>CM073773.1:10163325-10542837 GCA_037158775.1 Hetaerina titia | reverse complement strand
TGTCATACACTTATACTGGCTAGCACATTTTTTAGCCTGTAAAGTCATAAATTTTTCGCCCTCTAAAACTAAAGAATGGCTGGCGAAATTATTGTAAAACGAAATTATTTTCGTTAAAATAAAAAAACTGTTGTATTTTGTTATGTGAGTTTTAGCACGAGCATAGGTGCAATGTTTAGTTATCACCCTGTATATGACTTTAATTACGATATCCTTTGTCTTGTTATTTTGCTATACACACAACTGGTATGAATGCACACATTTGTATACAATGTATATATACTCGTACATTGGTATTTTCTGTAAAAGCATCTATATCAGTCCAAATATTAGCATTGCAAATGTTATTAGTTTATAACGCAGTTGTTTTAAATCATCCTAAAGCAATGATTAGGAAACGTTCGATACTACATTTGGCATGATTTATCTCCGAAGGCTTTCACAAAAGGAGATCTTATGGAACAAATGAGCCTTTCTTTTCTGTTTCACTTCCCGTCAAACTCGCATTTGCAGCCGAGCGTGGAAAAAACATTTTCTGTAGTCACTTTCAGAAAATTGTCTATAGCACAATCGCCCTAGCACTAGAAAATTGCCAAGGGGAGATTCCGAAATTTCCTTTTCTCTTAAATACATTTTCACAGAAAAGTCCGTATGCCGAAAGACGTTATAAATAGCTTGAAAAAATTTTGTGGTGTACCGTTTCATTTAAAAAAAGAAGAATTGTTTACCTACTGGTGATATTTTTGGAAAAAACCGAAGTGATGAAAATGAGTATTCATTGATGAAATCCGCCGTAATAGTAATAATTTCTCACGAAAACCGATTTGAATACAAATGCGCATTATGAATCTACAATATAGATTAATGACAGAGTTTTTATTGCTTTATGACATAAATGAAAACGATTGCTTTATTAGGCCCCCGAGTAATTATATTTTATTCATTTTCCCTTTCATTCTTCGCTAGTCACCCAATCAATATGAATTAAAGCGAAATTTTAGCTTCATTTTTTATTTATATAAATTGTGTCGAGTGACTTAATAGACCTCCAAGTAGTTATAACTTTGCTAATGTATCGTTAAGAAAATCTTCAACTGGAGGTACGAATTCTTTTCTTTTTTTCCCAGCGTGAAATTCCTTATGAAGTAGAAAGATTTCTTTTAGAGTGAGGATTATATCCATCTAAAAACATTGGCGAGGTGGATTTATGAGTCGGCTTACACTTAAAAATCCCTTCAAATTATCATGTATGTTCAGGAACGAGTAATAACACGCGAGATCATGTATCCAAAATCTCTTGAACTTGTTAATTTTCGACTTGTCTTTTAGTGCCTCTTACGCACCGCTGCTTTTCCTTCGTTTTTACGATCCCGCCTTCGCTTCGCCGACCAAACTCACCCGAGGGCACATCTTAATATTGCCGTCAAAAATCACCTGGAGATCTAAACATTCCCGCTCGTTTATGGCTATAAAAGGGGTAACTTATGATGATACCGCGGAAATTTAACGGTATTTGGATAGTCGCCGATGTCAGATTCAGACTGGATCATCTTTTACGCTTATGTTTTCATTGCCGGATGCGACTGCGATGCAATAGATTTATGCCTGCGCTGAGACCGAAGAGAAGATTGAAGAGGAATGAGAATGGAGGTTGAATTACCTTACCAAACCAGTAAAGATGGAGTTCTCACATTTGTAGTTATAAAAAGCGTCCCATGGATTCAATTACCTCCCCTTCCCCCAATCCTTCACCCGCATCAAATTCGTTCTGAGTTTACTCAGGCAGAAGAACTATCGTGGGCGACAAATAAAATACTGATCAAAGTACGATTGGAAAGCTCCGAGGAACTCATGGGATTGAAATAATTGATAAGCAACGTGCTATAGGTTTATGTGAAAGGGAAAAGATGTGCAAAACACTTCTCCCGCCATTCGAACGTACTTGTATATTGGGAGTAACTTGCAAGCGTTGAAGTCTCCATTCCCGCTAGTTGAAGTCTCCGCGCAAATGACTGTTTTTCCACCGTATTCCACGTCCTCGCATAAATTCGGTGCGAGGAATGAAAGGTGCCGCATTGGTTTCTTTCTCGTTTGCCTGAACGTCGGGACTATTTATTCTGATATCTCTAGCCCGTCCTTAAAGAATGTGAAATATTTCCGTTGTCTCCAAGAGCAAGATAATTAACCGCAGGAGTCATTATATTTGGGCGTAGATGAACTCCTGCTTACCGCACACAACTCACTGTCGCACGCGCCTCCCCGCATGCATGTGCTTGTTTGCGGTTAGATCTTCTCATCCTCACCGTCCCCCCTTCGTTAGTCACCCGATTGTCTTTTGCAATCGAAAGGTGAACTCAACATTGTTAATGATACAGGATAGGGAATCCCAGGGCAGTAATCAGAAGGCATTTTTTCTCATGCTCTTCTGAGTTGCTGCGTTTCTCATAATCTTTTGACCCCTTCCATCTTCCTCCTCTCCTCCTATGCCTCATACTCCCCCATTCCCCCTGGCTCTCCTCCTCACTCTCAGCCTCCATCAGCCTCCCATTTCTCGTGCTTCCATCTCCACTAACCTTTGCCTCCACAAACCCCCCACCACCCTCCTCACTGCCCCTCCCTTTCGAACTTCTTCCTCATACTCCTTTCTCCCCGTTTTTTTTACCTTCAGTGCCGAGTCATGTCCTTTTTTGTTCATCTATGATTGCGTTTTCCGCACAATCTGCTTCCCTCCATTTTGTGTATTTTCGTCCTGCCCTTGGGACTCCTTACGTAATCGTGTTTTAAGATTTTCTTGTTTGAGGCACTTAAAAATGCTCATTTCCATTTTGTATCAATAGATGGAACGCCCCTTTATCTGGAGGGTTTTCTATGTAGGAACCTTACGTTTATTTTCTTGTGCACTAACACTTTCAGAGTTTTTTTCGTTCGAAATAAATGTACAGATCAGGAACGAACATTCTCAACCATCTAGTTTTTATTGATTCTATATATTTATTTTAATTTTTCTATATATAATATAAATACATAATATTTCTGCGATATAATCGCAAAGACATCGCTCAATTTGAGCAGAATATTGCAAATTTTTACTTTTTTTCGCTTATGTATACCGTAAACTCTAAATTCATTATCTGTTGTCAAATATTTCCTTGAAAATTCCCCATTAAATTTAATAATCAAGTTAGGTGTCAGCTCGAACACAAAGAAAAAAAGAATTTAAATATTTTTTTAAATAGTGCTTTTATCAGTCAAGGTCCCAATGCTTTTCAAAATATTAGGTGAAAATTCATTAAAATTATAGATAACAAACATTTCACCAAGTTTAGTTTTTTTTTAAATGGAAAAATGTCTTAAAATCTACCGGGAATGAAAATATTTTAATTTTACCAACTGGAAAAAACATAGACCGAGATCATTTTGAAATAGAATATTTGCAGTAGAGTTATTTTGTTAGTTCTGTTTTATTATTCTAAAACCGTACAGTATTAGTACCCTATGTTGCAATGTGCACTGTTTACTATAATGATTTTATATTGTTTTAAATTTATTTCCAGAGTAGTTTTAATATAAAAACATGAACAGAAAACATTCCTCATCACCCTAATCACCAAAAGATATATCTATGGTGATTTTTTTGGAATGCATTATTTTTCTGGAGTGTATTTTTCATTAAGTCATTATTTTGTATAAAGGGGAATTTTTAGCAACAACCATTAGCAAAGGGAGTATCGCCATGGAATTAATTTTATAACAAACACTATGCTCTTTTAACCGCTTTAGTTTTCCAAACAATCGTCGCGTGTGATTCATTTGCACAGTTGTATTTGAAAAATTCGCAGGAATCTATTCCGTGCAGCTGATGAATGAGCAAATTAATAGAAATGGAGGAAGTCGGTACCTCAGGGTAATATGCGGCGACAGCATTGATTTTTACTCCACGGCTAGATGTGAGGCGCACAGAGCTCGTGCGAGAAATTGAAATATCCCAGGAATCTGAGTAATTTGCAGAATGACCTCTCACTCTCTGCAATTTTGCAAATAGCCAGCCCCTCGATCTTTTCCCCCGACTCGATGAAGCGAACGGCCAAAAGAGGCACACAATACACCACGCTGGGAAATTCTCGAGAGGAGAAATTAAAAGTATTCGGGAATAAAGAGATGAAAGATACCTATGTTCCCTCTTTCCTTCTCTCCTTCCCCAGCATCAACCGGCTCGTGGAATCCCGAACCTGCCGCTAATTTTTCACACCTATTATTTCTTGCGGGATCATCATCAACATCGTTCCTTTTATGTGTGTGTGTATATATATATATTTTTTCTGTTTTTTAATCTCCTCCCCATTTCACCCTCGCCGACCCTCCCTCCGTCTCCTTGTTTGCCTCCTCACCAATCTTTTATCACGTCATCATCTCGGCCCGGCCCCGCGAGAGGGCGAGCACAAAGGTGTTAGTCATTCATAATCGTTACGTGCGGCCTTCCCAATCGGCAAATATCTCACACGCGGCCGGGCAAACGATCGATCGGTCCGGTGGAAATGTTGAAAATAAAAAAAACCGAATCTCTCTCTCCCTCTCCTTCCCTCCTCCGTCTTAAAAACCCACCGGCCAGTCCCGGACGACTATGAGAGTTCGGCTTTTGATGGTTTTCCACGGGCATCGTTTCTCACTCAGAGACTCAAAGAGGAGACCACGCCTATTAAACATTCATCAACAACACAAACATCTTCCCTCTTCGAACCCTTCCCTCCCACCCCACCCCCCCTCGGTACTTCCTTCCACCTACACCTTCCCCCTCTCACTTTATCCTCCTCCCTCTATCCACACTTCGCTCTCAGCTCCTCCCACTTATATACACCTCTCTCGCCTTGCCATATATCTCGATTAATATGATTTCCCACCCCTTCCCCCTTTTGCCCTCCGCCCCGCGTCGACTTTGCCTTTTCCTCGTCCATCAACTCTGGGGTGGATTCCGTCTCATTGTTTTTTTTTTGGTTTCCTTTCATTCGTTTCTCCTCTTGTGGTTTTCGTCTGGATGAGACAAATGAGGGTACGAATCAGGCCGTGGCCGCATTGTTGGTTGTTAGGGATCGTCCGGATGCCACGCTCGTTGTCAAGGAGAGAGGCTGCTTTTGTTTCTCCCACCCCCGCTTCAGCGTCCGGAACGAAGGGATGGGTGAGGATCCGGAGGTCATGGGTTATACTACCGTCGAATATGGCGAGGAAGGTATTTTATCATGATCCCCGGTCGGATTCCTCAGCTGAATGCAAAAGGCACCCCACTCCCCTTTCTTTAGGACATAAAACTCTGTAATAAACGTCTTTACTCTACGTCTCTTAAAGTTACACGGCTGAAAGTTTGCGTATTCAGTCATTGCTCTCATTGGATCATTTTGTCCACTTATGTGCGTCTCAGGAGATTCTTGAGGGTCTCTTGTGGGATTCTGGCATAATATAAACCTTTCGGTGTAAACTTTATTTCGTTGTATGGTAAATTAAGGTGCAATTGTTGTAATAATGCAAACTTTTGAAAAATCCACCGAAAGCCTATTTAGTTTTGGGACGCACGTTGATTACCTATGATTCAGGTTATCACTAAATTTTGTTGCAGCTCTCTTCTTGGTTTCCAAGGTCGTGTACACTTCCCATTGCTAATGTAGCGAGTCATTTTCAGAATTAAACGTTGCCTTTTGATCAACTTACAGATATATATATATATATATATATTTCAGGTGACCATTTGGTCTGTTCTTTCCTATAAATCTCCCTCCAACCTGTGCTAGCGTCAAAAATAACTTTAAAAACAGGCGTCCTAGACTGAAGATTACACATTCATGACTCATCAGCTCAACGATAGCCTATGATTTCAAGTTCCTTGTAGGCATTTTTGAAGAGCATAAGGTGCGTTGGTGTCATTCGAACCTAATAAATCAAATCTACTTCGTTTTTCGAACACAGTATTGATTATTTTCTTGTTTTGCTAGTTTGCGTTTTAGAAGTTATAACAACACACGTCATATTACTTGGGCACGTGGAAAACGATTTGTGCTCCAGATGGGAATGGATGATTGTGAAGTCAGATAAGCGTTTAACCGCCTTGAGTTCTTAAAAAATAAGAAAGCCCCACCAGTCGTTAGCTTTCTCTTACTAGATGCACGTGAGGTCGTTGTCGAAATCGAAAAAGCAATAGGAAAATACGAAATGTACCCATTATGACGGACTGATATACGTATGCATATATATGATCATTGAAGGTGCTTCTACAGAACTGTACCTTAGAGGCAAGCCAATAGATCAATATATCAAATAAATATCAAATGATTTATGTCCCGGGGTTATGTTTAAATGAAGAGACTGGTCCAAAGCCGAGATAAATTGAGACCTGAAGCTAATCAATTTGCGGTCCAAATACCCAAAGAAAGGAACGACATATTTAGCGTTCTCCTTGTTGTACCTGATATGGCATGAAATAATTCAGATTTATCAATGTTATACACATTACTATCTTTATGCGTATATTTTCTCTGAAACTAAAACAATAAATTCTATTCTGTTTAAATCAGCAGTGTCGTAAATTAACTTTGGGTAGAGAAATATTTTGCTCGAACATCATCTAACTAGAAAATACCAGCTTGAATGCCAATAAAATCGAGAGGATAGTAATCAATTCTCTTAAATATAATATAAAAATATTATACTCATTTACTTAAATTTTTCCATTGCTTCTTAGTACTTTGCACGAAAAACGGACGGTTCAGATCAGATCCTTTTCGACGCGGCAGTTTCAGGGGTTCTTTGGCTTGCGAAAGAAATATCGTTACAATTCATCTATATGTATCATGGTTGTGTTGTAGTTGCACAGAAAATAGGCGTAGATATTTCTTAATTTAGCTCTATTAATTTCTAATGACATAAAAAGATCGTTTTCTTAAAAATTAACCAAATCAGGTACCCGGTACTTTAGGAATTTTCATTATATTTATTCTTACCATTTCCGTGATATTTTCCAACCTGTGGCAAACTTGTGTTGGCCAGTGACTCGATTGTATTAATGCATGTCTGTGAGCCGAAGTAATCAAATTTTGATTTACGCCCGCCTGTTTGACTGTAACACATGAGCGTTCCCCTCCGTTACGCTTTCCCGGCCACGCGCGAGTTAATACGACGAACCCCCCGCGAAGCCGCTCGATATTTTACCCGAGAAGAATAGTCTTTGCTGCAGCAATCAAAAGTCATTTCGGTGCGTTAAGGCGAGCGATTTTTGTGTCGGGCAGACGGCTCGCGGGCCCGAGCCAAATCGAGATGCTTTATGCAAGCGAGCGTTTTTGGGAACCGGAATCCAACGTTCATTTGTCATGAACGCACCGCTGACGGTGAGGCGGTGAACTTGCGATACCCTCGATCTTACGTAGACCTTATTTCCCCCAATTCCCCCCCAGCAACCAACTTCCCCCTCGCCCGCCTCACTCCCGGCAGACCCCTCCCCCAACCTTTCCCCCCGACCCACCCCTCCTCCACGCTGACTCCACCTCCGCGACCACTCCTCTTTATAGCAGTTATTCCTTCATCCATTTTCCTTCCATCGGTCCCCTCGAATCACCCTCCCACCTCCCACCTCCTACCCCACCTCCCTACCCCCCCTCTCCCAAGCCGCCCCAACTGCTCCTCCCACTCCCCCGCTTTCGAGTCTTCCGTGGGAGCGCTTCTTTTCCAACGCATTCTTAACCTTTTACCCCTCTCCTCCCTCCGCCCCCACGTCCCTTTCACATCCCCACACGCCCACCCGCCCCCGAACCCCCCGGACGTACGCTTGAAACCCTTATCCCTTCGCTTCCCCTTCCCCAGTCTTCCTCGTTCACGTGTGAGTGTGTGCGTGTGTGTGTCTGCTTAGGAATGGAATTCTCTCTCTCCGTCTCTACGCATCCTCCTCTCGCTATCACAACTGTATTCACTCGTTATCAATACTTTCAATGTATAATCTATTTCTTGCCTTTCGTTTGGTATATCTGCAGCAATGTGTAATAGGTCATTCGTTAACCCCTTCTTGTTAGGTGTTTCCCATCTGAATTATCCCAGGGTTCTCATAATTTCTTTCTCGAGGTTTTCACCTCAGTGTAATTTCCTTCCTTTGTGTTTCATTTCGGTAATCCGTAGAGCCATTAATCTATTGATTCCTCCCTATTTCGGCGAGCACTTCAACGTGTTGTGTTCGATTTTACAGCGCCACGATGACTGGTTAAATGGAGGAGGGGTTGTGCTGTTCTATATTTCGCCCGAATAAACGCGCTAATCTATTCATCTTCCTTCCTTTCCCGTCCCCTCGGGTTCGTGATCCGCCCCCTCTCACCCATTTCTTTGATTCCCCTTCCTCCTTGGACCCCTCCCGACGGGACTGGAACCACTCTCTCCAACCCTCACCCTCTCCCGAGAACTCACTCCTCTCCCCACTCCAACGCCATCCTTTTTATCTCCTTCCCTCTCTGCTTTTCTCGTCCAACCTCTTATTTCCTCCCCTTTGTCTACCCACCTCGCTCACCCCCAAAGATCTCGTTCCGGTCTCCCTCACTCTCCCTCGCTTCCACCCCGATCCATCCTCCCACCCCCCTTCAACCCCCACCTTCATTTTTTTAGTGGTTTCCGAGCTAGTCCTCTCTCTCTCCGCCCACCTAACTCCCTCCCTCTTCCCATTGCTCCTCGTCAGCACATCTCCATTTTTCTGTTGGTGTTCGGATCGCCTCGGAAAAATCGCCCACGGAATATCACCCCAGAGAATTTTCCCCCGTTGAGAATTCTCTTGCCTTGATCCCATGAATACGTTCTTCATATTATTTCTTCTTTCACTATTCTTATTTATGGTTTTCTTTGAAATCATGGATCTCTGCGTGGATTATCTGCGAATATTCTAAACTCTGTTGTCTTAATATCAAAGGAACAGGAAAGGATTCGATAACATATTTTTGTGAACTGCGGGATTGATTCCACATTTACGATCCTCTAGTTTTCTCTACGTCTGGTGAGCAATCTGCGCGCCAGATAAATTTAATATTCAAGATTGAAGTCCTTCAGCGGGATTGCATCTGGCCTGGTCCCCAAGTGAATCGACTCAAGCCATGTTAAACGTGGCCTATCGTGATCCCGTGCTAGTGCGTGCCCACAAAAATAGCTGGAGCTCAGTTTGGGACTATTGAATCCCTGTAATAAGTGGAGACCGAAAATGAAATTCCATTAATTTTCATTACAGACGCCTCATATAAAAAGTGAACCATCGGGAAAATAATCGTACTTTGCGCATTTCTCAATCTTGATTATCATCCTCATGTTCCCTTATGGATTCTGATTCCAATGGATTTTCCGCGTCGTGAGACAGAATGCTGTTCCTTTCACACAATGATCATTGTGCTTACGTGTCATATACAGAAGAATGCGCTCACTCTTGATGAAAGCATTCGTTCGTCCATCTGAAATTTACGCTTAATGCAATGGGTAGAATAAGCTTTGACGTGTTTACATGATGCCAATCATCGTTGAATGCTACTGCATGCCAAATGAAGTTGTGTGAACGAGTTGTTTTATGCGTTTTATTCGTAATTGCTAATGTTGTTTTAAATTGCTTTCAGGACAGCTTGCTTTGAAAAGCTGGACTCTCTTTTTTTTAGTTGATTAAAAGAGCTTTGGCTACTGATAGTCGAGTACTGAGCGTTGAAACGTTTTTTGTGCTTAATCTTTCTTATTCCTTCATAGAATGTATGATATCATCAAGACGTGTGGTAATAAATCATTCCGTATCAATTAAACACTCCGTTTAAAGGGTTATTTGGTGACCATTAAATATTTGACCTACAAAATGGACAGCATAGCTATGATTAAGTTAGTATTTCATTGTCTTGTTCTGTAACAATTCACCAGAAAATATCCGTGAGATGTCACACTTTTTCATTGTATTAACTGAGCTAATTCCAGTTCCCGCATGTGTGTTGGATACCGAGTTTTCTTAAAATTCTATAATTTATCCGTACTTGTGTACCATCTTCCACTTTTAAATGAGAATGGGCCGCACAGTGTGCGTCTTTCAAAAGTACCATTCTTAAACCATGTCCAAACTTGCTGCATCATTTTAATGGATGTAGTGCACCGTGCGTGCAGACGTGAAGGCACCGTGCTCCTGAAAAACCATCGCTGGACGACATCATACAGATCGCAAACATAAAAAAATCGAATGTCATAGTGATGATGTGCGGGTTCCAAAGAATTTCATGACTTTGAGGCAAAGGGCAAAAATTTCAGCATTCTTCTGAGTGACCTCAAATGAAACCGCCTTCCGAAGCTTTGTCGCTGACGCAAATAGGTAGATTGTGATGGAGGTGGTAGTTATCGTAATTGGGCTCTGATGAAGTCTTCTGCGCTTCTGGATGAACGTCTAATGAGGGCTATTTTGGAATAATGATTAGGAAAGGATCGTAGGGAAAAACCCGGCTTATTACCCACGACGAATAGTTACAGGAGTCGAGATGGTTAACGTTCAGACTAGTCTTTCATTGAATATAATTCTTTTCCACATCGCGCAGAATGGAAGGGCAAGTCTGATTGAAAATGCATCTGTAAGTAACCCTTGCCATAGGCTTGAGAGCACGCTGTGTGACCGAGACGAATTCATTCAATACCCTGAGGCCTACGTATGGTACGTAGGGGAACGTGGTCATGGTAGGAGTAGAAAGAAGGGAATCGGGTGAGGTTGGACGAATGCAAGCGAAGGTATCAATCAGTGAAACCCTCGCAGGACCAGGTGGTTGTCCGCTCCTCACTTCTGGGTCTCTTAACTCTAGCCGCATGCTCCCTCGTCTGCTAAAGAATATCCACATCTTACAAAATACCCCGGAAGCCACCGGAAGGGCGTGTGGCGAGGGTTGGTAGAACACCAGCCTGTTTTGCTTCTGGATGCTGAAAGGGTGGAGGGACCCTTACTTCATATATGCATCTGAATATTAACTCAAGCACAAAAACACTCGTACTCATCCACACATGCAAGTCTACATTCATAATGTAACAATCGATGTAATTCATTCAAAGTTTATAAGTAAATGTCTGTTTTAAAGTTTAAAGTTAATTTTTCGTAGTAAGCTATTAACTGGGCGCTTGGGTACGACTATTGTCATGATTGCGTATTCTGCGATAAAGAGCAAGTACTTGAATCCGTCAGTGCCAATATCTATCTCGTATTTTATCTCGATGGTCAAATCTGCATTCTAACGACAGAACTCTAAGAATCTCTTTTGAAGCTGACCACGAAGGATCCATTCTACATGAAGGGACTTGCACGCACCAGATCCTCTTTCACCCATTTTACGAACGATGGACCTTCCTTCAAAGAGGAGGTGGCACCCTCTGACGCAGTAGCAGGAACTTTCGTCTTGACAGCTACGTGCTAGCAAGCTCACTGCGGGTGGGGCAGTAACTACATGTCGATCAGATTTGAGGGTTAGATGATTCCATAACATATGTTGCACAAGACACTGGTATGGATTACTTTTCTTTCGATAAGTGTAGTATGAGTAGCGTGCTGAATTCATTGGCACCTTGGGAACTTTGAATTCTGAGATATATCCTTGATTGAGCCTCGTGAAAAAAATCTTAGAATTCGTCTAAGCTGTCAATACTTCTGGAAATTCTTCTTAAAATTCTTAAGATCTGGTAATATTCCTTTCGTGCGGCTGCATAACTTGCTGATTTGCATAGCATTTTTCATTCATATCAGCAAGTTATGGTGCCGCACCCTGTATCAACTTGCCTACTGCTTCGGTGTCTGGAACATAGAATGTGCCTTCTACCAGTCGGTTCCCCGTGAACACCAAATACTGAGACCCGCTTTCGGAAGCGGTGGAGTCTTACCTTCCTTCCCTGTTACTCTTTCATTTCCCGACACAGAAAAAACGACAGGATCGCGGGTGGTGTTATTAGGTCTGACTCAACTCCCGGCGACCAAAGAGGAGCTTCAACTCTTTTTATCTCGCCGTTCGTTCTCTCCACTCCCTTGCCCGTAATGAATGTTTTCTCGCAAGTGAATAATGGGTTTCGGAGGTGGCCATGATCGAATATCGGCTCCATAGATTTGCATGATCCTGGACTTTTGGATTCGGACTCCGTCCTCTTCTTCCCCCGGTCCCCCCCCCCCTGGCCGCCCCCAGCTTCCTCCGCCTCGAGGCCCCCGCGACGCCCCATTTGCATTCTCAATTGGCTCCACCGCGCGAATTGGACGGCGCCAATTATCGCCCCGGCCGCTGCTGTCACCTTCCGTTCTCGCCGTGGGAGGCTCGGAGTGCCCTCCTTCTCACCCGTTCGCGGCGGCCTCTCCCTGCACCCCGACGCCTTCCTCCCCCCCTCACTCTCTCCCTCCCGTATCTGCGATCTACCTTTGGTGGTGCGATGCAGGGTTTTGCTGTCTATAAAGTCATATTCGTCGTTGATGTTTCGGATGGGCAGACCTAACGGAAGAGTGGCGGTGAGCACTAATTGGTGATTTTTCGGATCCGATTTGTAGCATGGGCTCCATCTGCTCAATTCGATGTATTTCCAGGGATCATTCTCGACTAATGACCCTATTTTCCTTCTAGATGATAAAAACGCTCTTCTGTGCTGGTAAAGCTGTCTCTTAAGAACATAGCGTCATGTGGAGGCATTCCTAGCAGTGCCAGTGCCACATTACTTGACAAATTGGCATAATGAAAGAAAGGTTAGATTATTTTTTCAGTCACGCCAACTTTGTTCAGTAGGATGATGTTGTTCCCTTTGAATATCTCATGCATGTACCATAATATAAAGAGAAAGAGAGAAACAGATTAATCACAGGCAAGGTGATACCTTTACTTTCTGAAACGTTAGCAATGTGAAAGTTTTTATGGGGAGAGACTGATTTTACGAAGAGTTTTAAAAATAGTTTTCATTTGGCCGTGAAATTTAATTTTTGACCTTAAATTCTTTAACATATTTCAACTATAAGAATATGGATGAATGTGTGATAAAATTGGAAACATTTCTTATTTTAAACGGAAGATTTCATTTTGTTAATGAGTAACGTGCTGATAACTATTTATGTCTACATAAGTGAGAGATCCTATGGTTATGGCTTTATTATTCTTTCCATAATGAAAAGAAATGTCATTATTACAACCTAAAATTTGGTGAATTATTTCGAATAATAAATGAAAAGTTCTTTGATCTTTTTAAATATCGATTTTGAAAATAACTGTTGGCTTATTTGGAGTTTTTGTAGTCGAAGATTCGTAAAAAAATGTTCAAGGACACTCAGAAATGACCATAGTGACACCTTTTGGATCTTAAAACATCTGAAATCCAATAAAGATGTAACAAGTTCTTTAACATAGATTTGAACCATATTACCTGTGATTGTCCTCTTCTACCTCGACATTGTGTATACCACAGATGTGTGGTCAAATGATGATGATTCACCGAATTGCCAGATCAATTCAATAGACATATTTTTTTAAATAGATTCATCAATAGTCGTTGTGTAAAGTCGTTTTAAGTAAGAAATATATTTATGTGGGCATCTAATCAATAAAAGAATTCATTGCTATTTGAATTTCTTGTCGTTTTTCTGCTGAGCCCTGTCAATAGGCCCGCGGCTCATTTATAACCATGCGAGTAAAATGACAGTAATCAATCCGAAGGTTGAGCGAAGGTAGAGCTCGCCTCGTCTCAAGCCCTTAGGCGTGTGAAATTCGCACATTCAGGATAGAAGGGTCCTTCCCTATTCCACTTGCGTTTTCTCACGGAGATCTGGTATCATGAAAATGGAACCGCTTGGATTATTAGGTGGGTTTGGCTACGCAATCACCCAGGATTTTACTCAGAAGGGACTCTGTACCCTCCGGTCAGTGGATGAATGCTCAGTAAATTTGATTATCAAGCAATTTCCAATCAGATAGTATGACATTTAAATAGCCAACCTTTCTTCAATTGAATGGGGGATATCATTTCATTGGGGATATTATTTCGAGCATCTTCTGGTTTGCCTGAAAATTGGGTGGCTTGGTTTAGCGCTCTTGTCTTGTAACTTTACTTCCCTCTCATTCGCGCGAATTTATGTATTCATTTGATCAGCAATTTCCATTTCTAGTCGATCCCGAATACAGTGGAAATTGGATAGATATTTAAACTCGTAGGTTAGCCCTCCCTTTTCTCGATGTCAGGAAAATGGCCTCGACCAGCGAATCGCCCTTAACAGCTTGCTTGCAAGCCACCGAGCCAGAGTCACGGATGTAAATGAGGGGTAAGTAGAGAAATTACCTCAATGGGAAAAACAAAATTTGCACTTTTCCACAGATTTATTTGTAACGTACAACGCATTTCAGTTCATCGAACCATCTTCAGGTACAAGACTTGCATGAACCTGAAGATGGTTCGATGAACTGAAATGCGTTGTACGTTACAAATAAATCTGTGGAAAAGTGCAAGTTTTGTTTTTCTCATAATGACGAACTTCCACCACGTCTCGCCTGAATCTTTTGGAATTACCTCTACCCTATAATTGATGACCAGAGGAAATATCCCTTAAATATCGTCCCTCGTGCTGATTTTTCAGAAAATCATTTTTAATTAATTAAATTTTACCTTGAATAAATTATATTGACATAAGCGGTTTTAACCTAGACCAATTTCCGCTTCTTTCAGAGTACTCATTTTTTACACCTTGAACACACTTGCCCACTCTTGTCGATAAGCACACCCGGGTTTTATCTACATTTCAGGCATTACGTTTCTCTGATGTAATGTAAATAAAAGAGGAAGAGACAATTCCTTTTCTTTCCATTGATAAATTATCGGCCCACTCAGTGTTTGGTGACGTGGTAGTCCAGGGCTAGAGCATTAGGTAGTTCGGTTTAATTCCCGCACGACTCCGGGCTCCTCTACTTCACGCAAACTGTGTGATTTTTCGGGTACCAGGTCTTCTTGGGAAACCATAACCGGCACAGGGAAAGGAACTGGGCCCTCTACCCTTATGGGTGAATTTCACGCGCCGTCGAGCATAGTACTGGGTGAACTCCATCTACCATCTATCTACCAAACCGAACTTCGGGTTAAATACTGTGTTTATGGTTTTCTAGGGGTTTCAGTTGGTTTCCATCCATGGCTATATAACCAATATGTGGTTCGAGTCATTAAACTTCAAGAGAGAAAATCATTTTTGTTGCATTAAATATGGGAAACGTTTGAGAGAGTTACGCGGTGGAAAAATGGCCCTTTTTGTTCCCATCCTCTCTCGCCTCTGAAAGTTGCTGAATCTGCTGCCACTTGTCTCCCCTTCCTGCCCGGCACTTGACGACCGCCCTAAAATCACTTCTGACGCGTGTCAAGTCATTTGTGTGTGGCCCACGCTCCCCGACCGCCTTCCCCCGCCCCCCCTCCGGTCGCGTGATCCAGTTCACCTGCTCCTCTCACTCCCCATCTCTCTCGTGTCGTGCGGGAGAAGAGTGAAAAAATAAAATAAATAAATAAAAGCGCCCCCGAACCAAGTCGTCAACACCTCCCCGAACCCTCGCCTCCCCGCCCGGTTGTCACAAGCACGCGCCCGCCACTCCGACGAGGCGTAAATTTGTGTTTGCCTCCGCATTTAATCCCTTTGCCCCTCCCACCCTTACATCCTCCCCATCCCTTCGCTCCTCGTGTCCGTTTTTTCCTTCTTAAACCATAGGAGAATACTTCGGCCTTGGTTTACATACTGAGTTTATAACGGAAATGATGATGGACCATGGATGACGTCCAATAATTTTTCTTGTAAAACTCGGTGACTTAAAAAAAATGTTTTTTAGACGCATCAAGACGTATATCTATGCGTGAGGATGCATTCTCCACGTGTCGTTAAACTATTAGGATAGTGAAAACACGCATGTACTGAAGAGTTCGAGAATATGTTCCGTTTGGTCTGAATTTAACATCGTCCCCAATGTTTCCTCGCCCAATGATAGTTATATAGTATGTGCATCTATTAACGTAATATATTTGTTTACTATTCATAGACATATTGTCTTGTCGTCCTTTTTCTTTTTGTATACTTGAGATCTAATTGAAAACTGAGAGCACGGAAAGTGAGCTTTTCAAGTCTCCCGTGGACTCTTGTTTTATAGAGTCACGAAATAAGGTGCTAGAGTCAAGAAGTGAAGAGACGAATAATTAAAGATGACTTTAGCAACAGTTTTCGTTGTTTTTCAAGTTTTTGACACTAGATCAGTTCTTTAAGTAGTGCATTGCTTTAATACGTTAACATTTTGTGGTCTATTGCTGGAAATGCATCTATTAAAAGCAATGTAAGAGCGATTGTGAAACAGATAAATGTTTTTTTCAGCGAAGGCATTCTTTTCAACTCACTACACTTATTGCGCTCATTCACTCATAGTACCGATGTCACCGATAGGGTGTATGGGTTGGAGTGATTCAATTCTTAGGGCTGACAGGTTCAGACTAAATACTTCCTCAAACTTTGGTACTAATAGAAAATAATGTAACAGACAAGGTGGTGAGTTAAAAGGAATATACGTGCAACTCCAGTGTATAAGTTGAAATTGTTATTCAATGCATGTGAGATGAGTTATTGTTTGCGGTTACAATAGGTAAAAAAGGTGAAAAGGGGCTACCAATCAAGCTGTCTTCTTCACAAGGTCCAATTTTCCACAATTTACGTCGATTGGTTTTTTATAAAATAATTACTTATTTTGTGCATAAAAGAGTTTGTGAAAAATTTGGTTTTCCTGTTATGAATTATCCTGACCAAATGTACGATGTCAAGGAGTGTTAACTGTCATTAGTAAATCATTTTTGTGTGCTAACTTTCTACATACGTACATCATACTTTTGCCTGAAGAAATTTCGACGGGACGACAATCAAATTAAAATACTGTGGGTACTAGAAAGTACTGTAAATATAACAACTACGAGTCTATAATAGCCAATCGTTCGGAGGTTTTGCAGTTAAAAATTATATTCTGTCGTAACCCTTCTCAATAGATGTTAGATGCTCTCGCTCCTTGACTACTCCTTTGGCCGAATCTATGATATTTTGTACTCTATTTCAATACTTAATTGCTATCCTTAAATGCTGTAATCCTTATATGCTATAACATGTACAAAGAAAGTTCTCACTCTGCTCGAATTCTTGTCGCGCCATTGACTGTCCACATACTTCAGGAAATTATGTTATCAGGAATGTCATTTCCTTCCCCCCCTTTCTTTGAAGAGAGGCAGTCTCCTCAGCTTCCGTTCGCGTAGATTAAAAGTAACGAGATCATGAGGGATGAAATCGTTTCTGTGAACGGAGGAGGGGAATCAATGCGCCGCTGACTCGTGGTTGCAGCCGCGTCGCGTGGTCGCATCCGCGGCGGACTCTTCTCGTCGGCCCCTCTTCCTTCGTCGCTGGCGCATCAATTCTCGGGCGAATCATAACACGCCAGGTGGGAGGGCACGTGAGCGATCCGAGGAGGGGGTGGGGGTGGTTGCCGCCACCGAGGCTCTCTAATGAGCCGGGAAGGGTGGGGGGTTAAGGAACTACCGCATTATTTTCCTTATCCAGGGCGTCGGTTTCACCTTGTCATTTCCACCCCTCAGCCAAACGCCCTTCGGTCGGTCTGCAATCACATGGAAACACTTGCCAGCGGTCTGGAAATTGCTCCCTTTGTAATCACCACGGAATGTAGGAACCCTCCTTCTGATGCATAAATTATTCAAAACACGGTCGCGGGATGGTTAAATTTGTGGAATTATGTCGTCAATTATCGACTTTTTTCTTACTGCCCCCGTGATTAATCTTTATGATTCAAACCGGATTAATTGACTGATGAATAAAACAGAAAAATGTAGCCATAAGATTTCTAGGAGACATTCTGTTGGTCAGTTTTTTTAATCAATCTTCTAAGAGTTTCAGAGCAGAAAAATCTATTGGATTTTAATTTCTATTATTGTGCTCTCAGATAATCCAGGGAGTTTGCAACATTCTGACCGTATTTTGCCTCGATCATGACTTACTCGATGTGAGGAATGGCAATATAGAGACCCTGGATACATTTCAGCAAGTGTATTTTTTTGATGATGCAGCTGGAGAGCTTCCAATTAAGTGATAATATCTAATCCAAACGAACTTCCCATGAACACAACGTCCACCACTTGGCATCTCTGAAATCCTATAAAAATCGCAACACTGTTTTTATCCGCATCATTCAGTTATAATGAGGAGTAGCGGGTGATTCTTTATAAAACAGGTTCTGTATATTTGAAATGCTTTTATCTCCACCATCTCTAGATTAATTTCGCCGCAATGGCAAGTTGAGTCATCGCTTTATCATTACCATTTGTTTTTTTCATATTATACCAAGCATTTCAAGGTCTTTACGAGAATTATTACATTTGATCCACGTCGCGCTTGAAAATATTAGTTTCCTCTCCACTTATTATCTCATGAGATTTGTGTGACGTTTGCAATAAGCTATGATTATAAATCACATTAGAAACGAAAACAAAGTCATTTTCCTTCATGGTTCCATTACACTTCTTAGGGAAAAGAGGTAATCTCATGCTTTATAAAATGTTCTTTTCATACTTTTGATTTCGTAACATACCTTGATTTGTAGATATTATATCAGAAGAGGACTTTTGCCAACTAATATCGATTTCTAAATACGCAGTTAACACAATAATATTTTGTTTCTCGCCATAGTGGAAAGCATCTGGAGTTTTACTTGTGAGTTATACAATTTCAAATTCGATTCGATCATTTTTAAATGAGTTTAGCCTACTTTTTTCCGATGGCTTCTTTATTGTGAATTTATGGAACATCTTCCAAGTATTACTTAATGGAGGTCTCAGCGTTTTTAATTTGAAGTTTTATTGCGAGATATCCCTTTTTGCAAAAGTGACGACCATAATTTTATATCTGTGATTCATATTCCTGTGTCATGCACCCATGATGTAAATAAAAGCGTTCCCATGCCGGTTTTATAATGATGGACTACGTATACCACTTCTAGTGCCTCAGGTTTTTCGATTGCACAATAAAGGAATGAAACGGAATGCGGAATAGTTTGGAATGAAAGTCGTAATCCTAACGTGTGCTCTTCTTGATTTTAAATGACCTTTCGTCCATCGTGGAGATGGGATAATGCGCAATCATAAAAATTACCGAGAATCGATTGCGGTCGTCTGACCTTTGGACTC
Source organism: Hetaerina titia (assembly GCA_037158775.1). NCBI lineage: Eukaryota > Metazoa > Arthropoda > Insecta > Odonata > Calopterygidae > Hetaerina > Hetaerina titia. The sequence goes on along the minus strand of CM073773.1, from coordinate 10,523,622 downwards.
GGATTACGGATAATTGCGCGTAGAAAAAGATAATGACCCACATTACTGCTCTGCGCGGGCGGGAGTTGCCGTACAGAGACAAAATTCATTGAAATTCCGTCATGTTCGATCCATGCCGTTATTGCTTCCAAATCTTTCGGGCACCATTTTCCAAATCGTTCCCGAGAAGGGATTGACCGTAGGAAATGTTCAATGTTCTCTCATGGATCCTTCTCCTCGTTCTCGGCAAAGGTGGGCTTTCTTCGAGCAGCACAGGCAATCGTCGCTGACACACTCATGAAACTTATCCAGCTCATTTCAAAAGGAATCCTCTACTTTGGTTTTTACATTTGGGTTACAAAAGAAAACTGGTGTTTTTGATGCTACGGCAAGAGGATCCCGGAATCAATTTTGTTCCTCGTTGTTTGGGAAAATTGTATTTAAACTCCGAGGAAAGAAGTCTCACAGTGCATAGGATTAATTAGATAATTATGTTATGTGATACTCTAGTTGTTATTTGTGTTATTTTACTCATTTAACCAAAATAGAGTCGCTTGGGAAAGGTTTTTAAAATAAAAAAGTTATTTTGCGCATTTTAACATCAACACATATTTTTAATGCTCCTTCTACGTCAATAAAAGAACTCTCGGGTTTCCCTCCAGGTTAAACATTTCAGTAGCTGCGTTTCTGTTATCTTTTGGTTGAAATTATTAGGATGAAAATTTCGCTGCAGGCAAATCCTTCTTACTGGTGAGAAACAATTGCACTCTCGTCGGAAACTGTCCACATTTCATTATTTTCCTATTTCATTCGTTGTCGCTTCCCAGAATAATTGCGACTGGCAATTACGATCGCCAAGTGGCTGCGATAGAACGTGAAATTATTCGGGAAAAAGAAGCTTGGCTGGAAAAAATGCTGCTGATATATTTTCGGCAGAAAAAAATAAGCACGGTGGCGCATATTTTGAAAACAATTGTCTCAGCTTAAATGGATGTTTTGAAACTGGAGACGACAGTTAAGGTCGAAGAGATTAATTCATGAAAATTGTTCACTTATTATTCGATACTAGTTGCAGCCAGTCGCCAAAGGGAAATTGTGGCACGTATCCATTTGGATTTAGTGTGACGAGTGGCAGCTCCGAAAGAGAGCCACTTTACCTAGAGTAGTTCACATGTCCCCTCGTGCCAAAATTAACGAGCAAACAAACATTTTTTCGAGCACCGGTCTGTCTTCTTCTACCGTTGGTTAGGGCCCTTTGCTTGGCAGGTGCGGGTCGACGAAGAGCAAAGACAGGTGCCTTATTTTCATCTTCGTTAGCTCTTCGCTCAGACTTCCGAACAGCTGTGATTTTGAGGATTGTTTAACGGTTTCATGTATGATTGTGAATTAAGGAATTGATCTAGCGCCTTTTTCGCTGGACTTTTCACAGGCAGACTTTTAAACATCATCCTTTGTGAAGTTTTTCTTTGCTTTATTCGACTTAATTTAATGTATTTCTTTTCATAACATCCTGAGCCCCATCAAAGTACATGAAAAAGCACACACACACACATATATATATATATATATATATATATATATATATATATATATATATATATATACATTTTTATGAACTTAGTGTAGATGATTGATTTTATTGAGAAGTCGCTTGTTTGAGCAACTCTCTCCTCCGTTAAAATTTGTCCTGCGCTGAAAATATGGAGAATCGACCACCTCATGCACAAGTCATTACGGATATTTGTCACACTTATGGCACGATATCAATGTAGGTTGGTTGAATACATTATTAGATTGGTTCGGATGTTGGTTACTCGAAGGTTTGACATAAGAATGAGTTGAAATGAATTTCCTACATTTAAGTGAGTGATTGAAAAATATGTATAAGTGTCGCAAAGAATTAGACGAATTGGTTTGTAGCGGGTAAACCTGTATTAAGTCCGAAAACCCAAGTTTCACGTTGAATTCCAATTTATTTAAATGTCAGGTCACTGTCACGCGGTGTTGACCTCCTCCAGATTATGACGTATTTTCCAAAAGCGGGTAAATTTTCGTCCTTGTGACCGATAGTGGACGGCCCTAGGAAAGGGACAAGCATCCTCCTTAAAATTTAACACGTTAATTTTAGAAATAAATACGCAACCAAAATCTTACTCTTTCAAAAGAAGAGGTGAAATAAAATAAAAAACAGGAGACTATTCTCAGTTTGTTTACGCTTTTGTAGTTTAATAATTTGCAATAACAAATATCGAGGAATAGTAAATAATATTTTAATGATTCATGAACGTCAGAATCGTCTTTCATCAGTAATTAGGAATGCATTTTTAACTAAAGTAGTTGTATTTTAATTAAAATTGAATTCACTTCCATTGGAGTCAACAATTCTAAAATTTCAAAATGGCGTCCATATGTATTTTTTTAATATTCTACACGCACAAACTTTGTTGTCGTTTATCTTGGTGACTGTCGGGAGTCCTTTTCCGCCGATAGAATAATCGCGTAAAAGCGTAAAGCGAATATTCAACCAGAATTAAAATTATCCCTGGAATAATCGCACACGGTAATGGTTTTTCCAAGATTGTCATATCTCTCCGTCTAACAATATTTGTTATTGTACTTATATTCTTTAAAAGAACACAGAAACAGTGAATTCAATGCCCGGAGATAAAAGATTATAAAGCCATTGGTAAAAAGATAAGTCATGGCGAGTGCTAATTTCGTGGAGAAGTTAAATACTAAATATTCTAACGGTAAAATTTTTCTCTATATTATTCAGATTTCTCTTATGTCTTTGCTCTGATCTACCAAAACTATATATACGTAAGTTCCAAACGGTCGAAGATGGACTGTATCTTTGTATATACCTATATATACCTATGTATGTGCATATAAACCATAAACACTAAGTAATCAACCCGAAGGTCGGTTTAGTAGGTGATGGTAGAGCTCACCCATGTACCAAGCCCGATGACGTGTGAATATTCACACATCAGGGTAGGGGGGCCAGTTCCTTTCCCTGTGCCGGTTATGGTTTCCCAGGAAGACCTGGTACCCGAAAAATCAACTAGCTTGCTTGGTGGAGCTGCAGGTGCCCAAAGTGCCTTGCCCGGGAATCGAACCCGGGACCCTCCGGTCAGCAGTCCAACGCTCTACCCGCTAGACCACCGCGACCCGTATATGTATATATACTTGTATATATATATATATATATATTCTTACGAAATTTTAAAAAAATTCAGCCCTAGGAAAGGAAGGAAAGTCTTTAAGGAAATGCAAAACACGCAAAATTAATAATAAATTGAGTGAGTTTGATTCTCTATACAAATGTTTTTTTGAGGTAATCTACCGGTTAAGGTAGCTTTTAGGATGAACACAACTATTAAATAAACATTTTGTGACTACCCAACTAGCAAACTAATCTATTTCAGGTCCCTCTTCATCTCCGTGTATTTCTTTCCTCCCTTCATCCCGTCCAACAACCCTATCCTGTTCCTACCCTTACCTCGCTTGCCCAACACTCTCCCCTCTATTACCCTCTTCAACATTCCACTACCGCTCAATACGCCTTTCATCCATTTTTCCTGCCTCCATAGGATTTCTCTCAACAAACCCCTCTCCTCACCCACCATCACTATTACTTTCTCATTTGTTTTCCTTTCGGTCCATTTCACCTTCTCCATTCTTCTCCACACCCACATTTCAAAAGCCTCCAATCTACGTCTATCCTCCTGCTTCAGTGACCACGTTTCCGCGCCGTACATAGCTACGCTCCATATCAGAGTTTTTACGAGTCTTGTCTTAACATCCCTACTCAACGTCCCCGTCATCAACCATCTCCTCCTTGAGAAGGTCTCCTTGCCTAGCGCAATTCTTCTCCTTACGTCCCTACCACTTTGACCGTATTGGTCCAAAACCCTTCCGAGATACGTGAATTGTTCTACCTGCTTATATTTTCCCCACCTATTTTAATATTTAGCTTAGCCTTTTTCTTTCAGGAAAATCGCGTAACCTTTGTTTTATTAATATCGATTCTCATCCCATATTTATTGCACTGAACCTCCAATTCACTCAACAATGCTTGCAACCCCTTGGCTGACTGAGCAACTAATGCTTGGTCATCAGCAAACCTAACCGATTTTACGAATTCCCCTCCGACTTTCATTCCTACCTCCAGTTCTTCTCATGCCTCTTTAATCATTTCCTCTACATATACGTTGAACAGTACCGGTGACAATGGGCAACCCTGCCTTACACCTCTTCCTAACACTGCCCATCCGGACTCTCCGTTCCCCACTCGCACCTGGGCAGTCTGAGATATGTACAGGTTGCGGATCAGTCTCCTGTCCCTCCAATCCATTCCTATTTCCTGCAATACACGCATTAATTTTTCCCAATTCACTCTATCAAACGCTTTTTCGAAATCTACAAAACAGGCAAAAACGTCCCGATTGTATTCTATATTCCTCTCGACTAGTGATCTCATTACTTCAATGGCATCACGCGTACCTCTTCCTTTCCTGAACCCAAACTGATCATCCCCTAAGTAATCATTTGCCTTACTCTCTATCCTTTTGTTGATGATCCTGAGAATAACTTTAGCTGCGTGGGATATCAAACTTATTGTTCTGTAATCCTCACATGAAGTAGCCTTTACCTTTTTCGGAATAGGAACTAACACTGATTTCACAAAATCCTCCGGCCTTGCTCATTGATACTACAAATCAGTCCATATAGAGTCTCTTGCCCACATTTTCCTAAACATTTCAACAGTTCCACAGGAATGTTGTCTACCCCCATGGCCTTATTTGCTTTCATCTCCTTTAATGCCCTTTCTATTTCATCGTCGAGTATGCCTGGACCTAAGCTATCTTCTTCTACGTCATGTTCCTTTTCTATGTCTAACCTTGTCGGCCTAAGTTCTCTACCGTACAGTGTTTCTATGTATTCCTTCCATCTCTCTTGGATTTTTTCTGGTTCAACTATTATCTTACCCCATTTATCTTTTACTGTTAGCACAGATCTTGCCTTCTTACTTCCCGATAATAACTGAACCTTGCTGTATAGAGCACCAATTTCACCCTTCTTCTGTAAACTTTCCATATCCTCGCATTGCGTTTTCCACCATTCTTCTTTTGCTTTATTTGTGGCCCTTCTCAATTTATTGTTTAACTCTTTGTACTTCATTTTGCCTAACCCTGTGTTTACATTTTTCCATCTTCTTCTCTCATCCATCTTTGCAATCATCTCATCCGTTACCCATGGTTTCCTTATCCTTTTCCCGTTAACGGTTCCTATAGTGTCTTTAGTGGAAAGAAAAATGGGAATGTATCAAGAAAGTGATATTGAAAGCCGCAAAAGACACTATTGCAACCGTTAATGGGAAGAGGAGAAGGAAACCATGGGTAAAGATGAGATGATTGCAAAGATGGATGAGAGAAGAAGATGGAGAATGTAAGCACAGAGTTGGGCAAAATGAAGTACAAAGAGTTAAACAATAAATTGAGAAGGGGCACAAATAAAGTAAAAGAAGAATGATGGAAAACGCAGTGCAAGGATATGGAAAGTTTACAGAGGAAAGGTGAAATTGGTGCTCTATACAGCAAGGTTAAGTTATTATCGGGAAGTAAGAAGGCAAGATCTGTGCTAACAGTTAAAGATAAGTGGGGTAATATAATAATTGAATCAGATAAAATCCAAGAGAGATGGAAGGAATATATAGAAACACTGTACGGTAGAGAACTTAGGCCAACAAGGTTAGACATAGAAAAGGAACATGACGTAGAAGAAGATAGCTTAGGTCCAGGCATACTCGACGATGAAATAGAAAGGGCATTAAAGGAGATGAAAGCAAATAAGGCCATGGGGGTAGACAACATTCCTGTGGAACTGTTGAAATGTTTAGGAAAATGTGGGCAAGAGACTCTATATGGACTGATTTGTAGTATCAATGAGCAAGGCCGGAGGATTTTGTGAAATCAGTGTTAGTTCCTATTCCGAAAAAGGTAAAGGCTACTTCATGTGAGGATTACAGAACAATAAGTTTGATATCCCACGCAGCTAAAGTTATTCTCAGGATCATCAACAAAAGGATAGAGAGTAAGGCAAATGATTACTTAGGGGATGATCAGTTTGGGTTCAGGAAAGGAAGAGGTACGCGTGATGCCATTGAAGTAATGAGATCACTAGTCGAGAGGAATATAGAATACAATCGGGACGTTTTTGCCTGTTTTGTAGATTTCGAAAAAGCGTTTGATAGAGTGAATTGGGAAAAATTAATGCGTGTATTGCAGGAAATAGGAATGGATTGGAGGGACAGGAGACTGATCCGCAACCTGTACATATCTCAGACTGCCCAGGTGCGAGTGGGGAACGGAGAGTCCGGATGGGCAGTGTTAGGAAGAGGTGTAAGGCAGGGTTGCCCATTGTCACCGGTACTGTTCAACGTATATGTAGAGGAAATGATTAAAGAGGCATGAGAAGAACTGGAGGTAGGAATGAAAGTCGGAGGGGAATTCGTAAAATCGGTTAGGTTTGCTGATGACCAAGCATTAGTTGCTCAGTCAGCCAAGGGGTTGCAAGCATTGTTGAGTGAATTGGAGGTTCAGTGCAATAAATATGGGATGAGAATCGATATTAATAAAACAAAGGTTACGCGATTTTCCTGAAAGAAAAAGGCTAAGCTAAATATTAAAATAGGTGGGGAAAATATAAGCAGGTAGAACAATTCACGTATCTCGGAAGGGTTTTGGACCAACACGGAGAAGAATTGCTCTAGGCAAAGAGGCTTTCGCAAGGAGGAGGAAGCTGATAAGGGGGACGATGGGTAGGGATGTTATGAAAAGACTCGTAAAAACTTTGATATGGAGCGTACGGCGCGGAGACGTGGTCATTGAAGGAGGAGGATAGACGTTGATTGGAGGCTTTTGAAATGTAGGTGTGTAGAAGAATGGAGAAGGTGAAATGGACTGAAAGAAAAACAAATGAGGAAGTGTTAGATATGGTGGTTGAGGAGTGGGTCTGGTTGAGAAAAATCCTATGGAGGCAGGAAAAATGGATTAAAAGCGTATTGAGCGGTAGGGAGATGTTGTAGAGGGGAGAATGTTAGGCAAACGAGGAAAGGGCAGGAACAGGAGAGGGATGTTGGACGGGGTGAAGGGAGGAAGGAAGTGCACAGAGATGAAGAGGGATCTGATATAGAGTAGGTTTCTCGATTGTGTTTTGTTTGAAGTGACAAGTTAATTATGTGATAGTTGTGTCCATCCAAAAACCTACCTTCACCGGTAATTTACCTTATAATAACATGTATAAATCTATATATATATATATATGTATATATATATGTTTGAATGAATATTTGTGCGCCGTATGGCGGGACTTCGTGTTTGAATGCGTATTTGGCCAATGTGGCTCATCTCTTCTTCTGGCTATGCGTGCCCCGAAACGTATTGTTCCTATTCTCTATGATACTATATGCTTTCTGACCAACTGTCCCCTCTTCTTGAGTGTGTTGTCTATTTCTCCTTTGGTGGGTGGAACAACTCCCTAAAGCCTTCCTTTGGCAAATGATTCGGAGCACTTGGGCGTTTTAAAAACATCGCAGATCTCAGGGTAAATTAAGTTTCCTTGGTAGTGTAACTGGTAGCACGTCCGCCCAGCAAAGGTAGGTCCGGTGTTCAAATCCCGGTTAAGGATAATTTTTACTTTCGTGATCTGCTCAAAAACCGCCTTCCCCACATGTCCTACCGGTTTTATCTCCATGTGGCAACATCTTTCTATCTTTTTCTAACTGAATTTATCGTCTGCCCATGCAATGAATGTGAATTTCAAGAAGTCGCATCAGAATATGCCACATTAGCCCGTCACGTTTTGTATCCATTGAAATGGAAATGTAGGTAGAGAGTTGCCTCAATTTATTTAACAATAAAAAGTCTAAAAGTAAATTACTATTTTAAGTAATTGCGGATGAGGTAATTGGCCGAATTGAACATAAAATTATATTCTCAAGGAATAAAATATTTACCTAGAGAGAATTTGTAAGCCGTTTATGTTTATCGGGTCGTAGAAAATATATTTTGTGTTATTTTAAACGTGTCTCTTGGTAGTCTATTGGGTAGAATCCTAGGGTGGTGACCAGAGGACCCGGGGTCGACTCTGGGTGCCCTCAGCTTCACCCAAGCTATGTGATTTTTCGGCTACCAGCTCTTGTTGGGAAGCCGTGGGATGCTCAGGGAAGGGAAGAAACTATGTCCCCTTGCCAGATGTGTTGATTTCAACCGCCGTTTGGTTTAAGTTTTGTTTATTTCTGCCCTCACTCTCCAAACTATTCTTCGGGCTGGTGACCGATGGTTGAACTTTCGGTAGAATATTCGTGGTGGAATTATAAGTGGGCTACAATATCAGCGATCTCCACTTCTATTTAACCTTCGCCAGCTTTCGACGTAATTTTTTCTTGAAGTTAATATTGTAGCATAATACGGAATGAGTTATACGATGTAAAAGTGTGTGACAGACGACTTATTGATGGCGAAACGTCATTTCCTCTTAATTTATATAATTGACCTTAGTTGGCCGTTAGTAATATTGGGGTTTCACTCGCCATTGGGCTTAGTTTTACGTGAGCCCTAACCTCACATATCGAAAAAATCTTTGGATTAATTACTGTGATACATAATGTGTGTATACGTATTATGTATACTGTGATACATAATTATTATTAGGTAATCTACCGGTTAAGGTAGGTTTTTGGATGGACACAACTATCAAATAAACATTTTGACTCCCCACCTAGCAAACTAATCTATATCAGGTCCCTCTTCATCTCGGTGTACTTCTTTCCTCCCTTCATCCCGTCCAACATCCCTATCCTGTTCCTACCCTTACCTCGCTTGCCCAACATTCTCCCCTCTATTACCCTCTTCAACATTCCACTACCGCTCAATACGCCTTTCATCCATTTTTCCTGCCTCCATAGGATTTCTCTCAACAAACCCCTCTCCTCACCCACCATTTCCAGCACTTCCTCATTTGTTTTCCTCTCGGTCCATTTCACCTTCTCCATTCTTCTCCACACCCACATTTCAAAAGCCTCCAATCTACGTCTATCCTCCTGCTTCAGCGACCACGTTTCCGCGCCGTACATAGCTACGCTCCATATCAGAGTTTTTACGAGTCTTTTCTTAACATCCCTACTCAACGTGCCCGTCATCAACTCCCTCCTCCTTGAGAAAGCCTCCTTGCCTAGCGCAATTCTTCTCCTTACGTCCCTACCACTTTGACCGTATTGGTCCAAAACACTTCCGAGATATGTAAACTGCTCTACCTGCTCTATTCTTTCCCCGCCTATTTTAATATTTAGCTTAGCCTTTTTCTTTCTGGAAAATCGCATAACCTTTGTTTTATTAATATTGATTCTCATCCCAAATTTATCGCACTGAACCTCCAATTCACTCAACAATGCTTGCAACCCCTTGGCTGACTGAGCAACTAATGCTTGGTCATCATCAAACCTAACCGATTTTACGAGTTCCCCTCCGACTTTCATTCCTACCTCCAGTTCTTCCCATGCCTCTTTAATCATTTCCTCTACATATACGTTGAACAGTACCGGTGACAATGGGCAACCCTGCCTTACACCTCTTCCTAACACTGCCCATCCAGACTCTCCGTTCCCCACTCGCACCTGAGCAGTCTGAGACATGTACAGGTTGCGGATCAGTCTCCTGTCCCTCCAATCCATTCCTATTTTCTGCAATACACGCATTAATTTTTCCCAATTCACTCTATCAAACGCTTTTTCGAAATCTACAAAACAGGCAAAAACGTCCTGATTGTATTCTATATTCCTCTCGACTAGTGATCTCATTACTGCAATGGCATCACGCGTACCTCTTCCTTTCCTGAACCCAAACTGATCATCCCCTAAGTAATCATTTGCCTTACTCTCTATCCTTTTATTGATGATCCTGAGAATAACTTTAGCTGCGTGGGATATCAAACTTATTGTTCTGTAATCCTCACATGACGAAGCCTTTGCCTTTTTTGGAATAGGAACTAACACCGATCTCACAAAATCTTCCGGCCAGATTCCTTCCTCATAGATACTACGAATCAGTCCATATATGGCCTTTTTCCCACCTTTCCCTAACCATTTCAACATTTCTACAGGAATATTGTCCACCCCCACAGCCTTATTTGCTTTCATCTCCTTTAATGCCCTTTCTATTTCATCGTCGAGTATGCCTGGACCTAAGCTATCTTCTTCTACGTCATGTTCCTTTTCTATGTCTAACCTTGTCGGCCTAAGTTCTTTACCATACAGTGTTTCTATATATTCCTTCCATCTCTCTTGGATTTTTCCTGGTTCAACTATTATCTTACCCCATTTATCTTTAACTGTTAGCACAGCTCTTGCCTTCTTACTTCCCGATAATAACTTAACCTTGCTGTATGTGATACATAATATGTTTGTGAAAATATATATTTTTTGTCTATTTTCATATGCATAATATGTATTTATATATTGTGAATTAAAGCAAACTGGATTTTGTTTCTTACTCTCTCACATCCAAAAAAATAAAAATAAAGGGCCAGAGTCTTTCTCTTCTTCAGGTGGGCACCGGAATTAATTGTGGAATCCGCCACGCTTCCTCGAGGAGCGCATTTTGCGGACCCGTGACGCAATGCTCAAGTGTCAACCACCATCCCTCCAACCACCAACCTTCCCCTCACCGCCTTCCCCCGACGCCCCTTTCCCTCACCCCCACCCACGCGACGGGAATCACACCCATGCGTATTGAGAAAGGGATGAGTTTCAACTTCACCCTTCCCACGACCTACACCACCCCCTCGTAATTTTTTTACTCAGGCCCAGGCTCGAACCCGCGCTTGCGCGTGTGTTCTATTGCCGCGCCGTCCACCGCCTCCCTCAAGACCCCCTTTGCCAATTTCCCTCGCCCCCTCCATTCAAAAAAAAAAGAAAGAAAGAGCACGCTCCGCTTCATTACAACGCGCGCACTCCACTCCTCTCCGCTCGTTTTGGCCTCTTTGTCTATTTATTTCCCACGCGGAAAGGACAATCTCCCGAGTTAATCAAGGTATCCAATTTCAGTTCCGTGGGGGTGATAAGAGATAAGGAGCAATAACACGAAGGGAATCGAATTAAAAAAATAAAAGGAGTTGTCGGCCGGTGGTGCTCGTTTTGTTGTCCACCGAAACTCCGCTTCGCCATCGCACCCCCTACTTTACAAATTCTCTCTCTTCCCCCACTTCTCTCTCTCTCTCTCATGGTAATGCGGCCGGCTGATACACGTGGGGAGGGGGTTGGAAGGGGTGCTGGGCAAATAAAAAGAAAGGAGGCATATTGTTGCTGTTGCGAAGCTAAGTGGGCAAGCGGTTGATAGGGCGGAATGGCGGAGCACGTATGTATTTTAAGGAGACAAACATCAGCGCCGTTTTGTAAGGACGAGATGCGATAACAGCGAAGGGGAACAATGGAGACTTTAACGCCGACTCTTATCTGCCGCGTTGGCTTATTTTTTTCTACCGATGCTTTCTATTTTTTTGGTTTGGCTCTCTTCCACTTTTTCTCCCTTTTAAAGCTTGGGCTCTCTCTTTCTCTCCTTTCGTCCTCACTCTCTCACCCGCTCGCGAGCGCGGCCTCATCCAATCTCTGCTTTGATGTCGGGTTGAAATAAAATAAAGGGAAAGCGCGCGGCGATTGGTCAAGTGTAAACAGGTGAGCGTTGAAAAGCGAAATAAATCGAGAGGGGGTTGAAGAGGAGTTGGAGAATGTGGGTGCTAAGGAGATAGGGGAGAGATTAAGTGTGCTGAGGATTTAATATTGCCGCGAGTTACTACTACCCTCTTCGGTAGATTACCCGTAACATTATCGTCGTCGTCCATCCCAATTTCACTCGGGACGACGGCAGGTTGGATCGTCATCCGCCGGTTGTGGGACCCAGGATGCTTCTTCATTCTCGTCACACTCATGCACATTTTTTATTTTCATTCTATTCAATCTTCTCTAGGTATCCGTCCACTTTTTTGACTCTCTGCACTTTTGCTCATTAAGTACTCTTTTACCCATCCAATTTTCGTCTCTCAAAATGTAGAATAACGCCTGGTTTGAAGGAAGGCCTGCTCTCGTTCTCTTTCTCAGGTTTGGGAAAAATTATGGCTCCATTTAAAGTTTATCCTAATTTAATTATATTCTACTCCAACAAGTCTACTAACTCCATCGTTTCACCCTAATATCTTGATACATTTATTTGGAATTCGTTATTTTTGTTCGTGGCGAATTTTCGAGATTCAGCTATCCGATTCGATACGATTCTGGTCACGACTTTTGTAGATCCTGGCCAAGTGGTAATCTAATATCGCTCGTGACGCTTATAACCTGTCCATACAATGAATAAGCTGCTAAAAATTTCCTTTGATATATTTGTTCATATTTTTCTATCAGTTAGCCCAGGCCTATGAAGTGATGCGATGCATTTACGCCCTTATGCCAACGGAAATTATTCATGCTTGCCATCGAAGACGTACCATAAATATTCCGTTTATCCATAGTCACGTCTAAACCTACTCCCGTAATCTTAGTCAGCACCATAGCCAAAAGATTTTCATGCACCTTCACTCTTTTTATCCGAGGCATTGAGGTAAGTAATATTGTTAATGCTTAGCGAAATTTTTATTGGCAGAATAATAATAATTTTTATGAAAGCCTAATTTCAAAATGATTTTGTTTCAAAGAAATCAATAGGGAAAACTTGGAACGATTTCTGAAATTAGTAGGAATGTTGTACATAAACAATATAGTACAAACGGCTAATCGTTGAACGAGGACCAAGGGCGGCATTTCCGATTCTTTAAGAAGGTAAAGCGAAGGACAAGTTTAGCAAAGTTCCATTAGAATCGCTTGTTTCACTTTATATCATTAACGTACAAATTACTTTTTTAAGTGAAAACCAATGCTTAATAGTAATCTACCCATATTAAATGAGTTTATACTTTTCCGTGGAGTTTTTTCAACGATAAAAGGCGTGTCACGGACTTGCGGGATCATCAGGTACCAAAAGTCACCATGAACCTGATGGTGGTACAAGTTGGTGAAACGTGTTTTACTTTCTTAAAAATTAATTCTGTGGAAAAACACGGTATCATTAAATGTGGATATCAAATATTTCCACTAAGTGGAGCCCGAAACCATGGAGCATAATAAATTTTTAATTCCAGTATTATTCCCTTGAATTGCACCTTCAGTAATTGTGGATATTCAATATCTTGCAATGCATTTTTAAATAATCAAAACCATGCCTAATCTCTATATCCTGATTACTGACTGGCGGTATATTAACAACGGAAATATGAATATAAAAAATATTTTTGAATTAAAATCCTTAACACGTATCGAATCAAAAAAACTCTCAACGGAGTACGAAAGATTATTTTCCATGATTGGGTTCAAATCAGCTTTCACTGATTCTTCCGGGGCTATTGGCCATTCTCTCGCTCTCAATGTCTTCTTACTCCTTTCGTTGACAATCAAGAGTCCTTTGCTAGATAATATCATTTTCATCATAAAAATAAATTTCAAAATAAAATTTTCATAATAAAATATCATTAGGCTCACAGCCTAATTGTTCAGCAAATAGAGATCACACTGCCACTCAATTACTGAGTTCAATCATACCCTGAGTGGTGCTTTTAATTTAAGCAGAACTCATATTTATGGGCTCGTTACATGTCTACTTGCGAGAATATGGCGGCAACTTAAGGGCGAGAATTTCAGTCAGCAGTCTTCCATTAAAATCTCTCTCTCGCTCGCTTTGCCATTTTTCTCATTGGAGCGCTTCGTCGATCGCCGCTATGTTTGGTCTTCCTTCCTCCTCTCCTTCGTGCGGGCGATATATCCACGTCCTGGTCATACTATATGACGAGCTCACGCGCTAGATTTCGGCACTTGCTGCGTGGTCGCAGATGTGCGGACGGATTAAAAGGGGAAATTCCGAGGAAGTTCGACTAGACGGCGTCGCAGGCTCATTTCAATTTGTCGACACCATTAGAATTCACCCCATTTTTAACGGTTCACGCAGCGGAAAATTCTTCGGGCAACGCCCGACCGGCAAGGGGGGCGGAAGGTTTGTCGGGGGCGCCCTCCAGAGAGAGAGAGAGACCGGAGAGGTCAAGTGGAGCAGGAACGGGGGAGGGAGTAAAAGATGGCGGGGGAGTGGTGGGGATGAGACAGGCGGACGCCCCGCGGAGACTGCGGGCGAGGATACCGGCAGCGGAGAAACATCCGAGCCCGACAGAGTTAAGGGCCGGATCGGGAAAGGGGGAAGAAGAAAAAGAAATTCGGGACGGGGAGTTGGAGAGCGCATTTTTGAGCGTGGGAAATGGCATCAATGAGCGAGTTCTTACGTCCTAGGATAGGGGAAACTGTCAGGCTAATTAGGCTCGGTGGACGGTACGGAGGAAGGTGGTGTTGCTGTTGTATCTGGCCTCCCTCCCTCTCTCTGACTCGCTTCCCCCTTCACCCCACCCCCATCGTGCGATTCTCCATTGCGCCGTGTTAAGTGCGTCGCCCGAAGAAGAAGCCGGCTTGGTATCTTTCCCGGCCTCGGTGGGAAGAAGAATGGGAGGTAGGGCGCCCGCCTCGAGTGATGCGGCGTCGGCGGCGGTGACTATCTTGTGCTCCGGGGCGGGAGAGAGGCCGGGGACGGGAAGGGGATGATGCTGCGAGACTCTCGTGGGCGTGGGCGAAAAATGTTCGGCTCGGGTCATGCGGCACGGCGGGGAGGGACGGGCTGGGAGAGGAGATGGAAGACCAACCTCCTCCTGCGTGATTGTCATGGCACAAACACACACACAGACACACATACTAGGCTGAATGGATAAGGGGACGGATGGGAAGCAAGGGAGCGGATCCCTTTTCCCACCGAGGAGCGGTCATTAAAATGGGCGTTAAAGGAGTTGGGTGCTATTTTAAAACGGGGGAGGATGTGTGTGTGAGTGCGCGTGTGTGTGCTCCTACTTAAAAGGTTTTTTAATGGTTGTCAGGAGGGAAACGAGTGCTTCCTCCCCCGGGGTGGTTTGGGGTTAAAAGGCGGGGGGGAAAAGGAGAGGGGTGGGAGGTGGGGTGAAAGGTGGGATTGGGTGGTGGGGAAGCGAACGACGGGAGTCCCGCGATCTCGTATTCTGCCGAATCCCCGTCGTTAAATTAACGCGCCCGGCTTCTTCTCCCTTCGGCAATGTTTCCTTTGGCAGCACACGCCCAGTTTATCCGCAAATGAGGACGGATCCGGCTTATTTACATCGTCGGGTTCTCCGTTCGATTACTCTTCGGGCGCCGGCCGAATACCCTTCCGCCCCGATTCCGTTTTGTCACGTGGAATTGTGTCGCGTGCGTGCGGCAAAGTGCTTGGGCGCAAGTCGAAGTCCTTTTTGGGGCACTCACTCTTTGTTTTGTTTGTTCACCAACTTTGCCGGCGTCAATGTCTGCTCTTTCGATTATAAATAGCACCAGTTAGATCTTCCCGCAATGGACAGGGTATTTCTCCATTGAATATTCCTTTTATGGTCAGCAACCTAAGATGCGTCTTGTTCCTGTGAATGGATGGAGAACATTGTAATTGGGCAGAAATATTAATTGTCACGTCCAAAATATTTTCCTTTTGCTCTTCCTTAGGAGGCATCTCGATTGTGATTTCTTCTGCGATGGATAACAATGTGACATCAAATCAAAATCTCTATGTGATTAAAGTGGTGCTGGATATTGCGATTATTATTCTTCTACATTCTTATCATTTATGTACCTTGATGGACCATACATTTTGCTCGTGAAGTTATATTTCTGCTTGGTTTATTATGGACGTCTCTGCGATGACTACGGTTTCCAAATATTTAATCAGTATAATTTGTACTGCTATGGCATTTTTTTAAACGTGGTTCAATTTTCATCTTAAAAAGAAATTTATTCTCCAACCCTCAACTTCAAAATGAGTTTTAATTCAATTTTTTATGACTTTTATCCAAAAGTTTATTAAGCTCTCTGCTAATCAGTCTCTTTATCTCTAACGGATTGATAAGTTCACTGTGCCTATTTAAATAAATATGTTTGTATCCCGAATCTTTCGATTTTTAGGATTAAAGGCTTATAGGTTCATACTATATATATATTATTTTCTGGTAATTCCTAAATTTTGGGCCTGCAAATTCTTTGGGCTTGCGCAACAACGCCACCCGAAATTGTGGTCCCGAAAAGGTCTGTTGTGTATCAGGCGAAATGGGAAATTTTCCTACCGTTCCTCCTCATGCTCAGGGATGCGTAACGTACTTCCGGCTGCGCCAAGCTGTCTTGGGAGGTTCGATCAGGGGAAGTTTCACCTGAGTCATTTTCTGGGTCTTATTCTTATGCAAAACAGCCAAAAACGTGGATTCGCGATTCAAAATCATAATAGGATATTCGCATGACTATACAAACAGTATTTTGGAAATGCTCCCTTGGAGCGAGCTGTACTGTATAATTTCGAGAAGATGAGTCGTGCTCGATGATGCAGAAAGCTCAGTTTCTCCTTTCTTTCAAGAATCACGTAGGCACCATTGAGAAAATTTTTGACCTCTCCATTTTCTCTCCCCCTCTCTCCAATCATTCGTCAAAATATCCTGCGCCCCCAACTGTCGTAAAACATAAATCAGAGCTTAAGTTAACTTCAGAATGCCGATAGAGTCGAAGTTGATACACAATCGCATGTGAATATGATGTGTGCGTTTCGGTAAGATAAGGAAAAGTTATCCCTTTCTAAGTTTTCTTTACGATCTCTTTCAGACTGTGATGAAGAGTTGCCCGTCAGTATCCGGCGAATTGGTCACTACGATGAAGTGAGTTGGGAACATTAGAGTTTAACATACGATTATTAAGTTGAAATATTATAGTTATTAGCTGCACGGAAATAGAGAGAAAGAATTAAAGTAGACAGATTGCTACCAGATTATGCAAAGTTCACTCTGATGACAACTATGTAAGCAATGCTATTTTTATTTAAAGTCGTTCTGAATACGGATTCTATTTTCAATAAGCTGATTAATATCAGTTCATACTAAAAACTTTTATTAGATTTGGTTATTTTCCTTTGATTTTGATGAAAAGATTCGGTATTCTCGGCTTACATATGTTTTGCGTTTTGTGTTTCAGGCTTCGTTCATAGTAAAATTACAATGGAATTTCGCTACCGGGCGGATTACAAGCAAATATCGTAAGGATATCGTATAACGATATCATTATATCGTTATATGATACCTCGTTGACAATAACGAGTATCGTCAACGAGGCTGAATTAAACAGTGACTGATGTGCTCACAAGAGTTCCATTTCAAGAACATTTGTTAATTCATTTTATCATTGTGAATTTAAATTAAAGAGGAAAAAATTAGGTAGGAATCGCATTTATTGATTGAAAATAACAATTACTATATGAGAGATAGGACATTCCATTGCCCCACTTGGAAACAGAGTATCAACTTTAATCTGTCATTAGTTTCTCGTTGAAAGCGTTGGAAATTATTCAGTGCAATTATTCTTGGAAGGCTGATATTATTATAGGCTCATTAATCACTATGACGAAAGAGTAATAAAAATTATCATATTTATTCATGGATACTGAATGTGATATATACAATTGAGGACCAGTAATTTGGCTCTTTGAAATTCCAAGGGTAACTTTTAAGTTTCTTTGTTTTATCTGTCTGGTCAAATAGAAACAATCATCGCCGTCAAATCTTGTGAGAATTGTTTCATTGTGTTCCCACGATTATATTCCCAGCCCACCAGGTTGGTGCAACTTTAAGACCCCCATTAATTCTCCTGGAACAAAAAAAAATTGAGATCCTCCCTCTGCCTCATCTACTTACTTAAATGTGCTCACCGTCTACCCGTTGAAACCCATTTTTTGGCGTTAAAATTACAAAGACGGGTTTTGAATAGTTCGGAGGAAAGCGAGCGATGCAGCAAAAAATCTAATAATGGCACGCCATTGACGTGAGTGTGTGTGTGTGGGAAACTGAGCCGAGGCGAAGAGATATCTCGTGCCAATGTGGATCACTGCCTTAAAAAGGAATCAATCCTCAAACCTTCTCATGCTCGGACCGAACAAAAACGAAACGAAATAAAACGAACGCACAGCACTCGGATTGCTCCTCCCGTGGAATGATTCCGGTTTACGCCTGTGCGAAAATTCAAGCGTCCGGAATGAAGGCCGAAATTAATGGGGAATCGGGGGGAAGGGGGATGTAGCGCAGGCAGCTCCGCGCAGTCTGGGCAACCCGAAGGGGGTGCGCGGAGACCGAGGAGGGAGGGGTGGGAACCTCTTTTGATTCGGGGCGAGGGGGGGAACGAAAGTGCTCATCCACTAAGCCACGAGAGGATTTTCCCACAGTGGAAAGGGATTCCTGTCTAATGAATCATTGAAACTGCGGGCAGGTTCGGGGGGAGGGGGTGAAAGGAGGTGATTCGATGGTTTTACAGCGGGGGGGGGGCACACGCACTGCGTGGGGATGAGGGCGGGGTACCAGGCCAGGGCCGATCTGTTTGGAAGGGGGAAATTGCGAGGGCCCAGGGGTGGGAAGGCGGGTGATTTTGATATTCAAGGCATGGGAAGATTGAGACGAACCCCACCCCTTTCTCTCTCGAGCGGGACGTTATACTTTTTTGAGGGAAGGAGGAAAAAATATCACGGATCCGAGCCAAGGGTGAACGAAACTTCCGATTCCCATCCCTTTCCCGAGCGCAGGGCCGCCCACAGTACGGTAGCGAAACGGCATAATGGCCGGGGGTTGGGCTGGGGTTGGATAGTAGGGGTGTGGGAGAGAATTTCAGCCCTTCCTCCCCACTCGTCCCCATCCTCATCAGCTCCTGGGCTTTGCCAATCGCCCCTCGGCACGCACTCGTGGTGTGGGGGAGGAGAGGATGGGGGAGGGAGAGTGAAGGGAAAAAAGCCCCTTTCTTCCTCAAGAAAGATCCCCGGCAGAGTCGCTTTGGCGCTGTGGGGGAAGAGAGCGGGGCGGGGTGTGGGAAGGGCCCTCGTGGGTCCGTGGTGGTGGTGGGCGGGCGGCAGTGGTCGGGGGGGGGGACTTGACTTTCTCGCGTGTGCGGCAGTGAGCGAGTCGAGAGAGCGCGTGTGTGTGTGTGTGTGCGTATGTGTATAGATTTGCGAATGCAAAACACAGGCTTTGCACGCAGAAGTTCGTGAGAAACGCCCTTCCGAGCTCTCCCATCCACCCCTCGAGGATTTTCCCTCATGCCGTTGCTCTCCCCTCTCTCGCGATGCCTTCTTCACTCCCGCGCCTTATTCGCATCAACAACTTATTCGCGCGGGGAGAATGAGAAGAGGCGAGGGATGTTTATGCGGACGAGAGCACGCACATCGGAGGGAGATTGAGTTCGGATGCGATGCCCATCCTTCTCGGTCCGACCTTGCCTCATTATATTCATATAAAAAAAACAAAGAGGCCCAAAATTAGTCTACACCAAATTTTCACTCCTGCTTAGCATTTGATATGGTGTCCTCATGACCGTAGAGAGATCTTTATAACATCCTCAGGCAGACGTTTCGACTTGGCGGGTTATTTTGAGTGATAAAAACGCTTGTTATATTACCACACTTCTTTACTGTACAACTTTACCGCTTCAACGATTACGCATCATTATCAAAAATGCATTCTTCGAATTTTTCATAATGATGTGAAAGCATCCAACTTCAATCAACGCGAGCAATTTCCGCCCAAGTCACGGAGCGTACAATTGATTTTATTAGTAATTTATTGGTTTTTTCTTGCTATCATTTCATCATAATCATATATATGTTTTGATTATTTTCAACTAAAACTTTTTCATACGTAAATAAAACAGTGTCTGGCGTGACTTGGTGGAAAATCTTCATTTTGAAATTGAAAAATAAACGGCTTGACCTTTCCACATAGAAAATATTTATTTACGACCTAGGTTTCGTTATGGTATAACATCTTCAGGTCTGTATTTGAATACTTAAAAAGACAGGTGTTTAGATAATGGAAGTTGCTTTTGGACCACTTGCTCAATTCTGCAATAGATGCTTTCCGTCTGGTTATCGATGAGCTATTCCTAACAGTTTTCACCTAATGACAGACCTTTGGAAGAAATAAGGCTTTTAATGATCGGCTTGCTGTGAAAGAATGATCGGTATTCGGAGGGCGTTCTTACATTAAAACCATTTGCATTTTGCAAACCGCAAGGTTTTATTGAATTCCCCAAAGGCGGTTTGACCGGAGAGATTTTCGTGGCGATGACCGACCATATATTCCGTATCTGATGTTCGGCCTCTTGAAGAATTAATATCCGAGTTAAGAGACGAAAACTCACAGTGATACGAAATGAAGAAATTCATACGACTGCATAAAGATAAATATTTCAAATAAATTGAAAGAAAAAAGAAACACACGCCTAAACCGCTGTCGCCTCGTACTAGACGACTCTTGTGCTGAATTATCCACAAACAAGGAAAAAAGATGATAAGTATTCTAAAATCGTTCAATTCAATTATGTTGTCAGGCACTGACACTCGCTTCTGGGCAACAACAGACGTTAATCATCGTGATTCATTCATTTTGATTAGAGTGGATTTTTTTGTGAAGTTGCGTACAGTGTGGGATTATTTAGAACCCAGAAGTGACTTAATGAGTGACAAGAAGTAGGTCAGACCTGTATAACTTTTATCATCTCTTTGAGTTTTGCAATCGACCTCCCTGCCCGTGGAACTGAGTTTCTATATATATTTAAAGGATCATAAAAAGGGCGTAATCATAATATCCAGTGGCAATTAAAATTAAGATACACGTAATATTTCGACACTGTCATTTTCCCACGACCTGAACTACACGTGTGAAGCGTTCTAATTGTATTGCTTCAGCTCTTCGCATCGTGAACAAGGAAAACCATGCAGACTGACGTGACCACCAAATCAAAAGTTAGCATCATTCGTATGAGTATATTGAGGAAATCAGTCTCAAAATAGAGGCAGAAGAACTTCGTGTAAAGCTTTGGCAAGAGAATTTTCTATAAGGAGTAAATGTGCGGAAACTGGAAAATTGATCCAGATTGATAACTCAGCAAAGAGCAGAAATGAAACAAGTTCTTTTATGATACATGGAACTTGCACGACTGCACCTTAGAATATTTATTATCAACTGGAGATCAAAGGAGAGCAGATGAATAAGTGAGGTCAGCAGGATGCATTATAAAAACCAATGAAAAGGTTTGAGAACCAGAATGTACATATCAAATTTGTGCATATAAATTCGTCGCATGTATAATTTATGCATTCTTTTGAAGCGTTCAATTACGATATCAGAAATTAAAAAATCTTCTAGCTTTTAATAATAATTTGTGTTTTAATGTGTCACGTAATTTATTATTTTTCTCTCAAAAGTAATAAATATAATTTATTCTCGAAAGAAAAGTTTGATCGAAAATCCAAATTACAAAAAAAATATACACAGAATTATAGTTCAGAGCATTTTTTCTTAAATTCTTCACGAGTTCCAATAAAAGAATCTAACTCGATATAACGAGACTCATGAATGAAAAGGTATTTGGAATGAGAGTCTATGTGCGTAAGAATTTAATTATCAATGTATGATAGAAGTAAATCTTACAAAAAGATATGTACTACAAGTTAAATCCGTAAATGAATGTATACAATCACTCTCTCACTCACATGAATTATACACTATCTTTTTAGATAGTAATCTTACGCTTGTAATTTATTCTATCGATTAAAACTTCGCCCGCATTTCATTTTCCTTGCGCCAAATAAGGGTCCAAATTGTGCGTAATTGAAACATCAAAAGTGTTTGTGAACAAACGAACTGAAAAAAAACCACGGATAAAAAAATTGAAATTGAAAAATAACCTACTTGGGTTTACCACATAGAAAATATTTACTTACGACCTAGGTTTCCGTATGGTAAAACATCTTCACGTCTGCCTAAATCCTCTTGGTTCCCCTAACAAAAATCCTATTCCTCAAAAGTAATTTTATTAATGTGCCGTAAAAATTGTAATGACTCCACTTTAACAATGTTAATCGCTAAATTCGAGTATGACATTCAATCAATCAATGGTTTTTACAGTGGACCCAGCTTATTACTTTTTTAAATGTTTTAATGTTGTTGTTTTTCTAGGATCCAAATCGTAAAGAATTAAATCTAGAATCCTGTATTAAATAGAGTTAATATCATTCATTATATGTATGTAGACGAATGATTGGCGAACAACCTTTTGACCTATGGATGAACTAAAAACGCATATATATTTAATTTGAAATCTTTTCAGCCAATTCTATAACGAGATCCTAAGATCCCGTATCTTAATTGGTTCATGTCTAAATTCTAGTCACACTATATTTTCGGTTTTATTTATTATGTATATTTATTATGAGGAAAAAATCTCTTTGAACACTACGTTCAAGGAACTTTTTATGTATTGAGATATAGCCCGTTTTTCCAGGTTTAAATTTCCTCGCGGGAAAGTATTAATTAACACAGTGTGCATAGCAAATTAATTCCATGGCGAATCGGTTCAATATGATAAACATTAACTCCCAAGGGTTTCCTCAAGTGAAAACCGTCGCGGAGCACAGGGAAACGCTTCCGACGACCGTTACATTCCGTCTAGCCACTTAATTCATTCGGACGTCCTATCTGACGATCTGATGTCTCCACCTCATTTTTTTTTCACGACGAAGTTTCGGCATCGAGGGGAAAAAGGCAGTCCCATTTCCGTCGTCCGTCACTCCGGGCTCCCTTCCTCGTTCCATCTTCCTTCCCGATCGCTCTCCCCAATCCCAGTCACTCCCGCACCCTCCCCTCACCCGCTCCCCTCTTGCTCCGTCTTCCCATGGTCGAGGGCGCGGGGTAGGCGGACCCTGTGACGGGCAGTGATGGGTTACGGGGCAGGGGGGTGGAGCTGCCGCGTTCGGTGGGACGGGGAATTGCCCCCCGCCGTTCCTCCCCTCGCGGAAAAAAGATTAGAGAACCGGGGCGGGATGGGAAGGAGGGGTAGATCCAGATCTGATAACATGGCGACCTCCCTCGCCCTTTTACCCTCCCAACTTCCCCCCCGCTTTACATCTACGCCTCCCCGTTCATTCCTGAGAATCCATCTCTTTCCTCCTCTCTCCCATCTCTCGCCTCCGACCTCTACTCCCCCTCCGAACACCACCACATCCCCGCTCTCTTCTTCACACCCCCCCCCCCGGGTTCTTCTCCCCTCCGCCCCCACCCAAGGTCAATCAAAGGGACCACGGGGGGAGTAGGGCGTAAGAGGTAATCACCGTGCGGCGGTGATGTGCACTGTGCGGGGGGAGGAGTAGAGGGAGGTGGGAGGAATGGGAAGGAAGGATCGGCGGGGGATGGGGGCGATGGTGAGTGGATGGATTTCCACGCGGTGGGGTGCGGGTGGATGATGGCCCGTGGGAGAGAAGAGAGGGCGGGGGCGCGGATGGCTGCGCGGGGGTGTTAACGTATATGCATGAGGTGGGCGTGGGGCCCCCGGGGTGCGTTCTACCCGCCCACGGTGACCGCGGGGATGGACACCGGTATCTATAAGCCATCCCCCTCTGCCCCCGCCCCGCAACATGCCTCTAGAGGTCGAAGCAACCCCACACTTTTCGGCCCAAGGGTGAGGACGGAGGATTTGT
Source organism: Hetaerina titia (assembly GCA_037158775.1). Lineage (NCBI taxonomy): Eukaryota > Metazoa > Arthropoda > Insecta > Odonata > Calopterygidae > Hetaerina > Hetaerina titia. The sequence continues at coordinate 10,499,914 of CM073773.1, read as the reverse complement.
TGGCTGACGGAGATACTTCGTTTGCGTGGCTTTCGGAATCCACAGCATCGCATCATTAAAAGGAGAGATGAAAGTTACTCTCGAATCCCACGCACAAAAATCATCCGCCCAGAGACGTGCCCCCAAATGAATTTGCATGCGGAATTGCCAAGTACTGATTTTTCTTCTCGATTTTAATTTATTCTGATTCATAGTAGTGTAACAGCACATCTGGTTTGCGGGGAAAGTTATCTGGCTCCTGGATCGACCTCAGAAATTTGACGGATCTCAAGGGAATGAGCGTCGCCTAGTCCGTGAATTCCTTAGTGTAACCTTGAAACAAGTAGGCATGCTTACATTAACTAAAATATTGCAAGATTTTTTTAGTTCCAAGAAGTTTCTGTATGCGTATGTGTGTGGATGCAGTGATACATTTTTTGTGAAATTCCTCCTCGTGGGGGTGAATAAATAACAGGCCATCTATTACCACTGGTCATATTACCTTAGGTACGTGTATCGCCACAGTAACCCAAGCTATAAATATATATAGTCTTAAATAATCTGGAGATTAATTGTAAGTTACGTTTATTGGCTTAATTTCCCTGAACTCATGCTTACCATTATTATAGATATATATGCACGGTACAGGAAATAGTATTGTGCAGGAAAAGTACGCCTATATTTACATTGATTTCCAGACTTTTAAGAACTCACGAAAAATCGTATTCCATCTATTCTACTTCGCTCTTGTCACAGGAAAATCTGATACAGCCACCACTGCATTGTAGTTGTAGGTATTAGAATTTACAGAGACGGCTTCTGGGGAAACTTCTGAATGTAAGTGGATTGGACGGTCGAAACCAAAAACCCATTTATTATTTTTAGTACTGCCCATTCCATCCAAATCAGATTTTCTGGACGCACAGGATATGATTACGAAAGAGAATTAAAGCCTCTGTGTAGCTCTGCTTATTATTTAAACCATCCCGCTATTATAGCTGATTGATCAGGTACTAGATCCGATTTTTGCCTCCGTTGTAAAATGGTGCTGTGTTGTAATCATATTAATCATAATAATAATCATAATAATAATCATAATCATTGTAATCATTAATCATATTATCTTTTCCCTGCAAAACGAACTTAGCTGTACTGCAGGTACTTTAAAACCTGGATTGCACCCATTATAGGCATAAAGAGGTTTAAATATTGCAATTATTTTATCTTCTGTAATCTGAAACATAAATCATACAATTATCAGCCGGTTCAAATTATAACTTTTCTAATTACATACATTATCACTTGAGAATAAACGTGTCGTAAAGAAGTACTTGTTTTGATTAGTTAGATCATGGCGCAACGTTCCTCTTTAACACTTCTTCAAAGTGATACTGAATACTTGCGACTATTCATGGTTAACTTCCCATTTGGTATTGCATGCCAAGGTTACCTGTGATAAAAATTATGGCTCAATTTGATCTGATTCATATTGCATCGCCGAATCGTTAAATTGTGATATTTTAAAATGAATGAAGCTTTAACCTCATCGTTTAAAATTCAAGAAATAAAAAAGGTAAATCAGAGCCAATAATTTTATTCAATCGTCTGAATAAATAGCGAATCGATATTATTTCGTAAAGGTAATTTGTTCTCTCACTTCGTTTTATGCTTACTTACGTAGAGTCTGTATCATTCCAAGACTACTTGAATCAAGGTATTGTTAACTTGGTTAAAATAAGAGCGGGTTTTGTAAATATGTTCATAAACCACTCTTGCCTAAAGATTCTTTAAAATTACAATTCTTACAAATTTAATTTAATCCGGTCAACACATTTTTTACGAAAAAATATCATTTGAATATCCATGTCTCTAATTTTCCTGGAAATAATAATAATATTTAGTATGCCAAAAGAATTCCCTTAATTAAGTTTTTGGCTTTCCTAATTTTTCCATACTTTTTCACATTGAAGCCTTCCAGCCATGCCATGAGAGTCTTTTTTCTTTATTTACGCGTAAATTGAAAGTTTAATGCGTGTAGTCACACGGCTATTTTGGACCGCCACTTTAGGTAAAGAGGCTTCAAAAGTTAGGATGATAACGACTCCCCAAAATAGGGTGAGTTGAAGGCTAGTTCACTTTGCTCCTTATCTCCATTTATCTAGTATAGATAGCAGGGTTTTAGCTGAACCATTGCAGGTAATAATTTGGGCTTTTTTTTAAACAAGCCTTTTATTCAGGCTCCAAGGTATCTCTTATAGCAGCTAAAATGGTTGATAATTTGTTAGAAGATTTTGGAGCGGGATTAGGCTCGTGATTTTCATCAGTTAAATGATAAAAGATAACTGAAAGTGCAGCGACGATCAGTCGAAAGCCGCAGCGGCTGTCTGAAACCATGAAGGGACTGCCGAGGATAAATATCTATTACACCGATCATTGGCCTTTATAACATTATTTTCTAGTTTTTGAATAAGAAAATGGCTTTTTAATGGAAGAAATTACCCAACCTTAAATTGGTGTCTAGGTATTTTTTTACAGCATAGTTAAGACCCGGAAATACTTTTTGGAGGAGAATAAATTTCGTCCTTGTGATTATACGCTGCCGTTGAAACAATTTCGAACTGTAACCATATATTTGTCACAGAAATCAGTAGTGGTGATATTTTCATATTGAAAGATGTTGTCGGATAAATTGAATGATAATTATACATGTTTTCTATCTGAATGAGTTAGTTTTTCGGTATTTTATGCGCTCACCAAATGGGAATGACTCATATTGTATGTAGTATGTTTAAAAGTATTATCGATGTGGATTTGACTAACGGTTTTCGGATTCACTTAGAATGCCGAATATCTTTCAATATCTTGTGAATACATATTTGTTTTGTTATATGAACAAATTTTATGCTCCGTTAACTCATCGATTTACTCTTGCGTATTCCGTGAACAGCAGAAATAACCACGAATTTTCCGAAGTATTGCGTGGAGCTTTTTTTTGCGAAAATCTTTGCCACTCTCAAATAAACCGGAGGATGCCGAAGACAAAATATTTCCTTGAGAGGGACATGAGGAGCACCTCGTAACAGTTTTTCATACCCGGCGGTTACCTCTATTAGGCGGAGGAATGATACAAGGCATTAAGGCGTTCGAAGTACTTATCGTAAGCCTCGGCGAAATATATATCCGACAAGGTGTGCCTCACTGCATTAAGCTCTTCGCACTCAAGGCATGGAAATAATGACCATTCTCTGACATCATTGTGTACTTTCTCCTCCTCTCCCTTGCTCAGATTTTATCTCATCGTCATTTTCGCGCATGGCATTACGGAGAGTTGCGCTTTCTGTCAATTTTAACGCTTTATCTTATCAGGCCTTAATTTCATCGCTAATGTCTGTGGAATATTTCCTAATACTGGGGCATTACAAAAGTTTGGTCATGGCCTTAGGTGATCCGAGATACAAAATTACCGTGACACGTATCGATCCTGAGAATACGTCCCTCGACGATGAAGTGATGCTTTGAGTCCGGAGTGAAATACGATCATTTATCCCGCCAACCTGTCAAAACTTTGAAAATTGAATAATGGTCCTCGGCGACGATCAGATTTGTTGATGTTGATGTTTTATTTCTCTAAATAGTAATGATGGGGGCAAAGCAAGTTTATTAAGTTCACATAGTATTTAAATGTACAAAAAAACTTTAAAATTAATAATTTCTAAATAGTGAAGTAGTAAAACTCCTTAATCTTTTTTTTAAAACGGAATAGTTATCTGCATAAAAATGTGAATGTCCTGCAATGTTTACGTACGATATTCCTGGGTTGTTCTGAAATGAGTGGCATCATTGAGGTATCCCTTATTTTACGATCAGTAAATACAGAAAATAGGAATTTGAAATTATTCGGTATACATGAGCTTTCGTATAGAAAAATTTAGTCGCTGTCTATCCGGTGACCCCAGAGAAAATTTATTTTACTTTAATAAGTAAGTGCACTTATCTCTTCCACAGAATGTATTTGCCCCCAAATTTTTAGATACACCCATATACCTCGTATTTCGAGGACTTTATATTTAATTTTGTGACCTATATTAATTGCAAAATTATCATGTTAACATCATGTTCATAGCATGTATCGAAAAGAATGAAGACGTTTTCTCAAATAAAATAATACTAAAATTAATAAAAATAATTCAGGAAGTGAAGGTATCAATTTCCTTAAGAGTATGTTATTTTTAATGCGTGAAATGTTTTTTTGATTCCTGACAGGGCCGTTACGCATGTGATTTCAAACTATTATTCCACACAGAACAGTTTTATATCTGATTTTAGAAGCTTAATGTAAGCCATGCACTAATTATCCCCCATCCTTGTTCGGATATTTATATTTTCTTGTCAGTGAGTAGAAATGTTTTGGCGCTATACATGCATGGGTTTGGTGGTATATTTGGTAATAAATAATTTTTCACATAGTCTGTGCGTGTGATCACAGTTGATCACTTATGCTAGAGAATCTTTCTTCAACTTCGTTGTCGTTGAATGAATCAAGAGTTGCACATTGATTATGGAAATTCAGGCATCCATTACAATCGCTTGGGCAGTAATTTTTGACATCACTCATTACAGTCATTTCCCCGAAAGCCGAGCCGTATCGAATGAAGCAGGGGTACTAAAAAGCCTTGAGTTCCCTCAATCTCAGAGGCGGAATTGGCGTCCATGGCAGTCACCCCAAAGGGCAAAAGAGATACGGAAACGGGGAAGGGGGGAGGGAAGGAGAGTTAGTAGTGAAATATTCCACCATCCTCTATTTTGAGTGCATATACAGTCGAAGGAAATAATTCAGCCGAGTCGTCGGTGGATGGTGGGGGAGGCGGAAGAATGCTGGAAGTCATAATGGTTGTGGTGGTGGACAGAGAGAGAGGGGAAAAATAGATGGAGATATATAGAGAGGCTGGGGGAAGATGTTAAAAACGATTGGGTTGGCTCCGGCTCGCAGATACCGATTCCCCCCTTCTCATTGTTCTACACCCTCTATCGGATCTCCTTCTGCCCACCCTTCCCACAACACGTCCCCTCGCCCCTCCCTCCGCGAATAAACTCCCTTTTCCACACATCTCTCCTCCTACCCTTGCCCTCCCCCACTCCCGTCGCTAGCGCCACCCCCACTTTGAATTCCAGCCTCCGCGGCTCCGGGCGTAATGAGATGCAATCCGTGGAAATGTGGCTCGGCCGCGTAATCTCCTCTGCGGGAACTTTCCCACACCATCCCACCTCCGCCACCCCACTCACTCCCGGGTCTCCCCCGTCCCTCCTCCTCCCCAACGCCCCTCTCTTTCTCAACGTCCCTCTCCCCCAGCCGCTCGAAATCCTCCCTCCGCCCTCTCTCCAAACTCCTCCTGCCCACACTCAATCCCTCACCAGCTCACCCCCGCAAAAGCCAAGGTGCCACCTTTATCCCCCATCCGTCTCGTCGGCCTCTCCCTCCTTTCCCCTTCCTCCCGTGCCCTCAACCCCCTTCACCATCTTCCTCTCTCTCCTCGTCTTTCGCCTGGTCGTCGGAGTGCCGGGCGTTGAAGTCTCCACACTGCCGCCTCCTTCCTACCCGTTTGGGAGAAGTTTCCCCACTGTTCCCGCCGGAGGTTTCTCAGCGCCCACGCGAAATTCATCCGGAGTCCCATCGCCTTTCTCCCTTCCCTCTCTCTTTTCCTCCCTCTTGGTCATCGGAGTCGGGTAGATGCCTCCACATCGTTTTCATCCGGGCGCGTAATTGTTTCCATCCGTTTCACAGTACGCAAAAATGTGGAGGATAGTTCGTGCGCTGTGTATGAAACACTGTAAACTCCCTAGGAGCTCATGATTTATATGAGCCCTGTTACTTACACGACCGTTGCAATGATATTTTTAAGTGATCGACTTGGCTACCATCAGACTTTTATAGAAAGATTTCCGATTGAATTTAAGAGTGCTTCTGTATGAAAAGCTGTTAGAATTGTTATGACATAATATATATGATAATCCATTATATTTTTAATATGATGGATAGTTTTTTATATCGACCGGTTTAATCACGAGGTAGATTGATTTCAGAAATAATTAATATGCCACTTGATGGACAATAAACTACTACACTTTTCACCGTCTGAGATATCACTGTCGGGAAAGCCATGCGAAGATTAAGTTAGGCACTACGAACTTTTAGGTGATAAACCCATGCAGTTAATATTTATGGTAACGTTTTAAACGAAAGAATCTTTTGAATGATGAGAAAAATTAGTTCCAAATTTCTTTTTTAAATGAAACCCGCGCCTTTCATTTGCTCTTAATGCTTGGTCTAACAACTATCGCAGTATTCGAAAAAGAACATCATTTTAGATTACATGGATTTAATCAGTACAATAAAAGAAAATAATAATTACTTACTATCCTCGTTTCAGTACACGGCCTGTGGAATTATTCCTTCTGGATTTATTCAGAAATTATAATTTTGAAATTTGTTATTCTTTTGAAAAGAAACCCATAATTCCCAGAGTAAAAAATTATTAAATTGATTCTCATCTTCAAGTTTAGCTCGAATTAAAATTACGGGTAAGAAATGTACCATCTAAAAGATGGCCTTTGCAAATGATGAAAATATTTTGCCAAGAATAAACAACTAGTTCTTTTACCTAGAAAATCTTAAGCAAACTTTCACAGCTCTTCTCAAATTATTCTTACATTCTTCCCTGGACTGCAGCCAATTAGTGGCAGAATAAATTCTTTTCAACCATATTTTATTTCCTTAGGTTTGCTCTGTATGTTTTCAAGGAAAGATTTGTGGTAGGGTTGGTAGGCAGGCGACTGGGGAAAGCTTAAAATTTACTGTTGCTCCGTTAACGTATGTTTTCAGATGCTCAGGTGGTCTAGGTAGTTTGAATGTATGCGTCGTAATTCAGTCACTCATTTCTTTTGTTGGGCCGAAAGCTATATGCTTAACTTGCCTCAAGTTAAAGCGCAAATTGCAAGGTGTTATACACTCCTCCTTTATCGTTTGTTCAAATATATTTTAAACTACTTGTAGGATTTTAAGTACAAAAATCCACACAGTACGCCAGATTTCGGAACGAAATAAAAATAAATTTCGTTTTATATGACGCACACAAAAATTATATATAAATATATATGATACACATTCAAAATATATTTTTACAAATACAAATATTTTAGATATATATATATATATATATATATATATATATATATATATATATATATATATATATATATATATATATTTTAAATACATTTTTATGTGTTTACATATCATTTATATTTTAATGGTGTGTATATATATACCCATTAAAATAATACTTTTTTAGTAGTACCAGTAGAATTAAGAAAATCTTTTCAGTAGGTTTTCAATTACGTAGGCGTATACGTGTAGCACATAGCTTTCGTAAAAATTATTATAGAGGCCGGTTTAAAGAAATACGCAAATTTGGTAGAGGAAGGAGACATGTAGTCAAATGATCACCTCTTCTTCTGGTATACTCATTTGTTTTCAAGGAGAGAGACGTGAGATTTCATAGTCCTACGTAAAACGAAATACGGCCACCAAATAAGGTATTCTATGAGAAATTAAGCAGTACCTTGCTTTCCCTTACCATTTATGATTGCCGGAGGTTAAAAAACTTGAATGAACACTATTTAATGTGAAGTAGTAATTAATTTTTTCCAAGTTTTATATATAACTGCTCTTTAGGGGTTACACATCCTGTCGTTTAGAACGTACAGCGCCTGAGAGAACATATCATATGTGCGCCAGTTTAGCAGTGGTTGAGGTCAATAGATTTTTTGTGATTAGTTAAATACTTACCTGTTATGCAGGAGAGATACGTTTTACCAAGACGAGGTGAATATATTAAAATTGAATAACTAATTGAAACAACTTGAAACTTTTGGATTTATAAGAGTATCTTAGGGTGAATGTCTGTTATTCTACAATTATGTAACTTATTTTGTTATTAATTGTTCGAAAATATTTAGCAAAAATGTTTAATTAATTATTCGAAAATCATACCAGACAACATTATTAGTATTGGTGTTAGTGGTATTATTAGTCTTTACTTTAAAAATCGGTTACCATAATGTTATCGAAAAATCATTCCTCTACCGCCCTGATATTTCAATGGGTTCTTTGAAATAGAATTCACATGGTTGGAGCGTGGTAATATCCTCATGAATGAATTTCCATTGACGCCAGTTCAGCTTTAAGTATTGAAGCGTCGTAAATATTTTTTGCCACCATATAACTGCATTTTTTATTAAGTTTATCCTTGGAAACGAGCAAGATTGATGACTTCAATTGTGAATAACATAAAATCTCAATGGGAGAGTTTCTAATTGCTCATTGTTCTCCGAAATATATATCGGAGGTTTAATCATTGAAATATGATACAGATATTTATGCATCTTTACGTGCCAGTAAATTACATCTGTTTGAACACGGTTCTTAAGGCGCAATGTTGTGTGCGTACGTTCTAGGAATCAATGGTCGGATGCCAGATTGTATCTATTCCGAGCGGTGAGCCTGACACCTGCTGATAAGAAAATCGCTATCGTGCCAAACCATCCTGGCAAACGGTATCAATCCGAATGCCTCTCTATTTACAGAATTAATCTACCAGTGAAAGGGGAAAGTTAAAAGGTGTTGAATATTTCTTTTACCAGGGAATGAATACCATCTTATGTCGCAAGGTCAATATCTTAAAATCACTAGAAAGTTTATCAATACTTTCTAATAAATATATATGAAGAAAGCATGTAAACCTCTTTTAGTATGCGTATGCATGTACACGAAGTGTATGTCGCGTTTTACACCTCATGGATTTAACTAATGGTTTTGTAATGCCCTAAGTGGTTCAATTTGATGGCTTTATCACTTTTACGCGTCTAACGGCTCATGCCCTGATTGTAATTCCATTCGGAATATTACCAAGACGGTTTATCAGGTAAAATTTTATCACAGAAGAAAATGTATTCCCTTAATAATACTATATATCTTTGAGGGTATCCACTAGAGTCGATAAGAATGATATGGGGAACGTGCATTACATCTGTCCATAGGATGTAAAACACCTTATTAAATCGTTAAAAATAAATTTCAAAAGTAAATGTTTTGAGCAATTAAACCTCCGCTTTTATTGGTCATTCTGTACTATTGTTACGTGGTTACTTATGGTGAGATTAAGGATGATTAGTGTATTTTATTAACAAAATTGTATTATGCTTCCATTTTAAATTTTATTTCCCTGTAGTATTTCATAGTATTAGCAGATGAGTTGTAAGAGTGTGAATTTAATTGTCTACCGTCATTGAGCACGAACGATGGCTACGAAAAGCCAACTGGATGCTCCGGAAAATCGGACCTAGCGAATAAATGTGAAAATGTAGTGGACGGAGAAGGAGGAAAATGGTATCGTACAAAAAGTTAGTGAAGATTTTAGAAGAGGAGGACAAGTGAACAAATATCTGGATAAATTCTGAGCCACATACGGGTAGTAGTATGTTAAAATCCGTGTTGAAATGTACCATGGCAGGGAATAACTACAAAGAAGGCCATTGTTGAAGTACAAATGTAAGCAATGGAATGTAAAAACATGAGGAAATACTGAGTGAAGAGAAATTTCAGAGAGAAAAATAGCTTACGAAATACTAGGTATATTTTCTTGGATTCATTCCCAGTGGAGATGAAGAGGTAATGTTTGATACGAGCAAAATTTTGCTGCTTTGTAAGTTAAGATTCTGAAATAAATAATTTCTACAAATATTATTTCATGAAAATTTGAATGGTACATAGATACTGTGGAATAAAAGGTAATCCATCTCTTCAGCAAGGTTTTAACTTCGGAATGCTTTTCCATGGTCGAATTTTTGATAATCCTGAAAAGAAATCCGTAGTTGTATGTCACTTGTTAACCCCATTTTTTTTAAGACTTCGGTCGATTCCGCACGGCCTTTAGAATTGGAGTCCAAAAATGCAAAATTATCCTCTCATTTCCTCTAAACCGTGTAATTGTTCGCTTTGCTAAGAAAAAAAAGTTCTTTTCCCTTTCCTGTTTCAATTCTTCCTCAGTTTTGAATGCCTTGGTTTGTAATTTGACAAAGTCAACTCCACTGTTGCAGAAAAATGGAATTCGAGAGTGTGCTTATTCCATTCTTGTTCGGTATGATAAACATTTTTTTGCAAAACTTAGGCAGAAATGTTAACAATATCCTCCGATCACTATAAATATTATTAAAAGTAATGTCGTTGCTTTCGGTTTACCTTCGGGCGTTCGGAGACCCTCGACCCATGGGCACCTTCCCGCACCCAACCCAGGGTGATTCACCAGGGCCGTGCTACGCAAGGCGGAAAGTCAATTTACCCGTCCTCCATCTTAAATCCAAATGAAAATATTCTCTAAAACCAAAACAACCGATTAAGTACCGATTTGGTGAGTGCGATAACACATTGATTACCAGTAGAACGGTTGATTAAATAAGTGAACTCTTTTAGTTAGTAATTACACTAGCGAAACAGCCAGAAGAGATTGAGAAAAACATTTTATTTGATAAAATTGATACTAACATGTAATTAATTGACTAAATTTGAGTAATATAAATATTAATTATAATGTCTAAAACATAATAAAATTTTATTAATATTTTTCTAGGGAGTGAGAAGGAATGAAATATTGAAAGTAAAATGGGTACTCTTAGTCCTAGCCTAGGAAAATAACTATTCATTAACCTAATTTTAAATCGCCTCCGGAATCGGAATAAAATTCCTCAATTCGATCATTAATATGACTTTTGTAATCGTAAGATATCGGAATAAAGTGACGCTGCAATATGTTGCGTTAAATGAGAAATTATTGAAGGCATATTCTCCATATTTGAATCAATTGACAGCTGTTCAAGTCTAAAATTGAGAAATTAGATAATTTGAGGCACATTTATGGCATAAGATTTCCTTAGTGAGTCAGATATGGACGAGGGAGAACGGAATTGGAAGAAATGCAATGCCAGGGATGAATGATGAAGATGAACATGTCAAGGAAAAATCCCTAAGGGAGGGCAAGTTTGGCAACGGAACTTTCGGAAAATTACATTGAAAAAATAATGAAATTAGGCGTATTCTAAGTTGCGGCGGTCTATTTGAGGACCTTAACGGGTATAACTCCATGGCAAATAACACCAGCGCACCAAGAGGTGATGATGGTGGACGCGCAGCTGACCGGCCACTCCTGGAAAGATCTGCGCGCCTTGTGGGACGGAATTCCCGGGATTTTTAAACGAAGCCTCCCCTGCCACCAACCCCGAGCACACCCATACCACCAACACCACCACCTGCCCACCAGAGAGCACGGGGTATCGAAGCAACGAGCGAACATCTCCCGTCTTCGTCTCTCTCTCTCTGCAAGGGCACCAAGAAGAGGAACAAAAACATGAGCCAGCTATTTGCGGAGGGGATGACAGAATTATAGCACCGTCGACCAAACTCCCACGCTTCCTCATTGGAGTTGCGACCTCGGAGGCGGTCCCCGTGGGGCGAAAGGAAAGGCACGGAGGGAGAGAGAGAGGCTGCCTCCGCATCAGCGCCGCATCTCCTCCTCGTCCCCTCAGACGTTTTCCGAGGAAAGGAAGCGAAATTGAGGATCTGCCGCCTCGAGTGATCCGTTATAATGCTTTCTCATCTTTCTCACACTCTCCCTCGTCGCCTTCCCACTCCTTAATACACCCTTGTAATTAAGCCTCGTTACGACGAAGTGAAGCGGTCGCGGTCCCGCACCTCTCTCGCCAGAAGAAATTTTTTTTGATGAAAAGAAAAAGAATCGTCCGCGTTGTTCCGATAAAAACGTAGAAAGCTCTTCGTAGGCTTCCAAGTTACTCCCTACGCGTACATTTCCTTTAAAGACAATCCACACATTCTGATTTTTTTGACAGAAACCGCGAGCGAAACACGGTGCGTTTTCTTGTTTCACTGGCTGTATAAATGAAATCAATTATTGTTGCAGTCTACGAATGGGAATCAAACATTTTGTCCCACTCAGGTGGAGTCTAAAAAGTCTGTGAATTATATTTGTCCCTTGCTAGGATTTTTTCTCGTAATATAATACAAGTGCACTTTCTCGGGAAAAAAATAATGTGAAAACCTTACTAGTCATTAGTCATGATTATTCTTTACCGCAATAATAATTAGGCATTATATTGTAAGCCTCATCAATATTTTCATTGCCTTTCTGCCATTTTCATTTCAGCTTAAACATTGCCCTCGCGGTCGGCTTCCCGTAATTTCTTCATAATTTTTTTGAATTATGAAGTTTCAAAATAGTTTAATAACCTCTATTTCAATGCATATTTAGTGACGCAACTCTTTCCTGTATTTTTGCTTGTGTCATGAAATTCACCTTCCAACCGCATTCTTTTTGTGGATATTGTATCTAAATATGTTTGTCCGACTGAGAAAAAGGCAGTCGACGTACAACTATTTCAATGCCTCCAACCATTTAGCTAGTAAACTTCTGAAATCTGCCGGTATACATTCCTAAGCACTTATGTAAATAAATTCTATATTTTAATGATGATTATGTCATTTGGCGGGTCGCGGTGGTCTAGCGGGTAGAGCGTTGGACTGCTGACCGGAGGGTCCCGGGTTCGATTCCCGGGCAAGGCACTTTGGGCACCTGCAGCTCCACCCAAGCTTGTTGATTTTTCGGGTACCAGATCTTCCTGGGAAACCATAACCGGCACAGGGAAAGGAACTGGCCCCCCTACCCTGATGTGTGAATATTCACACGCCGTCGGGCTTGGTACATGGGTGAGCTCTACCATCACCTACTAAACCGACCTTCGGGTTGATTACTGTGTTTTATGTCATTTGGTTAAAGAAGTCACTTTCATTATTTCCTCGCAGGAGAATTTTATGATGCGGTTTTTTTTGGAAGAATTGAGTTCCAGCAAATGATACAACCTAATAATGGACCAAAAAGTTGGCAGTTGACCCCATAGAAAATAATAGGTTGGCATTTTAGGGTTTGATAGGAGTATTTTGGTGTCGAGGAAGGATTGAGAGAAGTCCGACCGACGCGACGTCGGTGTGGCCTCACACTTGTAACGAAATACGCCGAGGGGTGTTCAGTCTATTGTCTCACATGAGGAATAGGTTTCCGCAATTGAATCCTCCTGAAACATATTCTCCTGATGAGGTTCAAACCCTGGCTCTCGCCATTCAAAGTCTTAAAAAGTCTCTTCATTCCAATCCTCGTAGCCTCCCCTTCAACCCTGAAAGATAGCTGCCGGACGCGCCGGATTCTCCCGGGGGAGAATTCTCCCTCGCGACCGGTAGGTACATTCGGCGGCTGGGACACGAGCTCGAGAGAATGCAAGGTGGTGCACATGGGGGAGGAAGAGTGGTTGAGGTGGAGGAGTGTTCGGGGGGGTGGGGCGAGGAGGCGGCTACAAGGGAACTGTTGGCTCCGTGAGGGAGCAACTCGCGGGTTAAGGGAGCGGACGACAGCAGTGCGATGTTTCGTTCAAACCGCACCTCCACAATAATTGATCTCCTCACACGGCCCCCTCCGTCCCCGCGGTCTTCTCCCATTCTCGCCCCCCCCCCACCCCACCCTCACCTCTGCGTCCCGGGGCTCTCGGGTTACGCCATGAACGGTAGCCTCCCAGGGGAGGATTTACAAAAACAGCGCTAAAGATCCGTCATGAGTTATCAGTTTGATCTGACTCCCCACTAGGGAAAAAAAACATCCACTCCCTCCTCCCGAGTTCGTTTTGTACTCCCGTTCTCTCTCAGCTCTCGGGAGGATTTCGAGGGGGAAAAATGCGTCCGTTTTGCCGGATTCCATCGCACCAAAGTGACCGCTAAATGCGCTGCTCGTACCTATTTTTTTCCAGTCTAAATGGGAACATTATTTTATCTCCGCCACCACCTGAGAAATTTCTCCGGAGTGAAAACTTACTCCAACGTAGTAGCAACCCCGCGGGACAAAAAACTGTGGAAATTACTATTCGATCCCTTTATTTATTACCCGATGCTCTCGATGAGCAGGTGTTTGGTGTAACTACTCGTCGGTGTGCAATTAACACAGCGGGAATTTCGTCAAGATTAGCATTGGCCTGTGAATTAATCTTGCTTTAAAGATTAAGCAACGAATCCTAGATGAATACGCCATATCTGATACCATCTTTGAAATAGTGGAGAAGCATGTTATTTAGGACAATAAACACGCGATCGTGGGATTATTCAGTGTGTAAATTTACATGGAAAGCACTTTGCAGTATTAGTACGTTGTAATCGAGCAATATACCTGAGGGAGAAGAAGATTGAGCCATTGATCATTGTTGCCATGGCGTGTGTGCGGTTCAACTTGGTGGGTAATTGATTCCTCCTCTTGCTCTTAATTGATATAAGAATGTTCAGTGCGCTGTACTTTCGATTTTATTACGGAGGAATCCCGCCTGAGTTCGCTATCAACTTGTGTTTGTTGACATACTTAGTCTTCTACGTCAACGTTGTATGAGAATGACTGATGCTATAATTATAAGGTGCTTTAACATTTAATTTGTACAATCAATTGAATTTGTACAAGATCTAGCGTTTTGTGCTTAAGAGTTTCACTACGGGATAATTGCTGTACATATTCCGGTGAAATTGAAAAGAAGTTTATATTTTGAAATTAGTTGTGTCAAGACTACGTAATGCCTTATTATTCTTTGGATTGGAGAAGTGAAAAATTATATGAAGTTATACAGTTTTAATGCTATTAGTTCAATTTATTCAATTTGATAGCGACTTTGAACTGAAAACTAATTTCATAAAATACACGAAAGAAATTAAATTAACTTCTTAGGGTTTGTTTGTCATAATTTTGAAATTACCTTTTCAATTTTTGTTATACTGCTTTATATCAAGCATTATTTGTACGAAAAACCTTGGTTAGCACTTCCCAAACGCCGAAGAATCTGTATTAAATGGCTCAGTTTAAATTCACAGCTTAATAATTACTTATTGATGATCGCAACATGAATTTCAACACGCCGAATCCACTAATTGACTTAGGTGGAAATTTCTCTTGTTTCATCTTCTTAGACAAGTAAAAATAAGATTAACAGAAATGATTGAACCCACCCCTCGATAAATTTGAAACTAACTTTGGCTACGTAGTTCAGATTGGCTAATGGTTCAAACCTGGTGATCCCATTATAAATTCCATAAAAACTCAATCCTCTTCTCTTATGAGAGAGGAGGAAATTATGAGCAATCGTAGTTGTCACAAGAATAGTATTTATACATCCTAACCCTTCTCTTCTTAGCTGTAGACTTTTTAGGCAGTTCATAAACCAAAATTTCGGATGATATCGATCAGCTTTCCATCCATCGCTTAGGTGGTTTTCCTAGCCATCTTTCTCCATATTCTGGGTATCTTTCTTTTGCTCCATTTACTTGCCGGTTGAGTTGCATTTTATTTTTATTTTTGTGCTAGCACTTGAGTCAATACTTGTAAATGTATGGTTCCCTGGTATAGTATATAGTGATTTCTTAATATATTTTTTAATTTCGTATACCTATTATGGAATCATTTAAAATGTTTTCATATGATTTTCGTTCAATAAATGTTTTGTTCTCGTAGTTTCTACTCTGGTTTCTACAGAATATGCAATTACGGCTTTAATTGCCCTTTTATATTTTCTCATATTATAATTTTAACATGTAAAATCTCTAAGGCATGCCAGACCTGATGTATTAATTTTGCGTTTCGGATTGAGATGCGTGTGATGAACTCTACTCTCCAATGTCAAACAGACCATCGGATCGAAGATTGGTTGTTTCGTCAAATGCGCCGTTACCTAATGTTACTCTATTCCCATTTATGTTGAGTCAACGCACCCAACGCTTCGTGGAAAGAGGGGTGCATTCCACAGCGTCCCGGGCGTAATCCTCGGTCCTAACCCTTCCTTCTCTCTTCCGCGCAGCGTCTGTGGCATGAGCAGTATCGTCGGAGTGGATGGCTCCATGGCCGGGGGTGGCGGCGTGGTGGGCGGAGGGGGCGGCGGGGGTGCCGGCATCGGGGCCGGGAACGGCGGGGGCGGTGGGGGCGGCGGCGGCGGCGGAGGGGCCAGCAAGTCGACCAAGGGGGCGAGTAAGCTGAGGAGGGACCTCATCAACGCGGAGATAGGCCAACTGCGGGACCTTTTGCCCTTACCCCCTTCGACGCGCCAGAGGCTCTCCCAACTGCAGTTGATGGCGCTCGTGTGCGTCTACGTGCGCAAGGCCAACTACTTCGCCCAGGGTGAGTGCCAAAGTGAACGATAGCGTGATAGTGTGCGGGTCGCCTTATTTATCCCCGCGTCATTTTTTACGAGGGTGATAAACTCCGAGCGCTGTTTCGGGTTGGAGTGTGTGGCGGGATTGCTGAGTGGGCTCGTCATAGCATGGCAGCAAATGATAAGCGTTGACCGGCGCTAGCCGGAAAGCTCAATGAAAACATTCGTGATTCTTTTGTTGATATCGCAAAACTAACGATGGAAACAAAAGAGCTAATTTATTGGCGGAGACGTACGTGCTACACGTACTATACCACTCTACTCTACTACACTACAGTTGTGTACTCATAGATAACAGTTGGAGCTAGTCACCAGCATCAAAATTTACTACCATAAAATTTTATTTCATCAAAATTTAATCCGTAATGTAATTTTTACTCGTGTACAGATAAATTCCAAATTTGTTTAGGAATGAAAATTGAAGAAATTAAAAAGAATAGGAAGAGGAAGGCTGACCATTTTTCCGACTTCGCTCGAAAATTATTTAACTTCTGAGTGATACTATTTGCCTTCATTAGCACGTAGCTTAATATAGGACACGATATTTAGCCATTTTAAATTATACAAAATCTCAAAAATTGTGTGCAGAAATTATTCAGGGGATATTGCCTTATGTTTTTGTTAGAGTGCATTCCTTCGTACATTACCTTGCTATTTTTCACTAACCATTTGCGTTGACACTTAATACGCACCATGTGAATTGTGGAAGAACACAAAATTAGCGAATGATTACACAACTCTACTTACTTAGAACGCATAAAAACCGTTCCTTGTTTTCAAAATTTATCTCAAGCTCAGGGATGGAGGTGAAATGGGAACTAAAAACTTATTCGTAGCTTTATAGTGTTTTGGTCTGTGCGATGGCAAAATTCCACCAAGTTTTTCCTTGATATTTTGAGCTCTACGGCATTTTGCAAGACTAATGGGGAGTTACTTATTCGACATATTCTTAAAAGTCTATACATAGATATTTGTTGGCTTTAGATTTATTATTTCACATAGAAGTAGTCTACATATCAGGGGAATTTCTTTCATGGGTTCAGAAAATGCACTACACCATATCATTTTCCCCTAAGGCTATTATACTTCTTATACACTTATTAACCCATTATATAACCATTATACACTTATAAACCCCGTCTAATAGTACGCTAAACACCAGCAACCTGCCATGTAATAAACGATTTTTGGGTTCCATATCTTCCTTAATGATGTCCACAATAGCCAATATGTTCCTATCTTTACCTCATTTGCTCATAATTCTGCTCTCCATCGCATTCTTTAGACTAACATTGCCTCTCGATATCATTTGCATCCACTCTTTCTCCATCGAGGACAAACTATTTTATTTTCTATTTTATAAGTATGGTAATATTCTTCGTTCAGTGTTTGTACAGCTGATCAAATCTCATTCTGTGTGTTTATTAAATTAATAAGGCTTTAAAACATTTTCAATTTCATAATTCCACACAATTTGCAGTTGGTTTAATCGTTTTCCAAAAATCAGTCATTTTATTTGGAGGTGGACGACAATTGAAAGTATTCAGCCTTAAATTTACAGTGGTTAAAATGAGCGAAAAAGGTTAGATTGATGATGGCTTCCTCAATTTTTCTTTGCGGCCATATTCTCTAACCATCACAATCATTTTGGGAGATCGTCACAAGTTTACAGAAATTTTGATCCGAATATATCATTGTCCTGTTACCTCAATTTTAACCGAACACGACGTCTGAAATTAAACATTTGCATCCAAATCAACGCGATGCTCCGCAAACAATTTGCTAGTGTGTATTGGCTCGGAGAGATTTTAATCAACTCCAAGAGTTCAGATTAGCAGTCATTTAGTTACTCGCAGGCAGAATATGCACTAAAGGGTTGAAATAGTAACATCTGATATTGATTATAAGCCAAAACTGCTAACAGAAGTTCCATTCTTACGTGATGAATATTGCCATGTTGCGGGGAGCGTTGATTTTTGCCACAGCAAAACATACATGTCTACAAACTAGCTCACCAGTCAATGCTCCACTGAATGATTGGGTACTGTAAATCTACCAAATTATGGGTTAGTTTTTATGTCAACAGGCGCTACTACACACAGATATACTTCTAAGCCGTAACAACCACATCGCAAAACTTTCTTAAACTCCAAGATACAGCTTATTATAGTAGCATGTTCTTTAACTCTGTATACTTGCTACCTTCTTAGTTCTATCCAAATTCCTTTTCTTTCCTCCTTGTTGTCCCAAAGCTCTCCCGTTATCAAATTCATCATTCCACTGTCTCTCAGTATCCCCTGAATCCATTGGTCCAGTCTTCATTGCTTTCACCGAATAACCTTCTCTCTTCCCTCATCATGCCTAGCAATTCTTTGTTTGTTTCCCCATCTGTCCATTTTATGTTCCTATTCTTCTCATACCCAGTCTACTCTTATTCTCTTCTCTCAATAGCCAGCTTTCCAAACCATATAAAACTACACTCCATATTTTACTTTTCACTGGTATTTACTTAAGGTGCACGTCAATAACTCCTTCATTGTGAAAGACTCTTCATAACAGAATTATTCTTTGGGTCCATACTTCTTTGCTCATCATCCTGTAAAACATTTCCAAAATAGGTTAACCTCTACAACGTGCTCTTAAATGCTTAAATATTTATCTTAGACTTCCTATTTTTTGATAATCGCATTAAATTCGCTTTACTTTGGGTGATTATCATAAAAATCATGAAACTGATGAGTTCTCCGCGAGTTGGGCCATTGAGCGTCTTCTCATTCCCCTCGAGAGTTCGTCCGCGGACCCGGGTGTGAGGCGAATGCGAGGGAGGAATGCGTCGGACGAGGATGAGATGGGGGTTTTTATCACGCGCCCGCCACACCTCTCTCCCTCGAGTTTTTACGGGCCGTTTGGAAGTGCCGTCACCCGCCTCCAAAACCCCTTTTAAAGCGCGTCGCTCTCCCGGGGAGGGAGGAGTGGTGGGCGGCGGAGAAGCCCAGTCCGGGGAGCCATCGCGCACCGGACGGCGCGCGGACCTTCAATTCTCCGACGGCCACCGATCCGGCTGCGATCGCCGGCGCGGCGGCGGAGTGGCCGTTCAGAGGTCAAAGGGGATGATGGGATAAGGACAGGCCCGGAATCGAGCATCGCGGCAACGGACATGTAGATACCCGCTCATGCGCCGATATTGCCTCGTAGGTTTACCCGCGAGACATTTTTTTTGAGATCATAAAGGAAAAACCCGAGTCCATGCACCCAGAGACTTCACCCCGGCCGTAATGGCGGGCCTCGGCGACCCCCTTTAATAGAAAGGCATGTATCCTCGGCCGGCTGGAAGATGTCGGCGGTGTTTGACGTTTTGAAGATTATCCAATAATTTACCAGCAGCGTCATGCCACAACCAAGGGTCTCTCTTCAATGGTAACCTAGCGTAAAAACGATCCTTTATTCGGGGTGCATGATTCCACAGAGCAAACCTTTACCGTGTTTTGAAGACTCACCACCAATTCCACTCATGATTCTAGCGTTGTTTTCCAGCAATTGTTTAACATTTTTTTATGTATTCTTGTCTCATTAAATTTCCACCAAAAAAGTGTTTTATAGGGATTTGTTAGAAATGAACAGCGTGAGGTTAAGCTGCGAATGCTTAAATTCAATCTGAATTGATGTTTTAAGGAAGTTAATCTTCATTTCTTTCTTTATATTCTTAATTGATAACATTCATTCTTAAGCAACTTTGCACTTCACTTGTCGGAAGAGCAGTTCATGAACTTTGACTTTAGTTTCAACCTAAATAGCCGTCCCTGGTATTTCAATAATGAATTACATTTTACATTTGCTTATGGTTTCTCAGATTATGATACTTGTACGATCGTCTGATCATAAAAAATATCCGTTCTTACTGAAATGCTTAATATTTTCTAAAATTTCATTTGTGTTTCAAGAGCTGATTATGATCCAAATCAGTAAAACGGCATATTTTTGCGGAAAATCAATTAAAAATATTCAGATGCTGGTAGAGGATGGAAAAGGTTGCCAAAAATTATATGTATTAAGTTGCCTTTGTCAAATAACGTAATTATTTACTATTTCCTGAAAATTCAGAATTAGTTCATTATGGTTCATCAAAGTATTCCTTTTCAAATCGATGGATGACTCAATAGAATATTCTCCGTGATGAATCCCTATACATTTCTTTCATATAAAATTCCTAAAAACAGCTAGTATAACATAATATTTAGCTGTTAGACATGAAAATAATATTTTTAGTAAATAATTCTAAGTATATTATATTATAGTATAAATACATCTCTTTTTGAGATCCGAAACGTTGATTTTCCGAAATTCATAAATGAATTTCGGAAAAACAACGTTTAAATGTTTTTTTTTTCAAGTAAACGATTGACACCGAAAGAAGTAATTCTCTTTTCCTCCCAGGTATTCTTTTTGCCCCTCCCTCGATCAGAAGTATGCTTCTATGAGGACCATCTGATGATGACGTTCAGCGTCGAAACCTGGGTCGTGTTTTAAACAAAGTGTATGGAATTGCAAAGTTAATAATTGCATTTCATTTCAACATCGATATATGTTTTTCAGGAATTTAAGTATTGTACTGGAGCTTATTCAATGTTATCTCGGAAAAATAAATGGAATTGGCGCAGTTAACATTTTTGCTTCTTTAAACTGACATGGGCAGTCATGAACTTTGAGAAAAGATGGAAGAATATTGGAAAATTGAGGTTAGAGACTATCGTGTGCCTTATCGATTTTAATATTTTATTGGTAGCAGAAGCAGTCATTCCCTCTCTCTCTCTTTTTTAGCGTGTCTTTTTCTCAAAATACGTTTTTTACTTAGATGATCCCAGAGAATTGGCTTGATTGAAAGTGTGCAGAGACACCCGCTTCGAAGGGCACTCATGAGTTCTTCTCATGAGATGATCTTTCTCCATGAACACGTAATTAACAGCATTAAGATTTGAAGTACTGGTTTCTTTCAGACG
The DNA here is from genome assembly GCA_037158775.1 of Hetaerina titia. NCBI lineage: Eukaryota > Metazoa > Arthropoda > Insecta > Odonata > Calopterygidae > Hetaerina > Hetaerina titia. The sequence continues at coordinate 10,478,588 of CM073773.1, read as the reverse complement.
ACAAGCAAAGCGCTTCTCGTTGTAGGTCTTCATTCCGTGTATCACCGAAAAATTAACATCTAAGAACATAACTGATATACTTAGGAACAAAGCTTGTTCTCAATTACAATTGCTAACATAGTACATAATGATGCGAGAACTCTAGGATGACAGCCAGTTATAGTTATAAAATATCGTAGAACATTGTTTGACTTTAAACTTAGGTATTTTTTCCTTTTTACCAAAACGAACTATGTTTGATGTAAATTGTTCATCCTCAGATTTCACGGCGTTCTTCGTATATTTTTGTAATCATGAGTTTTGCTTAATTGGCGGTAACCAGGCTGAGATAAATGACATCATCACCGAAATTAGGTAAACACCTTTTACAAGTGAGTTTCTACCGGAGAAGAATAATCGTTTGAATGATTAACTGCGAAGATGAATGGTGAGGTCACTCGAGATATCCACCGTCCTTTTAAGATTTATGCTGTTTACTGTTGATACGAAGACCTTGTGAGTATGTTTCCGTGATATATGACTGATGCTAGTTAGGCGATTGTGGGAATTCTTAGGGAAAATTATCGCATTGGCTAACTTGAACGATTAGGCGTAGCACTAGCAAAGTAGAGCCTTCACTGGATGCCTGTAGTTCTGATCATTGAATGAGATCAAGGAAAATTCGAAAAGAAAATTAAGTGTGATTATACTACTAAATGTAATTTATTTTGCACATGTGTGTATGAATAAATAGTAATAATTCAGTTCATTTACGTAAAGATAACTTCCTTAAACTCGAAGGTTGTTTGAAAGTAGAGTGTAAAGCTCACATAAATAAGCCCAACGGCCTACGAATATCAACCATCAAGGTTGTAAGGTGGGGATTCCTTTCCTAGAATATTTTGGCACCCGAAAAATTTCACAGCTTGAGTGAAGATGACGGTAGAGGGGAGAGTGTTAGGCACACGAGGAAAGGGCAGGAACAGGATAGGGATGTTGGACGGGATGAAGGGCGGAAGGAAGTACACAGAGATGAAAATGGACCTGACGTAGAGTAAGATGCTGGATTGTGTTTTGTTTGGAGTCATAAACCCATTTATTTGATACTCGTGTCCATCCAAAAACCTACCTTAACTGGTAGATTACCTTTATTATAATTATATGTAGTTTTACTTATAATATACGGATATATACCATAAGCGCATTAATCAACCCGAAGGTCGGTTTTGAAGGAAATGGTAGAGTTCACCCAGTAGAAAGCCCTGTTCGGTGTGTGAAATTCACACATCAGTGTAGGGGGACCAGTTCCTTTCCATGTGCCGGGGTTATGGTTCCAGGATGACCTGGTACCCGAAAAATCACGAAGCTTGGGTGGAGCTGAGGGTGCAGAGGCGTCAGCCGGAATTGAACCCGGGCCCTCCGGTTAGTAATCCAACGCTCTACCCCCTGGTCTAACGCGACTCCTTTGTGTGTATCAAAATATCGACCAGAGATTTCCTTGATCTCATTTCACGGTCAGAATTATGGCTACAGGAACACCCGCCCGCGCCCGTGGCAAACTGTTAGGCAAACATGGAACTTTTAGAAGGGGGGGGAAGGGGGCTAATGGAGAGTGGACCCATTTGTCTTTATTATTCACGGCACGTGACCACCATCTCATCGGAAATGGATGTCACGATGCGTGCACGTGCTGGGACTTAAAGACGCCGATAAATTACAAATGGCGGGGGAGGAGGTCTTTAAGGGAGGTGACAGGAACGGGAGGGGGATAGAGGGGGTGGGGGTGGGCAGGGTAGAAGGGAGCGATTGGGATTTGGCGAATGCATATCGACGAGCGATCGAAGTGACACGTACCATTGGAAATGCAGACCAAATAAGACTGCGTGGTTTTCGAAAATCGGAAGCAAAAACTAGAGCTTAAAGGGGATAAATACGTGGTACTAATGAATGAGGTGGCGAGGAAAAATAGCGGAGTATTAGGATCAAATGAGAATGAATGGATGAATGCAGTCAATACAGGCTATACCTGTAAGCATGCTTGCAGTCTCCGGAGCTGCAAACCTCCGGATTGGAAGGAATGAATGAATGGATCCATGAGGCCTAGCTGCAACCATCTCATAAGCTCTCTCTTCCCGCCCTGTAAACCGATATCACGCAGTTTTTAAAATGATATATGTACATATTTATTAGCTATTTTTTAAACATTTAATGTAATATATTTCACTAAGTACAACTTCCATCACAAATATACTTTCATAATTGCATTTGCAAAAGTAACACAACGATTCAATGCAACTTAAGTCTAAAAAATAACTCTAACTTTTGTAACATGAGGTGTGAGCCAAAGCAGGTACTCTCACCGTTATTATGTAATGATTTAAATTAATACCAATAATAACCTCCATTTGTTCAGTCTCCCCCCCCTGCCGGCCTTCCGTGTGCATTTTCAATTATTAAAATCAGAATATATTATTATACGACGTACAATGGGAATAAATAACAGTTTCAGATTATACTAACTGGACCACGCACATTAAATTTCCTCAAATGTGAATGGAACCAACTCGCGTTGGTAATGTACAAATTTTTGGGGTTCCACCACTCGGAAATTTGGCGAACATCACCTGCTTCCACTCCGATCATAAATTACGATATTATAAAGGATAAAGGATACGAAAGGACTTTCGTGATCTGCTCAAAAAACCGCCACATGTCCTGTGTTCGCCTTTTATGTGTTTTCCTATCCCCTTTCCTTATACCTATTTCTATGTTTGAATGAATATTTGGGCGCCGTATGGCGGGATTTTCAAGTTTGAATATGTGTTTGGCCAATGTGGCTCGTCTCTTCTGGCTATGCGTGCCATGAAACGCACCGTTCCTATCCTTTATAATATCGTATGAATGCTTTTCTACTATCCTTTCCCCTTCTTGTGTCCCGTCTATTTCTCCTTTGGTGGGTGAAACAGCTCCACAACGCCATCTCAAGGGCAACATTTATCGGAGCACTTTGGCGCTTTATAAGATCGCAGATCTCAAGGTAAATCAGGTTTTCTTATTAGCTCAACTGGTAGAGCATCCGCCCGGAAAGTGGAAGCTCCGTGGTTCAAATCCCGGATAAGGAAATATTTTTACTTTCGTGATCTGCTCAAAAAACCGCCTTCCCCACATGTCCTGTGTTCGCCTTTTATGTGTTTTCCTATCCCCTTTCCTTATACCTATTTCTGGTTGAATGATTATATATATAAGAATAGAATATATATATATATACTTCTCTTTATATATATATACATACCAAGTCATCCAAGTCAACATCCAAGTGTATATATATATATACATATTTCCAAGTGTATATATATACACTTGGAAAAGACGCTCTCCGGCGACGCACAAACACACAAACACTAACACAAAAAACACCACACACATAGAAACATAAAAGAAGGACACTTACATTGGATATTTACGTTTCGACGGCACGGCCGTCGTCATCAGAATCTATACATACATATATATATATATATATATATATATATATATATATATATATATATATATATATATATATATATATATATATATATTACACATTCAAAGACGAAATACCGCCATATGGCGAAGAAATATTCATTCACATTGAAATAGAGACAAGAAAAATGGGAAAGAAACACACATAAAGGACGATAGCAAGAGAGGTGGGGATGGCGGATGTGAGCAAATCACAAATGTAAAAATATTTTCCTCGACCGGGACTTGAACACCGAATCTCTCCACTTGCCGGGCGGATGCTCCAGAGCATATGAATGTATGTGTATATACACATATAAAGAACTTGCAGATTTCCCAAATCCGCAAGTAGCAAAGGGTGAAATCCCGGGAGATGGTGCATATCTGGTGCTCCAGTTATTTAAACCTCCCGGGATGAATCAAGCCCACTAAATCCATCCGTCTACGTATCCCCTCCCACCCCTTTTCCGTTTCCTATTCGTCTCTTAACTCTCCTCCCCTCACCGCTCAATAAATAAATAAATATATATATATATATATACAAATATGTATATATAAATGCATAGGGATGTTGGATGTGATGAAAGGAAGAAAGAAGTAAACTGAGATGAAGAGAGACCTGATGTAGAGTAGATTGCTGGATTGGGTTTTGTTTGGAGTTACAAAATATTTGTTTGATATTTGTGTCCATCCATAAACCTACCTTAACCGGTAGATTACCTAATGATAATTATATATATATATATGTATATATATATATATATATATATATATATATATATATATATATATATATATATATATATAGTGTATGACCTTAGGGCTAAAATATCTTTGGTCGTTTTGCCATTACTTTCTGGAATGGATTCGGAATGAGACAGAACATTTCGTCTTGCCACATAACACATTTAACGCACGTCCCCGGTTTCGATATTCAACTCTCACTGGTTCCCATTCCTCAAATAAATTTTATCCTTCTCTTTATAAATTTTACATTGATGCCAATTCTACGGTATGTTTCCCCTTTTATTGAAGCTGAACGGTGTCACTTGGGTCATGCATTAAGCATTTTATGCAGAAATCAAAGTGTTGCTTTTTGATGCTGAGATGACATCTATCGAATGCCCTGAAAAAGGGTTGGAACACGGTTTTTTTTAATGCGGAAACTTAAATCGATACACGTATTTGGTCCTAAGCTTCGGGGCAAAAAATAATAATAGTTTACTCATTAAAATGAAGCAAACTTTTCTCGCGTGAGCGAATTACTTTTCTTTCGTACCGATCTCGTACCCGGAGCTGGGGACCGTCTCCCATAAATCTTCGGCCGGACTCGATATTTAAGTTTCAAGCCTAATTGCTTTTTTCGGCCCAGCGGTCCCAAGGTCCTGAAATCCTTCGGATAACCGTAACCCTAACGCATGGGGCGGTTCAACGATCGGCTCCCCCTGCCCTCTCGGAACGAGAGCGTTACCGAATAAATCACACTCACCGGACATTAATACCCGTCGGATCTCCGAAATCAGAAGTCTCCCTCCCTCCCCCACAAGTGCACTTCACTCCTCCCCCTCCATCATGAGACATGACAGCAGCAGTGCGACTGAAAATGTATCGCAGAAACTCCGGCTCCAAGGAGGAGTTAATTATTCCACCTTCGGGAGACGATTTGGGCGTTCCACGCGCACGGCGTTTCCATGGAAGCCATTAGCGAGGGCGTGGGAACGCGTGCGTATTCATTCGATTCCGCATGCAAAGTTTGCTCGTCTTTTAACGCTTTCTCTTTCCGGGCCCGTAATTATCAATAATTCCTCCCTCGACAAAAAATATCCGCCAAGCCTTTGGAGTGAAATGAAATGGTAATTATGGGGAAGCAATGTGGGTCTGCTGAGGTCAGTTGATTCGAAAATTGGAATCACGCTATCCAGAATTGGATTATTTGCGTTTAGGTTTTTGGATTCATTCCATTCCTCGTATTCATCCATTGCCAGTAAAATCGTTCGTAAGGCCTCCCAAATGATAGACATTAATGGATCGAAGTGAAATTACACTCGCCATTGCGTCGTAATGCCCTCCTATCCCCTGGGCAGAGTTCCTCCATTGAATCCTCTCTTTAAATTTCAAGTTTTACCTTAATTTTTCATAGATGTAAGAAGTCAGATAGTCTTTCATTGAGCTGCCCATTTGTTTATTTATTTTCCACTTTTATTTAAGGATTTTGTGTAATGAGGTACACATAGATTATGGATATTTCTTACGGTGTCCATATTTGAGTTTTTTTAACAAATGAAGTTAATAATTACAATAATTTGGTCCGTTCGACTGGAATCGGCCAATTTATTGTTTCAATTTTTTTTGGGGTACCTTATTTTTAAACCCCCAATACAATTTCCTTATTTTTTTTACAAAATATGAGTTGCATGCTATTCTTTTCTGTCGTTCTCCCCGATCCCACTTAATCTTTTCTTGATAAATCTATCCAATATTTTCCTCATCAGTTCCTCTTGTAGATATTTCACAAATTATTGGACGTAATGCAAATATTCAAGGGTAGCTTCCTGTTCGCGTCTTTCCTCTGCATAATTTGGGCAATGAAGGACTTTTGCCGCGTCCATCATGCATTCACACTTAACCGCCTTTTTTCCGCTACATTCTTGAGGTATGATCTAAAATCTCCGTGTCCTGTTAACATTTGCGTAATTACAAATGAGGTTATTAAGGAACACGCTTTATACCATCAAAATGCTCAATTAATGAGATAGTAGAATTAGTTTGAAGTTTTTGAAAAATATTTTATGACAGTAACAATTGCCAAACCATCATTAGGAACTATGCACAGAGTTGGTCCGGAAAATAAGTGTACTGAGCTCAGGAAAAAAATGTATTACACTTTTACATATATTAAGCTAATATTCCTCAAAATAGGACCCTTGTGAGTCGATACACTTGTGCCAGCGGCGTTCCCATTCCTGGAACGCTCCCGCGAAGGCATCATCGGGAACCTCTCGAAGACACGTCGTCACGGCCTCTTTGACGGCGTCCAAAGTCCCGTATTGCGTTCCTTTCAAACTCCTCTTTATCTTCAGGAACAGAAAGAAGTCCGGTGGAGCCAAGTCCGGGCTGTAGGGCGGGTGTGGCAGCGTTGCCACGCCGTGCATGGCCAAGAAGTCCGACACGACAAGCGCGGTGTGAGACGGCGCATTGTCGTGATGCAGCCGCCAGATGTTTTTGATCTGTAATTGGTTCCTAATAATCTCGTGCACTATTGTTTTGGCACACTACACTGCTCTGTTATCATCCGAACACTAAGACGACGATCAGAGTTCAGTACATCGCGAACTTTTCGCACATTTTCGTCGGTGAGTGTCGTTGATGGGCGTCCAGGCCGTGGTTCGTCGTCGACCTCGTCTCTGCCCTCCACGAACATCTTGTGCCACCGAAAGATCATGTTTCTGGACATGGCTGACTCCCCGTAAGCCTGGTTAATCATACCGACAGTTTCGGTAGACGATTTCCCAAGCTTTACCGCAAATTTGATGGAATAACGCTACTCCAAAAACTTCGGCATCGCGTTCCGTGACGTGGGTCGAGCGTGTAGGTTCGCGTTAACAGAGCTCCTCACTACACCACAGCTCAGAGCCGACTGCCTTTTTCAGCGTCGCTTGCCAACATACCCCCCTCCAATCGCAGCCCGTCAGAGCGGTGCTGGGCGCGCCTGGAGCGGCGGGAAAAAATCAGTACACTTATTTTCTGGACGAACCCTGTATATCTATTGGATGTTTCATTCAAGCTGCTGTGGCCTCATGTAATATTTTAATAAAATAATGGTGTAATATGTGCCTCTTCTTAATATGTCAAGTTTGAAAGTGTAGCCTCGTTGTTTTAATTTATTTACCTTAGGTTTATATTTTTGTCATGTGGTTCACCTTGTTTTTTACGAATTCATTAATTTATCTTTTCATTTTATGCTGTCAGAGGCCTTCATTTATACCCTCTTTCGATAGTGACTAAATCCCACTGAGAATACTTGAGAAACAAGTCTGTTATTTAGATATTTACTCACATAACATCTTGTTCGGAACTTTGGTTTACTATACGATTCTCGTGTAAGGATCAGTTCAATGTTAACCTTCCGCGTCCCTCATTTGTAACAGTAGACTGAAAATTATCATATAATCGGAAGTATGTTATGCACTGAGTTTAATTGGAGATTCACTGGCAACTTTCTATGCGTCGGGGGCTGGAAATACTGGAAATTGGAAATTAAGCGTAATAGTGACTCCAAATCCTTTATGCATGGTAGTAAACTCCAAGGGGAGAAATTAAACCTGTTTTTCATTAAATTTCCTGCAGTTCTTTTTTGCAAGCATAATAATTATTATTTCCACGAGAAGAAATCTGGTCCAATCAAGCGTTCGATGAATCCCTTAAGTTCTCCCGGCTCAAAAAACAATATTGTATCTAATGACCCAATTTAGAACGAGAGCCAACGAAACGGTAGTTGGAACTTATTTTGCAAATTAATTCATTTGAAAAGAGATATGGTCAAACGGCTTATTTTTTGCTTCACTTTGTGTGACTTTGAGCCAGAGCAAAACTACTGACAAGCAGCGAGGACATCATCGGCAAGTGACATTTCCGGAGTCCCACGTGATTCCACGGAGAGGGATTATTTAATTCATCTGATGAAAAGTACGACGCGGTTGTAGGCCGACGTCTCCTCGGAGACCCACACCGTGGAAAAAACACATTCCCCTTCCTCGAAGCACGCGTCGCCGATCGAGGGGCGGGAGTGGTTTCCGCGTGACGTCACAATGTCGATATACTCCTACACTCCAATTCAAACCACCCAACCGCCTTTTATTTCATCCTCTCTGACGCCGCTGCTCTACGTATCACGTGCTACTCCTCCCGACGCCCTCCAATCGCCGCTACTATGCCTTGAGGAAAAGGGTTAGAAACACTCATAAAAATGGGATAGAGCATCGGCCCGGCAATTCGAAAAATCCGGTGATCAAGTCCCGGTCAAGGAAATATTTTTACACTTGTGGTCTGCTTGATTCCACCGTCCCCCACCTCTCCTTTTTCATATTTTATGTTTAATCTGATCCCTTTTCCTTGTGTCTATTTCCAAGTGAATGAATATTTGTTCGCCGTATGGCGAGAGTTCGTGTTTGAAAAAAAAAGATATGTTATATATATATATATATATATATATATATATATTAAAGATATATACCTTTATATGCCTACCTATATTTCGTATCTGCCGCGGCTCAGGTGTGACTTCCTCGCCGCCGCTACGCCCCTCCCCTTTCCCCGGGAGAGAGTAGAAAAAGTTTTGTGTCCGAGATAATTAACTTAATGACCGCACTCGTTGCCTTTATTCCCTCGGCCACAAGCTTTTCATCACGGGGTTCAGCACGGGCCGTCTTTTGTTTTTCGTATATCATTACGCCGGCACGGGATGATGTGTTTCGCCGCGTGCCCTGCATGACCGTCACGTGTGAGGGAGGGACGGGAAAGGGGGAGTGGGGGGGGGGCGCTGGAGGAAGCGAAAGAGGTTTGGAGGAAGAGGCCATCACTCTCTTTCGTTCCCTTTTACTCTTCCCCATCTTCCTCCCTCCGCTCTCTCGGGAGAATTCGATTAGTACTCCCCCGTCTGACGAAAGGGACTCCATCTATATTTGGCATTTTGAAACAACGGGCTGGCGAGAAGGCAGTTCCGTTGGGAAAACGCATTAGTGTGCAGCGTGCGGTTTTCGTCCTTTTTTTGTTCTTTTTCCTAATGGATAGTCGGTACACGGGGTTTCCAAGTTGTAATTTTTTTTTCGGCCGTGTGTCTTCTTTACGCGTCTCCTCTCCCGTCGTTCATTTTACTTTGGTTATTTATTTTTTTCTTCTTACCCCCGCGCGGTTCCTGGAATGTTTCTTCGAGCAGGGCTTCTCTCTTTCGAGTTGAGGGGGTGGTGGACTTTCGATGGGATGGAAGATGGGGTGGATGTCACTTAGTAATTTCATTTGGTTCCTCCCTTCGGAGGACTCGCCACATTTCCCCTGTCCAAGAACAGCCCGCCTGCGATGAGAAAATTCCTTTCGCACTCTAACCTTTCTCTTCGAACTCACTCCGTCATCGAGGGCCCCAAAGAGAGAATGTCCCCGAAATTAAAAATTGAGCCTGGCACGTAAATGTGTTCGCGCACACGGTCGGAAAATTTGATTCCCTCGCGTATTGACGTTTTCACATTTTTCCATTGCTGGACAATTAAAGCTACTATGTATCGTGACTCCACCATCTTGACCTTAAACTCGGAATTAATTCTGGGAGAAAGAGCACTCTGACGGATCGTTTTAAATCCGTTGAAGTCTCCTGAGACTTTCTTTGTTTGTGGTGGTTTTCATATTTTTTGGTACATGAGGAATGATTTAATATCATATTTCATGAATACGGCAATAATTACTAGTCACAAACATGGAATCGGAGCACACTGATCAAGAACCTTCGCAGGAATTCCACCAGGTTCTGGATGCTTTCATTTATTTTTACATATTTAGATTTAATTTTTTATTTGACATTCTGTTTCCGTTAATTCAAATTCTGCTGACGTGAAACGTAGTTATAAGAATGAAAACTTTCATGCAAAAGTTCGTTTTGTCGTTTATTAACTCAAGACGTGAATTGTCTGATGAATAAATAACCTTAAAATTGAGTCAAACTGACCAGTCGTTGAATAGTCAGAGCGGTTTTGTCGTGGTGTGTATTTTCGTAAATAGTGGAACGACATTTACATCTTCGAAGTAATTTTTATCCGACAAAAAAAGAACCCAAACGCTACATAAGGATGAAAAGACTTCTTTCACCGACAAAAGTTTTAACTCAAAATACCTAAACCACATTTCCTTGCTCAATTCGAGTCTGTAACAGAAGAAAAATATGTATTTTTCCCAAGGATTCGGTCAGTCACGAGACTAATTCTATTGAGAACTGCATTTTTGCATTCTATTATTGATCCACTTATCATTGAGTCTAACCTTGTAAGTGAATGATTTTCATTGATACTCATTTTGAAAAATAAATGATATTTTATTGCACATTTCGTCTCAATTTTCTAACACCCGTTCGCATAATTCTGCGTGTATATGACTGGCGTAATTTTGAAAAGCAAATTAGGATGTTGACTATTGTAGACGCTAATTTAATAAACCGGAGCACAGGGTTTAAAAATCAAAAGTATATCCTTATATACTTCGGTACCTTGAGGAGAGTGTTTTATATTCATAAACTAGACCATCGAATCGGAAATGAAAGCGATCTTCATATGGTGCCTTCAGTACAAAGTAAACTAATACTGAAGACGGCTTAACTCGGGACCAAAATGACTCGCCCTGTGTCAGCGTTGAACTCTAATTATTTCAATGTATCTCATAGTTTAGGATGTCCACTTTGTCATTTCAGTTTCTCCTAACCAGAAATGTAAATAACAATGAGACGCTTCTTGTTCCTAATGTCTAGTTCAATTTCAATTATTATGCTTGATATACTTCATTTATGTCGCAAAACGGAACATTGACATCTTGCCGACAAATTCATAATGGGGCAAAATGTAACAGTATTTCATAGAATGGCAGCGCAAGCACATGGATGGTCTAATCGATCGCTCGCATAATAACCATTCCGACTAGGACAAAATTGTTCTTATCGCTATTTTGTCGTTGCCAAACCTCATTTAGAATACGAGCCCATCATGTGAGACCCGGCAGTTTTTCAATTGCATGATGCCGTGGGTCATCCATGCGTGACATCGAGAAGATTCTGAGTGTTGCGTCCTGATTTTATAAACAATATCTCGGCCGTCTGAAAATGTTCTGTATAATGCTTTCAAGGATTGGTTTGGGAATCATTGCAGGAAAGATGGGTGGGAGGAGCGATGAGACGATTAATGACATTCGGGCTGAGTGGATTCGCAGATCGCTGTCAATCAAGTTTTAATAGCACAACTCAAATTTTCCAATCAAGCATTGACCATGAACTTAGGAAATTTAGTGTTCCAGAACCTGCAGCTTTTGTGGATCCCTATTTCCTGTAGGATATAGTGCTAGTGCTTGGGGCATTTGGATCCCACAGAGACCGAGTGATTCCTATGCGCATATCCATCTAAAATCTACATTCCATGTCGAAAGTCAAGTTCAATTTTATGGTAGTAGAACTTTGCTCATGGCACTGAGGAGGAATTTCTATCTCCTGAAGGGTTAGTGCGACGTAAGTATATATGCGGTCGAAAACGGCAAAAATTTCCCCAAATGATATTCGTTAAAAACACTTTTCAAATACATTTGGTCGCCCACACTCCCTGCCATACGCTAGTAGAGTGCGCACGTGGGCGTGGATACTACCAAGGTGAGACGTGGAATGAGGAATCCCCCAAAATGAAAATGGCGACTTGTTCTTCCAAGGGCTAAGCAGAGAAGAAATTGATGTCTGACGTCCGTCGCCTTAAAAAAATAGCAATTTTCCCCCCACCTGCATCGATCCCTCCCAAATGATCCACGACAAGAGTCTCACGATGGGTGGGTGGGACTTCGGGTAGGGAGACGCGGCATCCAAGCCGCCACCCTTTCTTTCTTTCACTCCTCCCACCCCCCAACGGATCCAGCGAGAGAGAAAGGGATTAAAAACAATCGCCTGTGCATTAAGTCGCGGCGTATATGTGTGTCTGTGTGTATCCGAAAAAAACAAAACATCCCTCCGCGGGATACCGTAGGAGCTCTCCCGCGGCCGCTGCAATTCCAGCCCTCCATTAGCCTCATTACGAGGGGAGAAGATGGGGGCCTTGGGACGGATGCGTAGGAGGAATAATGAATGTTCCCAAAGGAATCCCTTCAATCTCTTCCGCCCCCCCCTTTCCCTTCTCTACCCTCAGCCTCTTGCTTCGGTGATGGCGCACTCCGAGTTCGACGATTTATTTATTGTATTTTTTTGGGACGTCAGCCAGTTCCACTTTTACGTACCGTGGCCAACGTTCATGCGTAAGTTCTTGCTTCGCCTTTTGCGGCTCGCTTAATTTTTTTGCTCCCCTTGCCATGGGAGGAGAGGGTAAGCCTACTCTTATCTCCTGCAGCGTGGGAATGCATTCTTTTCCCGGGAATACTTAGTTCCAATACTGTTTTGACTAAACGCACCAAAGCTTTGCTAAATGCCTTACATTCGCTGTTGTACCTAAAAAAACATGAGGGATGATGCACCTGAGGTTTATGATTCATGGAGTTTTTGTTGGTGGTATTTTGAGAATAAATGCAGTAATTGGTGAGTAGAGACCAACTCAAACTTCATGTTAAGATGAAATTCATCAAGCAATAAGTTTTGAAGAACTAATTTCGATGTATTATCTTAAAGTAAATGGTCAAATAGTTTTAAAGAATAACAATTTTCTGTTCAAATGTTAATTTATAATATATTTCTACTAACAAAAGTAAATAAAAAAATACCTAGTCGTATGATCCAAAATGCTAGTTTATGATGTACATAACAGCATTATAACTTATGATGAATTTCAACTGATGCCTTTAATTGCATCCAACTGATGATCGATATATGCCTTTAATTGCAATTTTATTCAGTAAGAAAAGGCAAAGAGTTCCGCGGAAGAGAGTGGGAGCATCAGTAATAGCAGTTTTATCATTGATATTAATAATATTATAGACATTATTCAATGAGTGGAATAGAAATCATTTTGTGTCATGATATTTTGCACCACACTCCTATCGTTGAGAGGCATGTTTATCAACATTGACTTTCCTTAATCCCTCAAACGAATCTAACCTTCTGTCATTAGTTTAAAATGAGTTTTCGAGAATCGGAAAGCGGCGAAAATGTTGGCTGAAAGATTTATAAGGAAAAATCTAATTTTATCGAAATATGTATCAGTAACAGAACAAATAAGTTCCTGGAGTAAATGTTCTCCTTTATTGTAAGAACTGAATTAACATATCACAATAAACATTTTACCTGTGTTGAAATTAGTGATAGTATTTCTTTCTCTACAAATTGCTGCGTAAAAGAGTCAATTTTATAATTTAAACAAAAGGATTAATTATTTCAAGAAGTACTATGGGCCATTTTGTATTTTTAAATCTTGGTGGTTTTAAATTTAATCTACAGCAATTGCACTGAATCGAGGACATGAAATTCCATCCCGAATCAGTCTAGGAATAGTGAACAGTACATGTCTTTCAGTTAATTTTGTATGCGCAATAATATCAATTCACCGTCGAGCTTTGATTTAGGTTCCGAGTTTGCTGGTGAAACGCCGAGTGCGGGTTCTATTAATCTTTTTCAAACAGAGAAAAATCTCCGTTCAGTACGTTATTACCTTGAAACTTTTATTTTAAACTCTCCCTTCTTCTTAGCATTCACATACATGTATATGTCTAATTGCACTGATAATTTTTCACTGTTTTTATAAGTTCCAATCCGAAGCAGAATATTGACTTTTTATTAGACTCAGTAATGCATTATTGGACCAATTGCGAAGTTCAGTTGTGGAGAAAGAGTCTTTTGAACGAATCACTGCTACTGTTACATATTGTATTTATTTTAAATCTTATTTCATAGTTCCACATAACGTATATTTTGGCTCACTTTTTGCAATGAAATCTCTAAATTGACAAATCGGCGGTTAGTCCCATATCGAATGATTAAGCCCAAATAATTCATAGTTGCATCGAGATGAGAACCTTTTATTCTTTCAAGGATGCAACAGAGAAGAAAAATATTAGAATGTTCTTGTATTTTTGAATAAACTTATTTTAAGTAATAGCTACCTGTTTCGAATAATGACGGATAGGTCTGCAGCACCGTGGCGGAATGATGTTTTGGTGCTCATGTCAAGAGACATCCGTTAATGGTACAGTATAGCCTCATCTGACGGCAGAGACATGGCCATTTGAGCGTAAATCTCGCGGCATCTAAATGGCCAACCGTCAGCGAGAATGATTCACTGCGGAAGGATTCTAGAAACTATCGAATTCATCCCCATAGCAGAATAAAAACATGGGTTCCCTTTAATAACGTTGACCTCGCGCTGTACGAGGTGGCGGATGAAAAACTACGGGACAATCATCGCGTCCCTTATTACTTGCTCTCGTATCGTCCCTCGTTTCCCGATTACGTTCAGATTTATGCACGGCGGACCGGCACTTCGCAATGTGCTTAATGCGCCCGAGCTAACGAAAGCTCATGAGTCTCCCTCCTCCCACATCCACCTTATCTCCGGACAGGAGGCATTGAGCCATATCGCTCGGCCGACGTAGTCGATTAATTTTTAGCGTAATGACCCACGCAAAGCCGTGCTCTGAGCCACAAAACGCGATAGATCTTGGAGTGTTTTTACGGCATTGAGGAATTAGCAGTAACTTAGTTACTGCCGCTGAATGCCTGCTTATTTCCTTCGAGCGGGAGTCGTAAGGCCGCATTCTGAAAAAAATTACCTCTAATAGATGTGGTACTTGTGTGTAATAAACACGATGCTCTCGGAATGGAAACCGTTATTATTTTCATTGCACCAAAATGAAACACAATGACCCTGTGGAATGATTCATAAGGTGTAAAATACGCACTTTGGTCGAGATTTATTTTGGAATTAAATAGATACCTAGCTCTGAGATATTCTTAAAGAACCCTTAAATGGAAACTTTCTCGTGAGTTTTTTCGCTCGTTCATCTCCTAAATATATATTTTTTCCCAGTTGGTTTGTTCTAAATTGTTGCTTATTTAAACATAGTATCTAACTACCAAAATCGGTAGGTGCGCATCAAATGTTTAAAAAGCCGTCAGCAAACCAGACACGGGAGGAGCATAGGCTGTCTTTGAAAATATTTATAATGAGGTGCGTGCCTGTGAAGACATGTTAAACCTGGAATCGCAGAGAATTAATTTTGTCCATCCAAAGAATGGGAAAAGGTTTTTTGCTTTTTCCTATTTCCTGAAAAAATAATCTGAATTTTCCCTCCCCTGCTTCCTCAAATACTCAAATCATCATACTCGTATTTGTCATAAATTGAAACTATGCGCTGTATTTCAATGTTTTGTAAATATGTTTGCGTTGAAACTAATGAATTATAGAAGTCTTTAAGCATATTAGAAAATACTCGTAAATAATGAATGGATGTTTGATTAGTGACACGTCAACGTTTTCTTTTCGCGCCGTTTCTCCAATGTTAGCTCGTGCTGTACACGACAGGATAGAGAGGTTATTTCGGAATTGAGTCGGTACTTCTTAAATGAAAAAAAACAAAAACCACTTTGGCTGGTGACTTTCGTCAAATAGCGTTATTATAAAGGTTTTTAATCATATTTATCAAAATATAAGAAAAGGGGTAAACGAAGAAGAGGCTGAACAAATTGGTAATAAAAAATAATGAATTTAAGAAGTGGCTTCACTTACTGTAGGGAGGGTAAAGTTTACTGCTAAACAGGTGCAAATCCAAGTGATCTCGTTTCACGAATAAGGACAAAGGCATAGGAAAATTTAAGGAATTTGGAAACATATGCACAAGTATTAGTAACATCAACCTGTATATCATTGAATGAAAATGAAATAAGGACAATTTGCACTTTTCCACAGTTTATTTGACGTACGACGCGTTTCAACTCACAGAGTCATCATCAGGTACAAGACAAAATAAATAGTAAGGAGACCTTATTTATATGTACAGAAGATGTGGTTGGGGAGGGAGAGTCGTGTAGGGGAGAGGAGGAGGGGGGGGGAGGAGAGGCGGAGAGGTTATAAAGAGCGAAAAATGCGGGGTTAATGACAGGAAAAACCGCAAAGTGAGGGACAAGGGGCTGGAGTATCGGGAGCGGGTATTGTATAGCAGGGGGTTAAAGGCTTAAGGACATAGGGAAGGAATTATCAGTAGGAGATAGTGGAGGCGGGAAGATGGGTTAAACAGGTAACTTTCTGGGAAGCAGAGCCCACTGCTGGTTTTAGTGGAAGGGATGAGCCACGTGCTGCGAGGGGGGAAGGGGGGGGAAGTGCACTAGTTAATTCTTGGAAAATATGATGACCGGTGGTAGTGGGCAGTGAGAGACCCTGACAGGGGGGGGGAGAGGAGAAGGTAGGAGGGTGAAGTCATGAAAGAGGAGGGGCAGTAGGATTTTGATTCTTGAGTTTATTAATCGTGAAAGGGATCTTGAGGAGGGGTGAATGGTTCACAAAAATTTGTTCATTTAGGAGAACATTGTGGTTCTCCTGCAGTATTTCCAATTGTTCCAATGTGTCCAGTTTCATCCCCTTATTCTCCAACTTATTTGTATATCATTGAGACTACAATATTTGCTTTTTTCAGAGCTTTTAAATACAATGTTAAGGATTATTATTAGTTTTACAATAAAATGTTGTCACTTTCAACATTTGCGAAGATGTTTTTCTTTCCAAGAAATCCACATGGTGAAAATAGCTCTTTAGCAGTAAATGGCAAAGTAAATTTTATGCGGGAATATCAGGCTCTGGGGTGGAGATAACATTAATGTCATAAGTGTATTTTACAATTGTATTATAATAATTGCAATATAAGATTACAATGGTATACGTGATGACATTATTTGAAAAAGGAATTCTACGGTGCATGCTCTCATACGGTGATTCCTAAAGATTCGAATGTCTTTATAGATTTCCGAAATACATTTATAGTGCCTGCACATACTAATTCTACATTTCAAATTAGCGTTCTCCAACTTCTCGTGAATTGTACTTTCCTAAGAACAGCCTAAAATATGTAATCCATCTCGGCCTCTACCACGAATGCCCTAGAGTCTCCCTTCCATCGCAGCCTTCAGCATTCCGCCCCCTCTCTTCCATCCTTGTGATGGTATACGCTCATGACATTGTTCAAAATACCTCAGTCCTGTCGGCGCCATTTTGAGACGGCGCCCGTCTCTGCGGTGCGGAGGCGCTTACCGGGAACGCAAACACGCCGCACCGTCTGAAACGAATAATATAAACAGGTGCCCTTTTCTACGGGGAACAGTGGCAGTTTTAGAGGCATTGAGAACAAATTGCTATGGCGGAATCGAAGTAGAATTGAAAAACAAGCGGCCACGATCCCACATAGGGCATCTTTATTTCCGAAAGGTCTCTTTAAAATAAGTCACGTGTCTGTATTGTTCTCGTGTCGGTCCCGCGCTTTATGACGTCACCCCGACCGCTGTTTGTTTTGCGTGCAAAGTTCACCGCGTGTGTTTTTTCTCGTTTTCGCACGGGCCCGTCGTGTAAATATCCTCCTCTCTCGCTCATTCCCCTCGTCCTCCTCCTCGGAGGGGGAGGAATGGCGGGGAAAAGTTGTCCAGGGGTTCAAAGTAGGGTGTTTCGCGTCCACACCGATCCGTGCTTTTATTTGCACATCTAACTCCGAGTACTATGCAGTTGTTACAATTTAATGATGCCCAGAGGTATTCGATGGGAAATATCGTGGAGGAAAGTCGCCGAAGTTCACATCACATTACAAAAAAAACTTTTTTTCTATGGCATAACAGTCCTTTAACACTTTTTATGTGATTAACCATTAGGTTCAATTACAGTCTGCACGTCTCTTGTCTTCCAATCAACAGTAAGCAGATTCATTTATTCTTCTTCCACTTCGTAGTGCCGCAAAATTCAGTGGAATTATTTATGTCCTTGTGGAATTTCTCAACTGCGCATTCTTTTTCTTTGCGTTCTCCACAATAACTCTTCCACGTCATATCTGTGGTAATTGATTTAAAAAAAACGACAGAAATTGAATAACTCATTACGATGATTCTAAATCGAATTAATCGTTCTGTTTGTGCTGCTTTACATTACCATGGCATTGATTACAAATCAATAACTAACCACGTAGACCCTGCCTGCGTTTATGACGTATATGCCTGCTGAAATTGCCGGAAGATGTTAAATATTTATCAAAATGGAGTCCTTTTTCTTTCCTTTTTGTTGTACTCGATCTTCCGGCGAGTCCTTTTGCTAAAATACCATTCTCTTCCGGGTTTCGCATACGTCAATGGTTACTTTTTTGAAATCGTGTAAGAAATGCATCGAAGCTACCAGCGATTTCTCGATTAAATTACAGTTAGCACAAGATTTAAAGCGTGTTAATATGGGGGAAATTGAATCCATTCCCTCTTCCCGCACCTCCCTCAATCTTTGCAATTAAAAATGATTTTAATCCCCTCTCCGTCCTCGGTTTCATGTTCCCGCTCAACTTGTCTCCCGAGTGATATTCCCTCCTCTTGTTTGTTCAAAGTGATTTATTACTGCCATAATCATAATTATCCAGGGGTGGTGGCGGGGAGGGGGGCTAGTTTGAGGGGTGGAAGCAGAAGAGAGCACCGCTTCGACCGGGGCGAAGGCAGGTCTTTTCAGCTCTTGAGCGTTATAATTGGAGATGCTTTCAAATATGGAGTTTTCATGCGCTCCCCTTAATCAATCACTCACGAGTGGCATAAGAAAACACGTCAAGTGTGCGGCATGCGCGCGCCGCAAAGGTGTTAAATTCACTCGCTAATTTGAGGAACGTTAGTACGTCCCCGCCGTGTAGGCAGGTACGCATACTTATACAGTTGCGGGGAGGGTTAGAAAGGTGTGCCGCGGCGGTAGTAAACTTCGATGGGAACAGTCGCCTCAAACTTTAGTGCCCGTGTTTCACTGCATGCATTTGCGCATGGGAGAGATATCTCTGTGCCCTTGTAGTTTTCACTCTCATCCCTGGGAAGGATTTTTAAGTACTAACTTCAACTCGCTGGAAGTGCGTACTGATTCTTAGAGAATACCTCTTGGATTCCAGAATCTCTCGATTAAACGCCAAAGATGTAAATGAGGGAAGGTTAACTTTACGGATTACAGTAGAATCAGAACCTGATGTTGTTGCATTTACAACGAAACCATGATCGTACGAAATAAAAGTTCTAGTGTGGAACCTGCAAAGTTAGTCTTTCCTCATTTACTCCTAGTATGCAAGACTTCCACCTTCACGAGACAAGCGCCTTAAACATCAAAGACCGACTCTCAGAAAATCAGTCATCGTGTCAGGATGCCACGGCAGTAGTTCAGCCATTCAACGTGTAAATCAGTATCAGCGTAACTATTGTCGATTGATAATTCACCATGTGCCCATTAATAATTCACATAAAGTCTCCTCAGAATAATCATAATGGTTAAAATGTGACGTCAAGTATATTTAATTTCTTCTGCCTCAAGTATATCTAGCATTTACGTATAATTTACATGGAATTCAATATCATTGACAGCTGGTATTCATCGCATCGTAAACGCTTCACGAGCGCATTGAATTCTTGAAATTCGAAAAGTTTTTTTTCAGGTAAACATACAGGTACACTGTCCTGAATGACTGACTCACTTTGAGAATTCATAACCATCCTGTTAAAATGGACAAATTCACAAAAGAAGTCGCAATCAGCCCATTATAAAAGCTCCAGTGTCTTATGCTAATTTAAAACGTATAATAATGTGTGGACGATCTATTAGGTTTGGCTCGTAAGCAATGTCTTCCTACTTACGTATTATGAAGCTAAATATAGGAAGTCATCACTGGTACTCGGTAATCATGGTCAGGAAAATGCTCAACTTAAGCTCATCAATATTCGATGTTTCCTCCATTTGAACAAGGAAATGTAAACTTGTTTCCTGGCTTAGATGGCAATAAGGCTCACCAGTATGGAAATTGTTCTTGCCAGCACAATTGAGAAAGCAAGAATCATAATTCACCACCATTGAAGATTGTTCTAGTTGGATTTTTTCAGCACAAATCTCTAATGTATGCCTTAATGGGACGTAAGTGGACGGTGCAATTGACAATAATTCGTCAGCAATCTGTTTCCGAGAACTCTGCGCACAAATGTACGGTTCTATTTGTCTTATTTGAAAATATTTCTGTTTTTAATTCAAAATTACTATTTCAGTACTTTTAGATTAACTTTTACAGTACAATATAGTAGGCAACACTTGTTACCATATACTTCGTCATCCTCCCGTTGTGTGTGAGAGTTGTTTGCGAATGTACATTTTTTCAGATGGAAAAGGGAGGCAATTTCATGTCAACTCAGTGATTTTAGCGATAGGCAAGGATCGGAGGGACTCATTTTTTTAATTCGGGTGACGATCTCAGCTACAGCTGAATTTGAGCCGTGTGATTCTCTGAGTTCCGGAACACAGAGGAAAACCGCAGGCCGTACAGAGAAAGGAAACGGCCTCCCTGCCCCGAATGTGTTAATTATACGGGAAGTTAATTAGTACAATGCACCGGCCTCTAACCTCAATTACCAAGCCGACCTTTGGGTTGAAGACTTTGGTTCTAGAGATGGAAGGTCACCGCAAAGCATCTTGCGACACACCGAGATAATCAAATCAACAGCCTACTTGTCCTGCTCATTCCACCATACTTGTATTTTCTTATTTAAAAAAAATGCTCCAACGTTTTACGCAATCGATCCGTGATGGCTAATGAGTGAAACTGTTGAGAGCAGAGAAGGCTGAAATATTTCATTTACTCGGCATACGAGCACGCGAATGCAAACGAATGTTTTTCACCATCAGGCTAATGTAAAAAATTCATTTCGAGCCGAATACTCTTCTCTCACGAAAATAGGTATCCTCCGTTTTATTCTCAGATAATATTTTTACAATGTATTTGTTAACATTCACAACGTTTCCGGATGCAAACTCCAGTGATAAGGATGCCTCAATATTTTACCTTTTCGTGACGCAGCCTCGTTTTGATCATCACACTGGCAACGGTAACTCGACTGCAGGCTGCGAATATGTTCTAAAATAAATATAACCATACGATATAACTCGTATCTGCTAGTTTCATATCTTTTAAATGATGCTGCTGCTGTTTTAAGAACTTCTATTCCTGGTAACGATTAAATCTGAAATTGTACTGAATCTTAATGCCCATTGGCAAATTTCAATTTTCTTTGAAATTTCACATTGTCAAATTCTGTTGCGTTAGAATACAACAGTTTTTAAGTGTAACAATTATTCGCCTTAGTCAAGGCACCTTGGGAATTCGGTTGGGAATTCTGAGTATTTTGAAGTCTCGTTATTTTGAAAATGTGTTTTGTTTCAATCGTATGTTTTTTCTATTTGTGTATTATAAGGGTGCATCACTAGAACGTGGCCATCGGGCAGGTTAAAAGGTATTGCGACATCTGCCGTAGTTTCTTTGAACTTGGCATTGCGTCAGACCATAAAATTGATGGTGATGAGGAAGAATGGATATTTCAAGACAATTATTCCTTATACAGCTTTTTGGAGGCTAGATCAATTCTGCCCACTTGGGAATTATATATATACACACATACATACACAATACACAATAATGTAAATGGACTAGTCGACACAAACACAGAAACAGAAACACTTAAAAGAGGGATTCACTGGGTCTCGAATTTTCGGTGGTGCAACCACCTTTCTCAAGAGGAGTTAGGGACAGAACTGAGGCAGTGGAGGGTCCGGAAGCTGTGGCATTATTGTGCACGTCCGTGGGATTTTCAAAAAAGTGACAAAAATGTTATATATATAGAAAAAAATATACATATATATTCAATATTTCAGGACCGAAGTAGCATTTAAAACTGATTATTCCAGAGAAAATCCCTTAAAAATATCATATATTAACTTGGCGATACTCTTCTGAACGATGTCAACCTTACTCAGTGCAATGCTGCCCTAAAGTATTTGTCAGGCTTCACCTCTGGACAGTTCATTAAAGGTAGTAATAGGAAAGACGTACTCATTGTGTTTTCATGAAAGTGCTCTCTAGGTGAATTAATGAAAATCTTCCAGTAAAGATGACTGCGCATACTGCATAATTAAGTACGGAATAGCGATACGTCAGTTGCATAATAGATAGCATAACGTAGTGCACGCAGCGTGTTTTCTCAATTACCTAAAGGATATAAAGCAATTTTCTTATTTTCTCAGTGCTCATTCTCGCGTAATTCTCACGCCTATTTACAATGAAAGGGACCGCTAAAATTTATCCGATTTTAAATTTATAACTTTCTTGGAGAAAATAAAGCATTCCTCTCTACGCCCGATCATATTGGCATACTTCTTTTATAAATGACAACATTATTGAACTCTTATTGAATAATAATTAATTATTACTTAAATAAAATTAATTAATTACATTAATTTTCTTATAAAATTTATGATATTCTTTA
Source organism: Hetaerina titia (assembly GCA_037158775.1). Classification (NCBI taxonomy): domain Eukaryota; kingdom Metazoa; phylum Arthropoda; class Insecta; order Odonata; family Calopterygidae; genus Hetaerina; species Hetaerina titia. Next base: position 10,455,889 of record CM073773.1, on the reverse strand, counting down.
AAAAATGTTTGGATATTTTAAGAGAGCTTGCAAACGTTCACGACATTCACTATCTTTTTCTTGAGTGATTGACTTGTTCATATTGTGTGATCGTCCTTCAAGGAATATGTAAATTTTTCTCCTCTTTCTTACGGATTTTGGACATTATGCAATAACCATACTTATTTTGCGAAGAATAAAGAATATGAAATATATTTCACATGAGAACATTACTCGTGAGTTCATTAGTCTAAACTTTATATCCACGTGCCCGAATCACGAATTAGCATCTCAACCACATGCACGTTTAACATTGGAGGTCGTTTTAATTATGAAAGTTTTATTAAACTCAAACACTTATTCAGGACTGATTACATACCCTATGAATATTCTGGTAAATACTTTATTTCCCACTCATTCCGATTGTCGTACACGCTTTTTTGAGTCCATATCGCGATTATTATTTCCAGCAGATGGCGTTCTAAGAACCGTGACCTAAGAAGTAGTCACGCGTTGCCCCACGTACGTGTTCTTTGAATTACCAAAACCATTCTGAACGTCAATCACCCACTCGGCTTGCTTTCCCCGTGAAACCTCCTAATAAAGGCCGCTGTCTTGAAGACAATAATTACACGCGAGATTGCTGAGAGATGTTTTTAGGAAAAATAACAGTGCACATCCACCCGCCGCGCGACGTCTTAAAGACGACGAGACACCTGCTCGTATATATAGAAGACCCCTTCCCTTTTCGTGGCATGCGCTCGTTGTGATCCTTCTTGTTCAGAACAGCAGAATTCGCTAACCCCGGAAAAGTTTAGCTTTTGCGAATATTCATTTTTATCTTGCTGAAACTCTTGTATAAATGGGTTTAATCGGCTCTTTTATAGCTTCCCATTAATAAATGATGAGGTAAGTCAAAGGGGTAGTGGGTTGGAGAATCAGGATTTGCCTACGAAACGTGATTTAAAAGCTTATATCTATTGAATTAAGTAGAACTCTCTTCTCCAAAATTACCACAAATCGTTTGCGTGAAATACTAGGATTATTTAGCTCAATTGTATGATTCTTTTTGGAATTGGGATATTTAAAGTAGGCAATTCGAAAACCGGGACCGGATCAGAAAAAATCAGACAAGTTAGAACGTAGATAAATATTTGATATGAATAATGGCGCAAGAAAGTAATTTGAGTAAATACATGAAATTAGGCACTTCCAAAGACACTCACATCATTCTTGTTAACTTTACAATGGAATACTTAATTAAACACTCACCAAATGCAACCTCCTATGGCTTATTCATCATCTAAAGTTCAATAAACTCATGGATACTTATTGGGGCACACCATGGACAAGTGACTGAATTTCGTGCATACTGGCGTTCTACCCAACGGTAAATTGAATATATTATTAATCCTTAAATACCTTTCATTATAATGTTGTGCAGCAAATCTTTCAAAATTGTTTTTCAAGATTTAATTTTATCAATTAAAACTAATTTTTATCGTGAACTGTGTTCTTATACTCTCTCATTACTAGGATTGTTGGTTAGTTGCAGAAACGAGGTGGCGAGGACATATTGGATTTTTATGCCACATCCTCTTTGCTCCCGCGAAGTCGCCAATGTTCGCCAAGTCACCACTGTGCCGCCTCTTCGTAGCCAACCCTCGGGTATTATCTGCCATCCTATATCTTCATCGAAAATAAAAACACTGAAAAAAAAGCTTTCCTTCTTCGACAGGAAATATAACCAGTAGCGTTTTCAAAAATAAAATCAAAAAAATCCAGTCCTCACCCTGCAACCTTCCTAAGCAGGCAAGCAAGCAAACCGTTTCATAGGAATCGGGAAAAAGGTTGCCCCTATCACCCAACCCCCTCCCCCACCCCTCCCTCCGCCACATCCACCCCCGATCCCCTTCAATTTTTTCATTGCGATAAGATTTTCTCCTTAGATTCGACGCTGCGGTGGCTATAACTTACATCGAAACTCTTTGCCACAAAGAAAAGGAGATGTCCAATCTCTTAGAGTCTGTGACTACGGCAGTGGCCCCTGAATGTCCAATGAGGGGGGCTCCCTGGGGGGGGGGGAGGAGGAGGTGTAGGTGTGGGTTGGGGCGAGGGGAGAGTTGAGCGGGGAGGGGGCAGGAAGGGTAGACCCACGACCCGAGAGGGGGAGGGTAGGAGGGGTGGGACCCCTGAACCCGTCCCGGAGTCGCCCGCCGGGTTTCCCCGTCCCGCTCCCCGCCGCCCACCCCCTCAGCGCGTGTGTTAGCCCCTCTCTCCTCTCGCCCCTTCGGCACCCACCCGCAGGAAGGACCATCCCGACACACTCTCTCTCCGCGCACAAATCCACCCCTGCACCCGCCCGTCCTCCTGCTCGCCAACCTCTCGATCCGCCGGCCATTATATAGGGCGGCCCGCCGATGCTCCGGCGGATGGCGGCGCTGGATGGGTGGGGGAGAAAAAGGGTCGTCTCTGTGGCCTGCCTCAGTTCGATTCCCCTTTCCGATTCTCCCTCGTCGCCTTCCGCCCATTCCCCTCCGGCATTTCTCCCTCATTCCCCGCCTTCCTTTCTCGCCTGCGCACTCTTAAACCGTCTGGGCCCGCGGATTCTCTTACTTCTTTTTTTTCTTTGGATTCGCAATCTGCGGACGGCATTATTTCATCTGGCTAGGACATTTTTTTCCCTCCCCCACCCGAAATAATGGTGTTCTCGATTTCAAATAGGCGGCACGTGATAAAAAGTCTTCGCGAGTCATCTGGTATTGTCGGCATTGTGTCGTTGAAAGCAGAAATTCAGTGGACAGCAAAGACGTTCACTCCTGGTGGTGAGATTATTTTTCCTCTTCCAATTGGCGGGGGTCGGCATACGGATCGTCTTTTTTGGTTTCAAAACAACTCATTTTAATCTGTTTTCGACAATATTGATTTAAACCTAAGATGATTTGGTGATCTTTTTCACGATCCTAGGTCAATTGAATAATGAAAATTTAGAAAATTTCTTGCGTGTATATTTGATGTTCTCTTTAAGTTGACATCGAAAAATAAAACTAAGTTTTTTCATAAATTTTTGCTTAACATTAAATTGGATATTTAACATCGTATTGATGTACGTAAAGTGTCATTAAAAATGTTGAGAAACATTCTAAAGAAAGTGCATCATTCTTGAATATAAGCTAATATGTATGCAGCCATTACTTTCTTCTCGTCCCGCTTTTATCAATCCACAAAATGTGCATTGTTACTCCAAGTAACCAGGTTACAGTTGCGGCGAAGAAGCGTCCATAGGGCTTTACCATCGGCAACTTTGATATTATTATTATTCGGTAGTCCACTATTTAAAGTAGGTTTGAGATGGACACAGGAAGTACATCTCTTAGCCTCGCCTAATAAGATAACACCTGATACTTCATGCTACAATAATCTGTAATATAATTCCGCATACATTCTTCTGCCATTCATTTCATTTATCTCCCTTCATTCAGTCCAACATCCCAATATTTTTATTTCCCGTATCTCACTAGCCTAACATCTTCCCTTCACAATAAAACAATTTCAGAATGTAAAAGTCATTCGCCTTGATCGGGATTCGAACCCGGATCCCTCGATGTCCGGCCGAGTGATTTAGCCAGTTAAGCTATCGATTCGTCCCGAGGACGGATATCGAGGGATCCTGGCTCGAATCCCGGTCAAGGGGAATGATTTTTATATTCTGAAATTGTTGAATTAGAATGCACATATAGTGGATGACTCCGATAAAAGTTACTGTTGCGGCAACACCCGCAGTTTCTTGGAATTCACCCCTCTATCACAGTCTTCAACATTCATCTACATTAAAATGCTCTGCATACACTTTTTTTGTCTCCTTTGGATTTCGGATTTCTCACAACAATCAATCTTCTCTCCTCCCCCACCATTTCTAGCATTACTTCGCTTGATTCCTCCACACTCGCATTCCAAAACCTCCAATATACGATAAGGGAGAGGTCCTTCTCTCCCTTGAGAAAGGCGGAAGGCGCCACCAAAAATTCTGAATGCGTGTGAGTTTCTTTTTTTTTTGTGTGGTTCTGTTTTTTTGTGGATGGAAGAAGTCTGACCGACATCGAGCGAAGAGTAGCCAAGCTAAGAACGCATTCATGATGAAGAGGCAATTAACATGTTCAAAGAACCTAAGGCTGGAAACAAGGAAGCAATTCGTCAAGACTTTCGTGTGAAGCATGGCACTCTATGGTTCCGAAACTTGGAAAAGTGGACCAGCGAAGAATAGAAGCCTTTGAAACATGGGGCTGGAAGCGAATAGTGAAGACTAAATGGAGAGACACCGTGAGGAACGAAGAAGTATTTAGAAGAGGATTGGATCATATGGAGAACTCTAGAAGAAATACATGGATTGGGCACACATTGAGGCACAATGGATTAATTAGGAATATATTAGAAGGGAAGATTCCAAGAGGAAGACCAAGAGACAAGTTCATGGGCAAATTAAGAAGGACGTAAAACAGAGAAGGTATCAAGGATTTGAAATTAAATAGAGTAGAATGGAGGGCTGCATTAAACCAATCCTAGGATTGAAATGCTGATTACTGATGATGATGATGCATACATACATAGTATATACAGGTATGTGTGTGTATATATATATATTCTCGGAAGTGTTTTGGACCAATACGGTCAAAGTGGTAGGGACGTAAGGAGAAGAATTGCGCTAGGCAAGGAGGCTTTCTCAAGGAGGAGGGAGTTGATGACGGGGACGTTGAGTAGGGATGTTAAGACAAGACTCGTAAAAACTCTGATATGGAGCGTAGCTATGTATGGTGCGGAAACGTGGTCACTGAACCAGGAGGATAGACGTAGATTGGAGGCTTTTGAAATGTGGGTTTGGAGAAGAATGGAGAAGGTGAAATGTACCAAAAGGAAAACAAATGAGGAATTACTGGAAATGGTGGATGAGGAGAGGGGTTTGCTGAGAAAAATCCTATGGAGGCAGGAAAAATGGATGAAAGGCGTATTGAGGGGTGGTGGAATGCTGAAGGAAGTAATAGAGGGGAGAATGTTGGGCAAGCGAGAAAAGGGCAGGAACAGGATAGGGACGTTGGACGGGATGAAGGGAGGAAACAAGTACACAGAGATGAAAAGAGACCTGATGTAGATTAGGTTGCTGGATTGGGTTTTGTTTGTTTGGAGTTACAAAATATTTATTTGATAGTTGTGTCCATCCATAAACCTACCTTAACCGGTAGATTACCAAATAATAATAGAAATATCGGTTCAGCAGTCAGTATCCCTAAAGTTCTCACTGAAGTGACGCCTACAAATTAAATACAGTGCTGAGGGTATCCCCTCCGTTTGTTCACAGACCAAACTGTTTACAGGAATAGAAAGAAAGGGACCTAGGGGGATACTTTGCCTGGGGTCACGCTCGCTCTGGGGTCGGGTGGGTCACCTCCCTTTCTTCGCCCCCGGAGGTCTCTTCCCGTCCCTCACCCGGCGTTCCTCGAGGAGAGGAAGCGAAGGCAGTGCCCGGGCACCACGGACGGGATATTTCATGCGCTATCCGCCAGAGGATCACCGCGGCGCACGGCCTCTCCTCCGCACGCCGCGGGTGGAGCCGCGGAGGAAATGAGTGATACTCATTGTCCTCCCCGGAGATCCGATCGCTGCGTGTCTAAATAATTCCGCAGCCATCCTTCCTCTCGGAGTTCGCGATCGTCCATTTTCCCTCTTTAAATTTGGCGCAATTAATAAGGTCGCGTCGTAATTTGGCACGGTTGGTGGTTTACGATCGACAAATTTCGACCTCGCATGCTGTTTGACTCGAAGAGATATGGTTAGTGGAAACCATAGGCCAGGATACGGATGGCTTAAGACGTTCATTCTTCGGAGATGCTGTGCTTTAATTAATGCAGGAGCGAAACGGTTACTATTCTCTTTGTTGGGCATAACTGAACGATCTCCTTTCGGTTTGAAGTATCAGCAATTCACTCCAAATGGGAAGAGTCGTTCATCACAGAGAGGTTATTTGCTATGAAGGAGGGAAGTGCTATTTGTTCTGGGAGTATCGTTGTGTGTCGTTTGCCTTAGCATCAAGAAGAGTTCCTTATGATGAATTTCAACTATTTTCCTAAATTTGTCAAAGTAACCGCAGCGAGCCAAAATATTTGCAAGCAAATTTATCTCATTTATATTTGAAAACGAAATAAGCCATTTATAGCTGTTATATAGGGAATAATTGTGCTAAGTTAAATCTATTCCATTATTTATGGATATCCACCACGAAGGTACACTGTTGGTACATTATTCTACTCTTACGTCTTTTCCTGAAATTAATTTCGCGGTGAATTTGCTCCAGTCGTAAGAAATCGATTTCTCGTAATTGCAAACCAATATTTACTTTGATCATCCAGAGAGCCAAAGCCACTACCGGACATCCTTAAAATGCTTCACATCGCCCTGTTCATCTCCAAAATCCTTTATAAGTTCCTTCGGTGTCTTCGTCTCACTCGTCTTATGTTTTCTCCTCACCTCTTCTCTCCTTTGCGACTCCTCTGAGAGTTCTAACCTCTCCCAGCAATGTCATTCGGGATTATATGGCTGAGTACATCGACTGTATTTATTTATTTAACTCATGGACCCTGTATTATGAAATAATGATTTTTGAATTCTTCGTGACAAATGTAGTTCCGCCAGCGTTTCGTATTCTCTTCTAGAGACCGCGTGTGAAATGGGTGATCAGGAAGCTGAAGAAGTCTCTAACGGGCTAGGAGAAACGTTGGTGAAATTCCGATACCGTCGAATAGAACCCAAGAGTCATCATTTCAACATATTCATACGCAATGGTTGATGCACTTTTAATAATAGCAACGATCGCTTTTGAGCTAGACGTCACCTCTGAAGTTAAAAAGTTGGGCGAAAATGAAAAGAATGAACAACAAGTTCGGGTGGGCATTCTTAGTAAAGTAGGAAACTTTTAACTCAGGAAAGTAAGTTTATCGCGTGGTTGAAAATTTTCCTCGAGCGAAGCTTTTTTATTTTTCACGAGAGTCCTCCTTAGCTTTTCGAGTGATTCTCGTCCTCTCTCCCGCCCCAAGTAGCGTCGTCCCTTTCGTTGCGTTCCTTTCGCCCTCTCCCACTCCTCCGCCCGCCACTCGCCTCTTATCTCCTCCCTCCGTCGTTCTCCTCTCGCCCCTCCTCACGTCTTCATTCCTTTATCTTCCCTCCGCACAAAACTCCGCGTCTCCACCACACGACCTATCTGTAGCATGTGCTACATCGCACACCCGAGGGAAACCTTTTCTCCTTAAACCGCCCACCCAATGCTGATTCAGCGCAATGTTTTTGTTAACGCATCGACTCCAAAACTGTCGGCTTCGTCGGGATGGGACCTCGGGAATCATGGGGCTCCCGACCTAATTCCCATGGCATACCCGTCATGTTCAGGTACTCTATTCTCAAAGAAATGTTTGCGATACGTATATAACTGATCACCCGGCTCCAAGTGAGAATATTTTCCTTCATTGCTTACGTTCGCCACATTCCCAATGTTCCTCAACATTTAACTCGACCTTCAACTCTAAATAAAAGTAATCGCACAAACACATAAGTTTATGTCTGCTGCTAAGCACTGGATAGGCAAGAAATATTAATCTTTTCACTGAAGAGAACTAGTCGACAGTGAGGTCAAAATGGGACAGCGTTTTAAAGTTCTACTATATTTCTATGGGTGCCAGCCAAATTCCGCTTAGCGGTAACCTTAATAAATCAGGTCGGAACTCTAGATGTCCGTTTACGTGCAAAACCTTCCCGCTCCAGTCGCCATGTAAGGATTATGATTAGTAGATATTTATTCAAGCAAATCGCGAAAGCGTCTAGACCTGTCTTAATTTTTTATGTGCACTCTGAAATATGTCGCTCGTATCCCAATCGGGTATGTTAGATATTTTAGGTAATAATTTATAATGAAACACCATTCAAAGAACGACCTAATTCGACGAGGTTAATAAGAGATCAGCCAAATAAATTAAATACCCACGGATTACTCCAAATCCTTTCATTTCTCGACGTAGTTACCTGGGAAAGTATATGCATTTGAAATGTATAATTTAATCCGGAAGAACTTGATTTCCAAGCAAATTGATGGCTTGTTTTCAAAATAATATTATTCAACTGTCTTCGAATAATTATGTCTTTCATTTTTCAAGTGGAATGCTTGTTATTAGGATTTCTTCTTCTTGAATGCCAGGATGTAAAAAATACGTTACCTGTTTTTCACATTAATTAATTAATTTAATAAATATGTCATACAGATGGAAAATTTTTGAACTCTTCATTCACTTCGAGTTATACTTTTGAAAATGTATTCATAAGCATAAAAGCCTCTATGTTAAAACGATTGAATTTCGTCAATTTTTTCAAGTGAGTGTGGTCCTCGGTGAGGTACCTTCACTTATAGCACTGGCTACATTACAACATCTACACAATACCCTCAAGTCGCCGTAAGGGTGTGGGGCAGGGAGTGTTTTGCCTGGAGAGCACATCTTTATATAGGCACACACCTTCTTACCCCGTGGTGATGTCCGCGAATTGGAAGAAAAAGACGCCCTCTCAATCCAGTTGTTTTAATCGATGGCCAATATATATTTTTGCAATTAAAACCTCCCTCCCCCGTCAGGCTTCCCGATTTTTCCCTTCATTTGTCAAAACTCGCCCTCGCTCCAAGATTCCTTCGTCCCCCTTTCCCACTCTTCACTCACACAACATTCCTCTCCTCTTCCACTCGGGCGCTACCCACGTTCTAAACCCTTCCAACCCTACCCTCTCGTCCACCAGAAGATAAAACTTCCGCCCCAAAGATCACCCACGTAACTCAATCAATCAGCCATCACTTCAGCATCTCCTCTCGACCTCTCCCCCTTCCTACCTCCTTTCTCCCCGGCATCGGCTCCCACTTCCTTTGTTCTTTTGCTTCATTTTCCCTCATTCCGAAAGGGGGGGGAGGAAATACGAAGGAGGTGCGCGAACCTTCCCATCATGACCCCCAACGGACACCATCCACCGCACACGCACCCTCACCGCCCACCGGCCCCATTCCCTTTCTCGCCTCATTCCGACCTATCGCTTTTCCACCATCCTTCATTACGGCGACACCGAAACAAGTGAGCGTCTTCCGCGCGCGTCTACGGGAAAGTATGCGCTCACCGGGTGGAGGTCGCAATGGGCGGACGCCCTGGCGGAGCAAAAGGCTTCAAAGTAATGGGTTCTTACCTACTCCACTCACCCTCTCTCCCCCTCTGCCGTTTCCGTATTTCAAACACCACCTCCACCCCATTCCGTCTCTCTAGGGATGGCATTTTCGACTCCCACGGGAAGGTTCGGTGCACGGTACGGTGGAAACTGCCCATTCAAACCGTGGCGTGGAAGGTAATGGAAGTTGGTTCGTTTGGCCCGAGTTGGAGAGGGAAATATGAACGGAATAGTCAATTTCCGGAGATGGCGGAATCAGTGTGACATATGGATTTCGTGAAACGAAAATCGAAAATTAAAAATATTAACATTTGCTTTTCATTGAGCGAAACGCAGAGATCAATAATTGAAAGTGGAACAACATTTAAGGAACATGTTGTAATATGAAAAAAAAAACTAAATCTCGTCGTAAATTTGGACTAAGGTTTAAGGTTTTAAGGTTTTGGACTAAAATTAATCAGTGTAGGGAGGTTGGATTTTCTTTGCCCTTAACTCTGATGCTTCTCATTATTTAAGGAAATCTTCATTCCCACTCAGGACATTATAATTTAGTCATGTTAATATATAAATTTTGCTGGCAGTCTGTGTTATTGTCATTGCAAGATTTTTCCAAGTTGTTGAACTTAACCTTTCATGCCCAGGTAAACTACCTACCAGGTAGTACTAAACTACCTACTACCTACCAGGCCTCACCTGAAACCCTAACGTTTGGGAAGACCCAATGCTTTGTATTGGTCGTAGTATTTGGGCGGCTTCATAATAATGGCTGTTGAACAATTACCTCGTCAGTGGACTAGTAAACAATTCACAAAATATGCGGTTGTATATTTTCTACGGCTTAAACGCTTCTCCGCGAACTGGACTGATCTCCGTATGCATGTATCCTAATGGCAACTTCGGCTTCTTTGGCATGACGTTCGTAGCAGTTTTGATTTTTGGCATAATGTCTGTCGGTGTCATATTCGAAAGCTCTCGTTGTTCGCCTCACGTATAAACAATCATTGTCCCCCACACACGTCCTTTCCTCTTTCTTTCACCATCACTCGCCCCCTTTGGTCTCCGCGCGAGATGGTGAGGCACATTTGGAGCAGGGAGTGAACACTAAACTTAAAGGTCGTCCTCGGATCCGCAGCGGTTGAAGGTTTCAGGCTGTGTCGCCCATTCCTTTTCGGTCTCCTTACTTGCTTCAGCCGTCTTCTTACCTCCAACCCTTCTCCCAACTTCCTCGTCTTGAAGTGGGAGGCACTCCGAAAATTGGAACGCCGTTCCATAACACGGGTGACATCGCTAGCAGACAAAGGGGAGAGAGTTTTTCTTCTTTTCTCGAACGGTAGGCCGCGAGCAGCCGTTTATGGCCGCGCCCTCCCTTTCCCTCCCCGTTTAATGTCACGGCGCCATTAGTTCAAACTGTCGGTCTCGGGAAGTGGATGCGGGCGGATAGGGATTCGCTGCGCGCATAGAATAATGCACCCATCATGTTTGCGTAATGGTGGTCTAACGGGTGAGCCGAGGTACACGATCTGTGAATAGCTGGGGAAATGTGGTCGTTTACCTACACTGTGGCGGGTAGCATTTGATAAAATGGGGTCCATATCGCCGTGTAAATTTCCTGCAGGTACCAAGCGTCGTATACTACACGGAGGTTACAACTACCTACTCTGCAAAGGCCAGCCCAGATATTTCCCGCGTCTCAAAAAGGAGTTCTCATACGGATCTGTATCCTTCACTTCGGAACGATATTCAACTAAAGACCTTTAATTTAGGGTATACTTGTGCATGATTTGGATGAATAAGAATTAATAGTTTAATATTTGAAATCCACCACAGTAAAAAAATACGAGTGGATGTGATTCTAATGCAGGAAATTGTTCTTTCCGAAACGCAGAATGACCTTTGTAAATTAAAATATTATAAGGAATATGTGTGTGTTTATATGTGTGTATATGTATATATAAGGTTTTTTTTAAGTATATATATATATAATATTTAAATATATATAAATATATTTCTATATATATATATATATATATATTTCTGTATATATTTATATAAAATACAGCTAAATTAACGGCTAAAGTCGAGATCATCTATGCAAAATTCTATTTCCTTATTTTGTGGTAAGGCACTGACAAATCATTGGATCTTTGCAAAAAATCGACCTAATAATTTTCAAGTGAATAAGGTTTCAAGAAAAATTCGTCCATATTTAAGCAAACAAAAATAACTATCAAGAAAATCGGTGAAAGATGCTTCGAGATGAATTGCATGAAACTTTAAAGTATCCGTTTCAACAAATATTTTGAAATCGAATACGCAAAAATAAACTTAAGAAGTACTTATATGCGCTTAGAATGTACGATAACATAAAAACGATTAATAAATTTCAAAACATAAACCATATTATTGATTAAACTATGACTCTCTTAAGGTAGCCAAATGCCTCGTCATCCAATTAGTGACGCGCAGGGGCTTTTGAGTTCTCTTAATTATCTTTTTCTTTTAATATGCGGACAGTTACGTCGAACTTGGCATTAACCTTAACGGATTGTTAATATCATAGTTGAAAGTAGTGAGAATACTTTGGCGCGCTTTGTAGGAATCCACGTTTGTGGTTACCACGTAACCAGAATCGCCGAAATCGTGATCCTACCGGGAAGACAATCCTCATTAACTCGTATTCGATGAATTCGGGACGCGACGACCCGGCATCATCCGCAATGAGTAAATTAGCAAATGAGGGCGCATGGCAGGTGTGTGTGTGTGTGATTAGACAATCGACAGCCGTTCGCGTCCACCTGTTGCGTCCGAGACCGTTGAGTAGATCCCCCTCATCAAGCGTGACTGGATAAATCTTGGAGGGAGTGACCGTGAGGTGAGCAGAATGAGCGAATCTAAATGCAATCACGATGAAAGAGTTCCCATCGACTTTTAACGACCCTTCACATAATGCGGCACGAAATGAAATGATGCCGGCGTTGGACTTCGTGGTCATGGCACGCGATGCGGTGAGCATTTCGTCATGTTGCTTTCGGTTTTTGGCGCGCGAGGCAATTATGATTCGGCGTCCGCGGGCCGGCAGTTTTCGAGGGAAGTGGGAAAGGACACGACAAAGAGTCCGGGGGTTGATAGCTTTGGGGTTGTAGCCCCGCGATGCTTCGTGCTTCCTGCATCCGCGCCTGAATATAACATGCTCGCCGGGGACGTAATACTCGTCAGAAGCAGCTGCCGCTCGCAGCACCCGGCACCATTTTCACGGCACACGGATATATGCCTATCCATGTGCCGTGAAAATAGATGGTTATGGTAGAGTTCACCCAGTACCAAGTCGGACGATAGGGATGCCAGTTCCTTTCCCTGTACCGTTTACGGTTTCCCAGGAAGATCTGGTACCCGAAAAATCACACGGTTTGGTTAGAGCTGCAAGTTCCCGAAGAGGATTGCCCAGGAATCGAACCCGGGCCATCCGGTCAGTAGTCCAACGCGTACTACTCCAACCGTCTCATGCTGTAGTTTTAGAAACAGAATAGGCCCAGCCCAGGAGGGGTGAGTGTGGCTACGGGCGATCTGCCACCGTTTGTTTTGATTGCTTGTTGATTATTTGGGGTTTTTTATGCGTCGATTCGTTGTTGAGAGTGCGTTTCATTGTTCACCATGGCTACGAAGAGAAAACGTGTTGTGTTATCTTTAGCGGAAAAACTCAGAATCATGGAGCAATCGTATAATAAGGGAGTTACGGGCAAAGAGTTGGCAGAGCAGTACGGTGTTGGACAGTCAATGATTTCGGACATTAAAAAGAACACACCTTAAATTGTGAATTTTGTGTCGATCCTTGAAAATTAAGATGCAAGTTTTTCGAGGAAATCAATGAAAACGGCAACAAACAAAGTTTTAGAAGACGCCGTTTTCAAGTGGTTCTTGCAGCTACGTTCTATTGGAAACCCTATTTCAGGTCCGATTATTTGCGAAAAAGCTAAGATCTTGGGTCAGAAGCTAGATTGTTCATATTTAAAGGCAAGTAACGGCTGGCTAAGGAATTTTAAGGCTAGACACGGGGTACATACATGCTTTTTTCTCATTTTTCTTGAAGTTTTCTTAGAATAGACCCTTCCTCCGGACAAAACTAATTATCCGAACGGTGCCCGGTCGCGATTGATTCGGATCATTGGAGTTCTACTGTGTGTGTGCATATATATATATATATATATATATATATATATATATATATATATATATATATATATATATATATATATATATATATATATATAATTTAAACGGATAAGGGAGATGTAAGGTAGCGAAAAAAACAGATAGAAACACATTTACATTTGTTTGTGTTTCTCTGTGTTTTTGTTCGCTAGCCCTATCTCGCTTCTCCGTTTAAGTTACTGTTCACATCCGTGCGACTTTCCTTAAAAAGAAATATATACATAAGATATGTATGAAAAGTATATATGAGCCATTTTGCTCGGGCGAGAATGGGGAAGAAAGGCGGGGGAGAGCGGGACGGGTCGGGCGGCCTCGCGAATCCCGGAGCCGAGACGTGGCGCTGTGTGGGAAAGGCGTGGGTGGGAGTGGAGGGAGGGAAAGGGCGGGGAGGTGCCATGGGATGGAGCGCGGGTGGGAGAGAACGCGCGAGAGAGAAATTACTCCGTTACACCGTTTGGATAAAAAAGAAGGTGGCTTCCCAGGTAGGAGGCGGAGGATGGGAGGGTGGCTCTCATTTCCTACACGCCAGAGTCGCCCGGGGGAGGAAGATGGTGGTGTGGGTGGCGGCGCAGACCGACAGTTCGAGAGAAATAAGTCGAGCACACGCACCCGAGGGACTGTTACGGGAGAGGGGGGTGGACGGGAGGAAAAGAAGAGACGAACGGCTCTCCCATCTCATCCTCTTCTTTCTCCTATATTTCCCTCCCTCTTTTCTCTCACTGTGCATCTCAACCCTCCCTCTCGGCAAACAGCGATGCTACTCATGTCTTCCCCGTGTGCTCTGTGTCACCTCTTTGAACGAAGATTAATTTACAGCCACGGCCGCAGCTCCTAAGTCTCTGTCACACACTTATCTCCTTCCACTTGCCTTTCCCCTCTCTCTCCTTCTTTCTCTCCTCTCGCCTCACCTTCTCTCCCGGCAACCCCCGCTCGAGTCGTTTTCTTCAACCTCTCCTTCCCTCTATCGACTCCTTCGCTCTCCGACCCTCTTCCTTCCCCTCTTCGCACCAGCCTCCCTCGGTCTTATCTCTCCCTCCCTCTTTCTTCGTCTCCCCTCGGTCTTCCTTCCTCTCCCTCCCCGTTCCCACCCCCGCCGACCCGTTCCTCCTTCGTCCCCTGCGCGCGACTGCGACTGCCCTGACAAGTGAGTACAGCACCCCATCCTTCCTGATGGGACGTCAAACGGGTATTGGTGAGGGGGAGGGTGGGAAGTGGGCGGGGGAGTATTTATCCTTCCACCTATTTTTCGGGGTTCAACTGCTGCTCTAGATACCCCGGGCGTCTCGTGATTTAGGTGTAACTTCTGAGCCACCGCCTTTTGGTTTTGGTGACGTTTGGTGTTCACTACCCTCTCCCGAGACCGAGTATCTGTCCATGTCGTGGAAATGGTGATTTTTGGGTCTCTACTTTTCAGCTTTCTTAATGGAGGCATTAGTTTTCATATAACTCGTAGGTTTTCATATAATTCTACCATGAATATATACCTTCCATGTGGAAATTATAATCGGATTTCGAATTTGAGCTAGAAGTTTGACGTTTTACCGAAAATAATTTAGACGCATTTGTTAATTTTCGATCGTTTTTTCTGATATAGAAAAGGATTGGTAATGTTCTCCATTTTTCCCTGACAACTTAGATTCCGGTATATATCTCTACTGGAGAAACCTCTGAAAATGTGTCTTCAAACTTGAAACATATGCTTTATAGATTGCATACTTTCTAATACAGTGATATTTTTCCAACAACTACCGCCATCTCTAGATCAGCCCAGGTACTTCTGTAACCACCCTCGTATATATTTCTACCTTAGATGTTTATTCTTTGCTTTTTATGTAGAATCCTCCGACATCCCTAAATACCATCGCTGTCACAAATATTCTTTTCCTCAAAGAAATACGCTGCGTTTCGTGAAGAATACATTATTTTTAGGTAATATATACTTTAATAGATAATGGTATAGGTAATGTTTCACCTAGTTGGAAGCGGATATTCTAGCCCTTAGGAATATTTTCTTTGGCTTCTTCAATGAACGAGGTCATATCGCAAGTTAAATTTCCAAACAACTTAAAAAATTAGATGGAAATAAAAGTTCACCCCCTGTGTTATTGTGCCCGAGTCGAGAGATAACAATGAGTTGATGGTAAGTCCTCATTAAGTGTCTTAAAATGGTTTGATGGAATTGCCAGCGAACGTACAGTTAATTCCAATCGCGTAATTGGTGATGTTTTCAGCGATGTTTCTAAGCCTAAATATTTGTCTTGAGCACGTGGAATTGCGCGCATTGGCAATCGACACTGCGGAATTCGTGATATGTTTCGTTTGTAGAAGTCAATACCCAGGCTTCCACATTTTCGCTCCCCTATCTGGCTGAATAGTTATCAGGACTGAAATTACTCAGGCCATCGCTTGTTCCCTGCCACAATTTCAGTCAAGTATAGCAGATCGGAGCGCAACAGACCTGGGGAAATGAATCATAGTGCCAAAAGGAGGAAACGGGGGAATCGCAGGAGTAATCATAGGAACAATTGCCGTCTTCGTGGAATTCCATGCCATAATAAATGGCCATTTTTTAGAAAAAGGAATTGGTGATTACAGAAAATTGATTATTTTTGGTATTTCTCGGGTGAATTCTCCTTCCGGTCGGTTAGTCATCATTAAGTTTAATTAACTCCACCTGTCATTATTGCTGACGCAGTTAATGTTTCATGCGTTAGTCCTTTTGTATATTCTGTCGAGCAGGGATGAAAATATTCCCACCCCTGGTGCGCGACGCATCAAACAACAACCTCGAGATTTCAACTTTTTGATTCTTTTTCGCGAAAGGAATACAGCACGTATAAAAATGAGCTCCTTGCGGTTTGATTAAGTTGTTACGTGGGGTGGGGAAGGCACGAGCATTCAAATTCCAGAGGGATTTACCCACCCGGCAGAATAATGATCACACCGAGCACACACTATTATGACGAACAACGCACCACAAGCCGATCCTTTCCTCCAGGTGTGTTTCGGGATGAGAAAGTGTGGAAATATTTCTTCTTCGCGTGATTTCGCTGCTCCCAGGGGTATTCGCGGGGGACAGGGGAAGAGAGGGAGGGAGGGTTGAACCCTCTTCGCACCATTCTTCCCCGGCGAGGTAAATAAGCTCCGACCGATGAAATCTCCTCAATGGAAAGCACTACACGTGTACGTCGTGCATGCCTTTTAACTGCCGGCGAGGCATTCAATACCTCGCTTATACTCTCAATGTAGCCCGATATTTAGGCACGACAAGCGACTGTGTTTCCCCATCGCTTTCTCGTCGTCTTTTATTTTCTCTTCTATCCAATACCTTGAAAACATGGGCTCTGAATGCAAAAGGTAAGCATAATTTGAAGGATTTTGAAATGCGAATAGGGAGAAGACTGAATAAAACAAGTGGGGAAGAGTTGATGACTAACGACGAAGTTTTAATAGAGTCGGTGAACAGAAAATTGGATTGAGGGAATTCGAAAAAAAAGTGTGCGGAGGAAATGTTGAAAAAAAACGGGATGTTGAATACCGTGATAGAGGGGATAGCGTTGGGTAAGCGACGTCAGGGGAAGGAAGGGAATAGATTATTTGGGACGGCATGAAGGCAGGCAAGAATTACCAACAAATTATCTAGTAAAAATTTGGGGAAACGAATTTTTGTCATGATCCGTGGAGACTATACGTTTTAGGGACCGTTCGGAGCCTCAATTATTGCGTGAAATACTCAATAATGAATATAATGTCACCCGCCCACACTCTGCCCCCACTCTGTCTCCTCCCCGCACCCTCGTTTCCCTCCGCCTCAATGAGTCGAGGTGAGCAGTGCCCCCGTCGCCTCTCCTGCCCCGAGAGCATCACCCCCCAACCGCCGACAACCCCAAGACGACGCCGCAATTCACGACGTGCCGCAGCATAATCTCTCCCCGCTCCCTTCTTCACCCGCGGCCGAACGCATTCCCGCCACCCCCGACTCCTCCGAAGCCGATCCTCACCCACCCGGGCCGCACGCAGCATCACGGGGGGAGAAAGTGCGGGGTTCTCGCTGTCTTCCTCGTCCCGCTCCGTCATTTATTTTTCACCGCTCCACCTTCCCTCCCGCGCGGCCGGAGGCTCGTGCAAGCGAAATATGTAATCCTCCGACCGGGAGAAAAGCGTACGTCCCATTGCGTTGAGCCGGGCGGCCGAAGCACGAATGACTGCGCAGTTTTTTCGTGCCATGTGAGGCACTGCGTAGAGCATTTGTATGTTCGCTAATATATTGAATTCCTAAGATAAATTCAAGCCGATGGGAGCGGAACTTTTTGAAATGGTCACCACTCCTCTTTTTAATTTTTTTCTTTGTCTATTTTATTCTCCTCCTTATTATCAGCTCTTCTCTCAAGCACTTGTTTTTTTTACATTTGACTGGCTGGATATTACCAGTCGGTTCGAAGCTAAGTGGGTAGTTATTTTATTTAGTGGGTGCCTCGACAAAGCTGGTCATTTTTCACCTCTTGCATCCTGTTAAAACCCTTTTCGTCCTGAGTACTAAGGAGTACTCGAAAGTATCAATAATAATTTATTAGGTAATCTACCGGTTAAGGTAGGTTTTTGGATGGACACAACTATCAAATAAATATTTTGTAACTCCCCACCTAGCAAACTAATCTATATCAGGTCCCTCTTCATCTCGGTGTACTTCTTTCCTCCCTTCATCCCGTCCAACATCCCTATCCTGTTCCTACCCTTACCACGCTTGCCCAACATTCTCCCCTCTATTACCCTCTTCAACATTCCACTACCGCTCAATACGCCTTTCATCCATTTTTCCTGCCTCCATAGGATTTCTCTCAACAAACCCCTCTCCTCCCCCACCATTTCTAGTACTTCCTCATTTGTTTTCCTTTCGGTCCATTTCACCTTCTCCATTCTTCTCCACACCCACATTTCAAAAGCCTCCAATCTACGTCTATCCTCCTGCTTCAGCGACCACGTTTCCGTGCCGTACATAGCTACGCTCCATATCAGAGTTTTTACGAGTCTTGTCTTAACATCCCTACTCAACGTCCCCGTCATCAACTCCCTCCTCCTTGAGAAAGCCTCCTTGCCTAGCGCAATTCTTCTCCTTACGTCCCTACCACTTTGACCGTGTTGGTCCAAAACACTTCCGAGATATGTAAACTGCTCTACCTGCTCTATTCTTTCCCCGCCTATTTTAATATTTAGCTTAGCCTTTTTCTTTCTAGAAAATATCAATAATAATATGGTAGAAAAAATTTATATATTATAATTTTATACGAAGTTATTTTAGTTTATTTTAACATTATAATTACGATATTTAAACATAATTCTCGTGATTATCTCCAGGAATATGGAATTGGTTCTCCATAACGTTCTGCATTTCGCGCACATCCAGATACTTTCCGTGCTTTATCCGTCGGATATAAATATTCCACGGACATTTTTGTTGGATCGCAACTTAAATTGGAATGCTTTCTTTAAATCGGATTCAGATTTCGTAGTTTTAATTTTTAAAGTAAAACATTTTAGAGAACGAATCGGCTCATTTAGTGCACAGAGAAACCAAAAAATAGAAGAGCGAAAAGATATACTTCCAAATATTTCTGGATCCGAAATACGTGTATATCATATCCGAGATCCAAAGTTCAGGATCTGGTTCTAGCCCGAATCCAAAAGAGATCCGGATCATTGCTACTTTTACGCTTAGATACCGTGGTGCAGATATGATCGCGTAGAAACTATGGCCATCACTCTACTTAGGCTCTCGATTTGTAGTAAACATTAAAATATTACCCCAGCAATCATCCTGAATTAGCCAGCCTTCGGCATTGGTTAGAGTAGAACTCACTAAATACTGAGCCTTGTATCTTGAGTGAAATTCACGATGGGTAAGAGGTCAGTTCCCTTCTCTATGCTGCCAGTGTTTTCTCAAAAAGATCTGGTAGCGAAAAAGACGTACGAAGCCTGGATTAAACTAAGAGTGACCACGGGTATCGGCTGGAATTGAATGCGGACTCTTCCGTCGATAGCACAGCGCACCATCCACTGGGCCTCAACGTCCCATCAAACATTTGAATAACATTTTGTTTTGCTTTTCCGGGCTTATCTGGTTTGTCTCTGGAAGCATGAGAGCTACGTCTTGATTGTTCACGTTGCCATCAAGTGTCCCAAGGGCCCAACCACCCTTAAAAGCCTAATTTTGAGATTGAATGACTAGTGTGTAATCACCAGCCACCTTCTTATAGGTAGATTTTACCGATAGGTGGATGTAATATTTTATTTTTTTAATAAATCTTTTTTCTAGATATTTCTTAAAAGATAATTGTGCTTGTTATCTTTTTGCGGTTTTATCTATTGCCCATTGAGAATAGTACATTATGTTATTAAAATATGTATTAACATATTATAATTTCATTAATAAAAATATGAAGAGAGCACCCAAGCGATAATGGCAAAATTTATTCGGTGTTCGTGTAGATTAAGGTATCGAAGTTGTCGGAGAATTCGACTGCTGAGCGGGAATCCCGGGTTTAGATCCTCGTTAACCTTTTGTCTCCCTGGCTGAAGCCAGAAACTTTCATTTTCTGGTAACTAGAGCTGAGGGCTTCAATAGCAATTAAGGCATGGTAACTAGTTAAAGTTGATGTCGGACATGGAATTAGGGTAAAAACATGCCTGCCTGCGAATATCCTCCTGAGCGGGAAGCCACGATGGGAGAAGATGGCGACTCAGCGTGAATAAATTCACTAGACCGAGAATAATTCCACGAAATGAAGTGGAGACTCAGGTGTGAAATTATATTTTTTGAAGATAATGTTTTAGTAAAAATTATATTGTTTTACGCATTTTATAACTCCTCCAAAGTTTGATATTTGTCACACAGCATGGATAATAATTTTGCCGCGAAAATTCAAAGAATAAATAAAAAATTAGGAATAAGTTTCGCAAAAACGGTCATTGTGCTTGCGAACATTTTGTAGGCGCACGACGAAATATGTCTACATCTACATAAATACCCTGCAAGCCACCAAAAAGGTGTGTGGCAGGGGGTGCAACACCAGGAGGGGATGAGTAAGGGATGAGGGGGTTGGGGTTTTTCAAATAGGTGGGGAAAGTTGGGGAAACCTATAAATATATTTATATATATTTCTATTTATTTATTTATTTTTTACACGCGCAGCCCCTAACCTGTGCGTTAATACTTATTGCGTCGAACTGACTCCTGGGGGATTTCGACTACAAGCATTCTGGTCTCTTATCGTTCTTGGAAAAAATGATATTTTAAACCTGTCAGTCTATCTCTCTAATATTATATTCGTGATCCCTCCGACCGTAATACGTTGGGGTTCGTATTATGTTATCATTTTAAGGTAATACTATCGTCTCGTCATGACTTACTGCTCACCATTTCACGAAAGAAAGTGCTTTGAATTTTAGTATCCTATGTTTAAGATTTTAACCTTATATTAATTTTATATGTATTGGAACTCCATGAACATCTCTGAAAAGTGCTTTCTTCGGAGTTGGCACGGAAGTAAATGCGTGTATTCAGCTCACGCACAGCGTTAAGAAGCTCTCTGAGATAAGTTTGCCTCCCAATTCTGCCCCTTCTCTTTGTCTGTCCTTCCCATTTCGTTTTTATCCAAGCCTTGTCATTTATTACCACTTGTCTCCGTCTTCTCCATTCCCTCCCTCCAACTCTCTCTCTCTCACTCCCATCCTGCACTCTCTCCTTCCGGTCCTCCCGCTCACCTCCCCATCCCCGTCGTCCCCCGCACCCTTTCCCTGAACCCGCGACCACACAGGCGCAGAGAGCATTCTCTTCATGTGCCGCCCCGCCATCGCCATGTAATGATCCATCCATGCGATCGGCAAAAACACTTCAATGGGGCGGAGGGGATTTGAGAGGGGTGGCTGCGGGAGGCGAGGGGGTGGGGGTAAGTTCGGCGTTGTCTCTCGTGGTGAATTGTGCCTCCGCGGTAACGGTTCCGTTTCCTTTCCCTTCCGATCAGATGGGCAATAATTATCGGTTCACTGCTTTTTTTTCGGCTCTCTAGAAGGAGACCGGTCGCATATTTCATAATCACCCGCGGGGGTGAAGTGGTTTCATTTTTTTGTCTTTTGGCGCCTTTTGCATAGCCATGGGTATGTGAGCGCATGGTTCAGATCACTCGGCTATCGATCTTGTGCCAATTAGGGAAACTGTACATGTTCAGTGCAATCGAAACTCTTCCTAAGGTCTGTTTTTACTGCTTCTCCGCCAATACAGCGTGTACCGTAATCATTTTTTATTTACCGGCATCAGTGTCATAATGATAGCATGCCATGTTTATTGTTGAAACACTACCTACACTTTATGCATCGGAAAAAATTCAGATTCATGAAGAAAAAGTTTATGTTAAGCTTTTTGTTTACGTTTTCAAAGGATTGATAAATATTCCTCTGGTTTCGATAGTTTTTTAATATGAAGTTGAATTCTGAAGCCTTGATTGCGAATTTCCGTCTTTATATAGAAAGATATTAAACCGACAACCGAGTGAAATGTCGCAATTGGTTCATAAGCATGGCACGTGTGTTCGTCGTTCAATCATCAGCAAGAGTCACAGTCTCTGCTTGGTGTGGCGGTAGGATATTATGATTAGAAAAGAATTACGGCACTGTTCCTAGCAATAATTTTTATTGAAATTAAATAATTTGTATTTTGTGGAAGAGTACAAAATTTTTTTTTTAATGTCATCATTTAGTGCATTTAACCGTAATCTCAATAAGTTATTGACGACGTGTAATCGTAGGAACACGTGTCACGCTCATAAATAGAATGTGAAATTTTACTTCGTTGATTTATCATTCCGAGTACAGTTTTTTGTTAATGTATGCAGCAATCGGAGCATTTAATTGCAGTTTTTGAAGCACATGCTTTCCATTTAGTCCATGAAGGCGAGGCAAAAGGTACAGTAATTCAAAAAGAAGTAAGCCATCGTGGAGCTAAGAGGAATAGATTTTTCGTTGGTGGGGATTAAATAATTAACTTAAACTGAATAATTTCGACTCGCAAGGAAAGTGAAGCTTTAGGAATTAGCACATATATTAATGGAAACTGAAGAGTGCAGGGTTCAGCTCTCAATCGTTTGGAATGCCCGCTTTTAGAGACGTTGTACGTGTCTACGTTAATATTACAGTTTTGAAAGAAAAAACTCAATGATGCGTTTCAGTGATTTTTTTCCTGTGGGCTGAAATACGGGCTGGCATCTGTCCAAACATTAATCTCCATAGATCCTTGACTCAGGGATGCTCTGCAAACTTCGAGTATGATTCAGTGTCACAGCACGTACATGCGCTAATTGTTCTGCTAACTACCTCGAGGATATCGATAATTAGAAAGGACGGCGGTAACGAGCAAAAAACTCCGAAGCGAAACGAAGTCGAAGAACGCCGACAAACGGGTGTAGGGAGGATATAAAATATATCTAATATGGGTTCACTTTGCAGGGAACACTTCCCATGGTGATATTTTTCGCTTCTCCCTCACCTACCCGACCTGTGCGGAGGGCAGGTTGATTTATCCCCCGGGAAGAAGCCGGCCTCCCCGCCGCTGCTCCCCCACCCGAACGACGGCCGCTGGCGGGCGTTTTTCATCGAAATTCCTCTCTCCCTCTCTCTCTCTTCCTCTTCGAGGGATTTCATTCCGTTAAAAAACATAGTCTTCTCTTTCGAAAATGTCAAAACCCCTCTCTGCCTCCTCTTCCCTTCTTATCCCCTTTCTCCCTCCCTCGGACTCATAAAAAAACCTCCCCCTCGCCAACCCCCGGCTCCCTTTGCCGAACCCACCCCCGACCAGTGCGACCGAGTTCCCATTTCTCACCTCGAAACCACGCGCGAAACCCACGACACCCTCCCTCCCCCCTAGGTCTCCGGCCGCCTTCTGCTGCTCCTGCTGCAACCATCCCGAGATTCCTTCTCCCCGCCACATTTTTACCAACCCCTTTCTCTATCTCTCCCCACTGGACTGGGGGTGCGTCCATCAATTTCCTCCGAGAGATTCTGAGAGAATTGCAGGAGCGTCTCTAACGGAGAGTAAAAATAAAAGTGAAGGTTCCCACCCGATCGTCTCCCCCGCCCTACACCGGTGCGAAGGGGTGCATCATCCCTAGGTTTTTTCCGCACTCCTATCCTTTTTGCCCATCCCTCCTCCGGTTTTCCCCTCTCACCCACGATTTTTGCGTGCGGCCCATCGTTTTCGACCCGTGCGCTACCGAGAGGCTTGGCATTTATTTATTAATTATGTTTTGTTTTATATTTCATTTCTTATTTCCCAATAATAACCGAAAAAATTGTCTACACTCTTCGTTTTAACGATTTTTGATTTATTAGTGCGTGTCAAACACGAGGGGTTAGGTGGAAGGAGTTGTTATCTAGTCTCAATCTCGCCCCAATAAAGACGTTTTATTATTATTATTAGTATTGTCCCTTACCCATCTCACGTGGTGCTTTCACTTCCTGCCACACCCCTTTTCGATGTGGCGCGGAGTATTTATGTAGATCTACGCAGCTCTGGTGGTGGGTCATCTTGGTTAACCACCCGTGTAAAATGCAAGATTCCAGCGTGGAGAGTTTTAAAATGTACTTTTTCCACTGGTTGAAAGAGGCGATTCATTTTTCGCGGTAAGTGCCGACTCTTTTGATTTTGCGTGCAATTATTCGCTCCAGTTGCTCGGTGTGCAATAGGAGTGCACTCCTACGCACGCCCCCGCTACAAGAATTTAACCGTCCTGCGGGCAAATGTATCATGCGTTTGGGTGTTCCTCATGAAATGCCAGGGACTCGAACAGTGAAAGTGGAGTCGGTAATGGAGCAATTCTTGCTGCTTACCCATAATTCCCCATCCAAATGCACTTATTCGTGTAAATGCATATCCAGAGAGATCTCTTCATCAAGAGCATGAACTAAATTCGCCATGCTGTTAAAGAAACTATGTGAGCGTAAAGTGTTTATGAATTATGTAGAATCCGACTTATGATGTGTTGGGAAGATTAATCCTTTTATTTCATTTTTGAGTGAATTTGACTCGCTTGTAGTACGATAGGTGTCGGATGTTTATGTACTTGTAAAATATAAGTAGCTATATCAACTGCGTAGGTTTTAAACTAAAGTTCACGAAAAATTTGCCTTTTCAAATAATATGGAATTTAGAATATTGACATTGCATTTACGATTCAGCAAACGGTGCAGAATTTCATAAATTACCGTTCCATTCGTAATTCCCGAAGGAATTCCCTTTTCCTATACTTCTCTTAATTTTTTCATTTTTAATTTGACTTGTTTGTTATTTGTTGACTGATATAGAATTCACATTTTCAATAATCGTTGCTCTAACTAAGATTGCGTCAAAAGTATGCCGTGGTATCAATATCAAGGCATCTGGGGAACAGTAAATAAAGTTATCGAAATCTTCAGTTTATTTTTCATCTCATTATGATGGATGAGATCTCTCTCTCATCGGTTTTTACAAATAAATTGTTGCCGAAGCATTTTGGGACCCTCCCACGCATTTATTGACTCCAACGTTGCAATGCCTCTTGCACCTGCCACTCTGGAGTGTTTCCTCCAAACATGTCCCTCTGGGCGATTGGTTCATATCGTTCGAGGTCCTTTACGGCACAGAAGTGCCTGCCTCGTCACGTACCGCGTGACCACGCGTACGTGAATACCTCAAGCAATGCTTGAGGCTTGCGACTTTTCAGGGAGCAATAATTATTGCCGTGACTTTTTTCCTAAAAAAAAGTAATCGGATGTCTGAATTTCCCAATGTGTCATTCAAGTCGTAATGTTTGAATAGTTTTTGAGTGAACTGATACTGTCATAAAAAGACTTGTCCTTGGGATTATTAAGTCGAGGTGCTCCCGTGAGTAACGCGGTCGCCTTTTCACCGAAGTCCCACCTTCGATACCCAAAGGGCCGTCAACATTTGATACTCTGGTCGTAGTTCACATGGGATTTTTACGATTCGAAGTGGTCGCGACCTTGGAGGCAATACACTGCCACTGCGTGACACACTGACCTCCGAGGATGAACATTTTTACCCATTGTTTATATTCTCTGGTTAGTAGGGAAGAGCTCACATTGATCTGCATACGACACGTGGACTATAGATCGATGCAACCTCGCTATCGACGCAGTCTCCCGGATAAGACGAAACGAGGGCACGCTCAAAAGCTATGCTATACGCACTAGGTCGGGGGCGCAGCATATAAGTTTAGCATATGCGCAAATCTGTTTCCCTTATCGGGGAGTCATAAATTTAGAGCCGTGCCCTTTATGTTCGCGTGCAGTAGTGTCGACGCATGCGTTGCAGTCTCGGATATTCACCTCGCACATGCGCGACCCTCTCTCTCTCTCTGCCCCTCTATTTCCACGCGTGCTACGCATGCGTGTCCGCGCTCGAAGCATTGCGTGGCCCACCATTCAACCGCCGCGGCGGGGAACTTCCCCCGACGCCTCACGGGGACTCCTCCCTCAAAAGCCGCCGACTCGCGCAGGCTCCCTTCTCCCTCCCGCCACGCCCATCATCATCCTCTCGGCGCCTTCGCTCTCCGCCGAGGGACTCCTCCATCGAAGCTCTGCGTCCACTTATTACTACGCCAGCCGCACACGGGGTGTGTGTGGCAGGGGGTGGGAAATCACCAGTCGTCTGAGGAACTCGTTATTTATTCATAAAATTTAGAACGCAGCTATATATTGATCTAAATCTACGCAATATCCCGCAAGGGCGTGCTTCAAGGGGGTGTTAGGACACCAGCTAAAGTCAAGATATATTATTTTATACATTCATTTGAAGAAATGTTAGGTCAGAAATAAAAACGCATACACACTTACTTTTCTTTGTGTATGAATTCAGTAATTGTTGCTTGACTAATTTATTAAACTTTAATATTGAGTGAATTCAATTTCTTCGGACGGTTGCATTATATCTTATTATATTAAATTTTATTATTTACGAATTGGGTACGCATCTATTATTTCATGCTAAATTGTTACATAATATAAATTATTCTCTTAGAAATTAGTAAGTCATCCTTACTGGAAGTAATTTCAAGCCTAGTTACTCTAAGAAATCACACAAGGCTCCATATACCTTCATAAATAAAAAATATTTGCTCAGTCTTGATGTACAGACACAATGTAAAAACATTTTCCATGAACGGATGAATTTTTATTTCATTGCTTTTATGAGTTATTGTAATGGCTGAAAAATAACTTATTCCTTTAGTCAACACATTATGCCAGAAAAAATAACTTACTTACTTACTAAAAATAACTTAGCATTCTTTACAAGTTTCCTGTAAAAAATCTTCTCATAGCAGTTTCGCAATGCATGCCAACATACAGACATCTGTACAGGGTTCGTCCGGAAAATAAGTGTACTGAGCTCAGGAAAAAAAATATTACACTTTTACATATCTTAAGCTAATATTCCTCAAAATAGGACCCTTGTGAGTCGATACACTTGTTCCAGCGGCGTTCCCATTCCTGGAACGCTCCCGCGAAGGCATCATCGGGAACCTCTCGAAGACACGTCGTCACGGCCTCTTTGACGGCGTCCAAAGTCCCGTATCGCGTTCCTTTCAAACTCCTCTTTATCTTCGGGAACAGAAAGAAGTCCGGTGGTGCAAAGTCCGAGCTATAGGGTAGGGTGCGGCAGCGTTGCCACGCCGTGCTTGGCCAAGAAGTCCGACACGACCAGCGCGGTGTGAGACGGCGCATTGTCCTGATGCAGCCGCCAGATGTTTTTGATCGCTTGCCGGGCGCGGGCGACTCGTTTTCGAAACCTGTCGAGCACTTGGACGTAAAATGCATCATTTACAGTTTGTCGTTCAGGTACAAATTCGTAGTGGACGACTCCCCTTTTGTCAAAAATCCGGAAAAAATCAGTACACTTATCTTCCGGACGAACCCTGTACATTGTGAAAGAACCGGAATCCGTAGAGAAGTACACTCCGTGTTCATGGTAAACTAACAGATCCATCGTTTAGTTTCATCTAATTTTGAAAGTTTTTTTATTGAGTTAGTTATATGTGTTTAAAACAAAGATGATCCTCATTTATTAATTGAAATAGAATCAAATGTACAGAGCGAATACATTTACGATATTCTCCCTCTCCAAAAGAAGCGCTAAGACATAATTGCAAACAGGAGCGACCGACGCGGGCGGGTATGTTAAATACCAGTCACTCATTGATAAAGAAAAGTGAGCGAAATGTAAAATACTTCATGTAAAAGTATATGGTTTCAATTTTCTCCTCTGTGTTATGTAACATCTGGCTGCATTTTGAATATTCGTCTACTGGTATATTCAGAAGATTAACGAAATTATCGATAATTCCCCGCAAGCCGCCGCAAGGACGTGGTGCGGGTGTTTTAGGTCACCAGTCATGCATGATTAGTCATTACACCTCCACACAGATATTATCCTGCACAGATATTATATCAGCTCGATCATGCACGCGAACAAAGTCATTCACCAAGCAGGAGGTTACTTATATGCAAAAATATTAAGTAAAAGGACATTATTTTAATCATTAGGGAAAAATATAATGAAACTGGGTCGGGGATCGGGAGGGTGAGCTGGTCATGGTACTGGCTGCTCACTTCGAGCTCCCGGGTTCGAATCCCTATATTGGCCAGATTTTATTCAGTGGTATCCCGATCCCTATTTGAGGTGCCACGTGGAGAGCACTTTGAGTGAGTACGCTATCCATCGGACGGGACGTTAGACCTTGGACCCCTTGGCGCCTTTTGTTAGAAGTATATGCCGACGCCACGTTACTGTCCATCCTACCCCATCCTCCATTCCCTGAATATCCTACTCCAAACGAATTACCTGCCCATCTATCCCTTCAGGTATAAATGACCTCTGATGTTGCGTGCCTCCGCTACGTAGTAACTACTACCTAATCCTACAATAATTGATCTATTTAAGATGAAACCAGGATATAGATACAATATATACACTAGTATATTTGGATAGATTCATTCACTTCATATCTGTCACGGGGGCGGAAAACCTCTCATGGCGTCCGTTCATTCAGTCCTCCAAACAGCAAGGCACTCACGAATGCATGCACACACGCACTCCACACGCCCGCGCAAAAAGACTCCCCCCTTTTTTTCCTCCGCGTGAGTACTTAGGCACACATCCTCCCTCCTTTCACAAATCTTTCCCCCCTTCGCTCCCTCCGCGAGATGCCCTCATTCCCACCGTTTCCCTTCCTTAATGTCCCTTTCACTTTCCAGTGTGCTCTCTCGCTAAACGACCCCTCCTCTCTCTCTCCTCCTCAACTTCTCTTCACAAAACCCTTCCCGTTCCCTCCCCGCACTCGACCCCTCCCAATCCACGGGACGCCTTCCCTTTTTGCGATCTCCGGATCATTCCCTTCATTTTTTACCTCCGGGGTTGGAGACCGCGGGGGTGGGGTTGCACACACCCCTCCTCCCCCACCGCCCCCGGGCTGAGGTTTGGCTATGTGGGAAAATTACGGTGGTGCTCGCAAATAATGTGTGTGTCTGCACTCGCTTCGAGAGGTGGGTAAGATTTCGAAAGCTGGTCGAAAATATATATATATATATATATTGAAGCACATACGCATACAAAAACCTGCAGCGGTGCATAAATATTTCGTCGTCAGGGAAGCGGGACGCTCATGGTTGAAGATTTACCTCGGGAGTCGAATAAGTTTTTCGGCGTCGCCTAGGATATTGTTTGTGTACGATATCCATTATCCGATATTGCAAAAGAAATTGAAGGGAGTGGACAGACAAATATGTATTGCTGGGACGCCTATGCATAAAAACGGTACTATGTTCCTCTTGACCTATCCTCTTGCCCTTTTTGTTCAAGGACTCCTTCCGCGCCACTCTCTCTCTATCTTGCGTTTCCTTGCTCATGTAACCGCGGCTAGGTACAGCTTTATGGCTGAATAAATCAAGGCCTTTGGCCTTCGTCGAATATTCCAAGGTAAAAACCATTTATCTGCCTTTGTAGTTTTGGCAAAAGTTTCCTTTGATTTTGTTTATCATTTCAGAATATTTAGCTTCAGCAATGGTTTTAACTGGATGAATGGGATTCATATTCAAATATGTATATGCAAACATGTAATTCGAGTTGATGCGTGCTAAAAGTCCACTAGCTTTGTGATCTCTATTCTCACTTTTATAACTTTAGTTGAAATTCAATCCGAATCAGTTTCGAGATACTTCTCTTTTTCATGAGCGTATTTTTTCTTAATTAAATCAAATTACAGGAATATATATTCAATTTCATTCAGATAGTTGGTGTGGAAAAATAGCCTCCATTCTGGTAATTTTGGGGAATAACGAATTTATAGAAGTGAGGTAGGAGGGAAGTGGGGAGGTTTAAGGGAAAACCTATAGCTAATACGCTTACTTTTTGATATTTCTTGAGCGTATTTTCACAATTTGAGTTCTGTCTCATTTCATTTTAATTTCACATAACAATTTTGATGATATAATGTGAAGGGAGAAATGAGAATTGGATATCAAATGCAAACATCTAAGGAGTAGATGTCAGTCAACCTTGGTGCCAAGCTTAGTCAAAATATTGATTGTTAGGTTCTTTGATCATCTCTGCTTCGCTCAGAATTTGTTATTTCTTAATTTTTTCCATTAATCATTTCTTTTCTGCATATATATTTTGATATTACGTGGTTGGGCACTTAATTTTGTTTATGTTATTATGCGCTATTAAAAAAAAATAAAGGCTGATGATTTAAATTGTTACAAGAATTCGTTCAAGACAAGGGGTTATGGTGTTCAGAATGAATTGCCGTAAGGAATATTTTTGCATATTTAGCGATATGTATCTTTTAATAACATTTTTTTAAATTTAGTCACTGGCGTCACCTTAGATTACCTCAGTGTGGAATCCGAAGTTGGTGTCTTAGTACGGGATGTCAGTACACTTGGTATTCACTACTCCGACGGATACAAATTTTCGAATACACATTAAGTTAGCAGCAGAAAGGCTAATGACCTTCAAGATCACGTGATATTGACAACGGTGCGTGGGGTTTGACCCGAGGAATAGAAGTCGCATGTGCGCGAGATGAGCGCATAGATAATGTTTTTTTCACTTTCATTGAACTTAGCAAGTGATTGCTGACGAACATTTCCCTACGAGATCCTTATGCAATCCATAAAAAAGGTGTAGTCCGTTTCCTCTCAGGTGTTCCATAGATGCGATGGCATTTAACTTCGGAGGACTGGGAGAAAAAGTTCCAAGGCGAAGGAATTCCATTCTCTTCGGTGGGGGTTGTCGAATGACTCTCACTATCAACTGGGCGAGGGCGGAGATATTCGGCCTCAAGTTTTGAGGTTGCTCGGCTACTCCCGTAGCCTAAAGGGATGGAGATGAACCGCACCCCTTCGCGCAGGTGGGTCGGGCGGTTGGTTGACTGGTGGTCGGCTTCGGATGATGATTTTCAAGAAACGGACCTCAATCTCCGGTGGCCCTCTCCCTTCTCTTCCTCTGCCTCGACGGGCAAACGTTCTCTCAGGAGTCCCACTGCAGTGAATTCATATTTTCACAAAAACCCAGAAAATTATCCACAGAAGTAAAAGTGTCTATTCTCTTCCATGGTGTATTTTTTTGTTGCTGGTTTTGTTACTAGTTCAAGCTTTACAGGAGTGGAAAAGCTTTCACTTCTATGGACAAGTGTTGATTCCATCCATGATAGACTACTTAGTTTGACCTTTCTTTTGAGTAAAAAATAAACTTCTCTCGATCGAATGGAGTGCCTGAGATGTTCTTGCAACGAACTGGAGAAACTTTAACGTTGCCGCTGCCGAGATTAGCTCATTATATTCAAATATTGCATTCCAAGCAATAATTTCCGGTAAATAACATCAGCCAAGTGAAATTACTCACAAAGGTGGAGTTCCTTCGTATATATGATACCCGCGTTTAGGTATCATGTATTAGGCTGTGATAAATGGGTACAACTTAATTGAGCAGTTGTAAGGAAGACAATTCTTGTAGCAGATTGTATTTTAAACTGCTCTGGAACACATTAGAACATTTTTATATTTTGATGTATCGAGTGGCAAAATTTTGTATTAATCTCATTATTTAGTTACAATGTAGGTGGTAGATTCATTTGGTTGAAAATGAAATTAGTTCATTTACCTTATGGAATCTCTCCAAGTAAATATTTTATCTAACGTCTGAGCATTTGCGATACTTGACGTTCATTTCACTCTGCGCAGAATTTCTTTGTGGTGATAAACAATGATTTGATTGCCGATAACTTGGCTATGAGTATACTCGTAATTTTTACGATACTTTCCAATTTTAAAAATTTATTTTAATGTTATTGTTATATATTAATGTTTTGGAAACGGTATTTCAATTGATTCAACCTGTTTTTGCGCGAAAGATTGATAGAAAAGAATGATAGTAACAAATGGTTGATTGGCATCGTTCGGCACACTAGGACAATATTTTCATAGCTTTGAAGCCTCCTAATCTAATTATCTCCTTCGCTAATTTTTAAAAGATTATGATAAGTTATTTTTTGTTGATTCCAATTTTTTATTGGAGTCTTTACGTCATGGTTTAATGTATTCTCGAATTATCCTATTCTTTTTATCGTATATCATATATAATAATTTTAATTAGCTCCCTTGCAGAAAATGTATTAAATATTCCAGGTCCTTTTGCCTTTGACAATGATTAATTTATCTCATCTATTGTTTATTCAATGGATTTTAATTATTCAGAGATTGGCATACTTTATTATTTTAAAATTCAGTCTTATTTTCGCACCTTTCAGTTTATTTTAGTATTCGCTACGTTTTCCCAGTTCAAAACTCAACCGCTCTTCTAAGGATTGAGAGATTGATTTTTTTTGCATTGGAAGATATCTCGTTGAACGCACAACTAAAACAAGTGCATTGCGCAAGAGGCAAGACATTGTTCAAGAGTGAGTGGGGCAATGAAATCTACATTCCCTCCTTCAGAAAATGCACATCTCGCCTTGCAGTGCATACTGTCATCTTTGACCTTTGGAAAAACGGCACCAAACTTCATTTTCAACTAATTATAAGGTGAGTCTTGGGACCATTTCCCGTCTTTAAACCTGTGTTTAACAGGTTACCCCTCATATCGCTAAGATTGGTTGGTTTTTATCTGAGGATGTAATTGGCGGTTTCTCGTGTCTGAGTGAGCATTACGATCGTTGGATGTCCTTCGCTCGAATAGTCTCTTTGATATAACGGTTCTGGCACTCGATTTCTTTGCCGAGTTGCTATTCCTCTCCATCATTCACTTCCTTTTGCAAACTTCGTGTTCTTCTTGCAAGCCTCCTCTTGTTTAGAAGTGAGAGGCATCGAGCTGAATTCTCGCTTGTACCTACGCCCTCGCACGCTTTTGGTGTCACTGTTTTTCCAATGACATATTTTGACAGAGTAGTAGTAATCCGCAGGAATATGGGGGTGGAGAGCAGGAGTTTTTTTTAGCACTTTAGGGATAATTTCTTATGTTGAAAATGTAAAAGCAAGTGGAGCGAGAATGGCGAGAAACATGGCGTAGGCAATTGGATTACCCTTGACGAGATGCACAATTTATTACGCCTCATGTTACGGACAAAATACACTTAATCTGGATCTATACACAGCCCCGAAAGCCGCCGCAAGGGGGAGTGGGAAGCAGCCACACATTCAGAAATACATATTATTCCATGCGTCCACTTTAAGTGCTCTCCACGAGGAACTATCCCGATACCAAAGAAAAATCCTCCGCAGCCGGAAATAGATCACAGGTTCTCAGTCTTATTCAACTCATTACGTTAATTTACATGTTAGTTGTATGTAATGTCTAACGTCGGGATTTATTGATTGAGAAAATTGTGATTTTTATTACTTAAATACTAACTTTTTTACAGTTCTTGATCATCCATAACCTGCGTGACCGTAAAAATATTTTTAAAAAAGTACAATCGTCAAGTAATACAAGTACAGATCTAACTATATTTTTATGCGTCATACATTTGAAGTATTTTAAAATTTTGTTCCGTGAAAAGTATACATACGGAATTACGTATATTCCATTGTCTTCTGACCAGATTAAATTTCACCCATGAGGGTAAATTTATACATTTCGTGGAAGCCTTGATAAAATAGCGGTCGTGACTCTTTCCCGAAAGACATCCTATGTTACCTGTCATCAAAGTATTTTTTTTTCAAAATATTACCTCTCACTCCTTAAAAAAATTAATTTGAATAGCAGATACTACTTGGAAGCTATTGACGGAAAGAAGGCTCGTTAGTAATAATATTAGTGCCCCAGTACCTCTGATGCATTCATGAGTAGTACCCTTGGAATGAGGAAAATATGGTAAGGAAATCGCCATGGAGATGTCACGGAGATTACAAATTCTAGGAGGACTAACAATAACGTATTTGAAAAATTTCAGAGTACTGAATGTTATACAACATGGGTAAACAGGTACTACATCAGCCTTTACGATATCTAAAAATAACTTTGATTTCTGATTTTCCTTTTCTGGACACACAAAAAACAAATTCAGAAACCCGCATAGTAAAGTTATTAAAATACTGGGGTACTATCAATCCCTTTGGTTCGTAGGTAGGTGCATAAGGCGTCCTACTCGATGTTAAGGTCAATTAATTCGAGTTAAATATGAAAAATTATTTGCAGATATTTCAATGAAAATTCCATTGAGAAATAAAAGTTTTATTTACTTATGATAAATAAATTCAGTAAGTAGCAGGATGGATGGTATCTGTGCCTTTGGAAACTTCTCCAGCGTGTTTTATCGAAAGCAGTATTGGAAAAGAAAGACACGTATCGATTGCCTATTTTTCTAGGCGAAATTCGTGGATTTCGATCCCCGTTCGCACAGACTTGCTCAATCCAAAGCTCTGGGAAATGTTCTTTTCCACTCGTCTTGAGAATAGGCATTTTAACATTTAACATTTTTTATTCCACCCCAAATCGTTTCAGCATTTCCTCTAGGCGAGATTATTTCCAAAGATCTCATGACTTTCTCTGCGGGCGCAGTCGCCGAGTCAGCAATCCCACCAGAACGGTTTAAAACTGCGCGTACAATCTCGCACAAACACAAGCTCTCTCTTCCCTCCATCTTCAATTGCCCCCTTACACATTCGCTCACCCATTTCCAAATACCAAACACGCTCAAAGTCGCAGGGAACGTGTCGCGGGGTGGAGAGCCGCCCCGGTCTCCTCTCCTCCCCTTCGCTCCGCCTGTGCCTTCCATACCTTCTCGCGTGTCGCGCTCAGCATTCGAGTCTTCCCCAGTGAGAGGAAGGGCATCTCTCGCGAACGTCGCGTCAGCCGCGTAGGACTTCCGCGAGGGTGAGCCATTCATCGGTCCCAACCCCTCGGCCTCGCGCCTTGTCAAGTTAAAGCTACGTGGATCGATCCCTGATGCAGTAATTTTGTTTCCATCATTCCACCACCGCTTATGTCCATAAACGGCCAAAGCTAAAGCCACGCACGCGGAGAATCGCGAAGTTCCGTGATGCGACACGACAGTCAGCCTCTCGAGAAGGAGTCGAACGCAAGACCTTTTTTAGTCTAAGTTCCGAACATGTATACCCATTAATCCTGACCTTTCCGTCTTACATTCCGCTCCTCTGTGAGGAGGCGAGTGACGTGATTTTATTTTTTCTCACTGGGACAATTAACGCGTTTGGCCGTGTTATACGCTTCTATGTAACGTCGGCTGAAGTCGTTTCTAAAAGAGACGTAATTTTTTTCAAGATATTCAAATTTGACATTCAATTCTGAAGCTAAGACTTATCATACAGGTATATGACTTGTGTGACGGATTAAATTTTAACCGTTTTTTCGCGTAGCGTATCAGTCGAACCGCACTCCATAAGGAGTTATCAAAATATCCATTACTATGCATCCATCCACCCATTGCTGGACTCTTCTGACGCCAACCTTCCGACGTACCACATGTTCTCTTGCCAAAAAGTTGCTATCACAGTAATTTTAAATTTATCTCACCGCCTGATCCCTTTTTCTAACTAAATTTCAATCAAAGCTTTTTACAATATAAGTGGAGTAATTTAATTTATTGGTGTATCTCTGCCGAATTTTTTGTACTTAATGAGTAGAGGACGAATTATTTTTTAATTAAAACATCCTTCCTCTATGACCACTCCCTCCATTTCCCATCCCTTCTCGCTCCATTTAACAACTTGTCACGATTTTACGAGTACTTCGCCCATTTTGGATTTGATTGGATACATTGACAGTTCCTATCATCATTGAATAGTTGCTTGTGCCCGAGATGACGGTTTTTTTAGATATTTTTGTATTAAAAGCACAAAGCAAATAGAATCTCCAGATTCATTTTTCACTCAACAAAATTAGTGCCCAATAGAATCAGATATTTATATAGTTTTTTCACAATCGTCAAGGCTGCTATGTTTGTCACGTTTCTTTGTTGGATCTTGCTCAATATTACCCTTATAAAATTATCTAATTTTCTATCTACATAATACCCCGCAAGCAGCCGTAGGGTCGTGAGGCGGCGTGTGTTAGGTCACCACAAATAAGAGAATTTACCCGTACCACCCGTAAATTTCTGACGCTACCTACCAGTATTTTTACGCTTCACGTCATTGAGCAATGTCGTAAAAAGCTAAAATACGCTGTAATTGGACATCTTGCCCTTAATGTACGCCGTGTGTTAAGTCAGTGCTATAAAAATAATCGTCCCTCCCGGATGAATGTTGCATAAATTCTTCGAAATCACCACGACTCTTCCAGAGTTCCCTTCGCGTATCATAGAAAGAAAAGGGATCCGTCAATTTCTTGAAGATCAATGCTGCAAAGAAATTGCAGAGTGGCAATGAAACATGCTCCCTTGGGCCTTCGATTTCATACACTCGAAACGCCGTCGAACCAATCAGAACCTAGATCTCCAAAGCAGACTGCTGCCATGCAACAGGGGATGCCCAACCGTCAACTTTCAAACCCGAAAAGTGCGTCTTGGCGGCAAAAACATTTCCGCAACCCAATTCCACGTTAAATGTTTCCCAAAGGATCATTTCCAAAATGTCATTTATAATGAATTGATGTGTATGTTTTGTGTAATACAAGGCTGCATTATTCGTTTGATGACAACTCTCGGAAAAATTTGCGGACAGTCGTGTCACTTTCATGTCTTCCTGACCTCAGAGGCGAATAAGGGATCTGTAAACTGTTCACCACGAAGTCATGTGAAATGAAAACCCAGCTTCCCTTCGCTCCCAAAACTTTCGTTTGTGCCTTGTGCTTTGGCTGGGAGAACACAAATAAATCGCACCACGACACTGCCACCATGGGGTCTTATTCGCGGCCATGATCCCAAACGCCATTGAATGTGGGTTGAGCGGAGCGTCATCTACTTCCTCGGATGAACCAGCAACTTCTGCAGTCGGACACGACTCTAGCGAGTGGCGGTTCCCGAGATTAAGTTTCCGCCTTCTTTTTTTCTCCGTTGGCTCGAAGACGTGAGGACGCACTCGAGAATGGGGCCAATCGACCCCCCCCATTCCCCCCCACACACACACACCCCCGCTCTCCTCCATCACCCTTCCCCATTCCGATATGAATTCGCCAGTGACCAACTGGAATGGATTTGCCATGCCTCTGTTCATTTTTTTTGTTTTCTGCTCCTTCGTTTTAAAACGTGAAGCCTCTCTCTCTTTCACTCTCTGGAGCTAATTTCTCCTTCTTTTCAATGCTGCACCATTCCGCTCTCAGATTTGCTCCCATTCCGTGCTCTCTCCTCGCCATTCCTTCTCCATTAATCGCGAAGTGAAGTTTGAAGGCAAGGATCCGCAAATACAATGCGTAATGAAATAAGTCAATGGTGAGATAGCTATAAACATATATAGCGTTCCATTTCATGTGTGTGTATACATACATATATATATATATATATATATATATATCAGTTCTGTTCCTAATTCCTCTTGAGAAAGGTGGTTGCACCACCGAAAATTCGAGAACTAGTGAGTCCCTCTTTTGTGTGTTTTGGTTTCTGTTTTTGCTGTATATATATATATATATATATATATATATATATATATTCAAACTTGAAAATCCCGCCATACGGCGCACAAATATTCATTCAAACAGAAATAGGTATAAGGAAAGGGGATAGGAAAACACATAAAAGGCGAACACAGGACATGTGGGGAAGGCGGTTTTTGAGCAGATCACGAAAGTAAAAATATTTCCCTATCATATATATATATATATATATATATATATATATATACATATAGTCACTTTCTTGGAAAACCCTCGAACGTGCACAATAATGTGAATTCACTAAATAGTCATAGCAAACACAGAAACTAAAACATATTAAAGAGGGACTCACTAGTTCTCGAATTTTCGGTGGTGCAACCACCTTTCTCAAGAGGAATTAGGAACAGAACTCAAAAATTCGAGAACTAGTGAGTCCCTCTTTTATATGTTTTAGTTTCTGTGTTTGCTATGACTATTTAGTGAATTCACATTATATATATATAGATGATGCGGAAGTACTCACGAGAGCAATATAACTTTTGGACGGCACAATAGAACATAGAATAAAACAGATAACACGTAAAAGGACACTCACACTGTAGATGATTTAAGCTTTCGGCCTACTCCGAGGCCTTCTTCAGGTCAGACTCTGAATCTGACAGCAATTGTATTCGTAAAATAATTTTTTTCGGATGTGCACTATATGTTTGTTAAAGCAAAAAAATGGCAAATGGAAAAAAAAACAATCGCTTTCCTGGTGAGATGGGTATTCACCGCTTTGACTGGTTCGCCCGAAGGCTGCAGGTTCCAATCCGTATTGACCATGGATGTGCTGCCTTCAAGTCCCTAATGAATTGATAACAATGCGTCAGGAATTTATTTATTTAACGACTTTTATTGAGGCGAGACTGAGATCCAGTAGTCGTCCTTCCATCCACTCCTTCCATCGAACCCCTATGCATACAGTAAAGACAATTACAAACACCCAAGTCCTAGGTGGAGGATAACTCACCCAGGCGGGAATCGAACCCGCAGCCTCTGAGTTGACAGGCAAAGGCGTTACCCCGCCGCCGCCGGAGCCTGCAAAAAGAATTGCCTCGGGCGTAGGAGATTTTTTAAGTACCTAATTATTATCTGCTCTTCCTTCGGAGTTCAGCACAAACAGGATTGGAGAAAACTAAAGCCACGTGTGGTGTAAATTCAGTAATTAGCGAGAGTTTATTTTGTTTGGAGCAACAAATTATAATGAAAAAAATAAACACCCTCGGGACTGTTACTGAAATCGGATAGTAGGATGTTCTTCCAATCTCATATTACACAAAGTGCGGTTTCTGGATGGATGTGACGGCCAATACCTTTTGCGCCATTTAGGGTTAATAATTGGAGCATTTTCAAAAGATTGGCATCCCCATGTTTTTCATTGGCCTGCTCTAACAAAAACAGATCGTGGCACATCATGAGCTCTTAACTCAATTTGGAAGGTGGAGTACTCGTATTACAACTTATATACTTATCCCGTACAATATGTTACCTAAGATCAAGAAATTACCGATAAATGAGTCATACACGGTGATAACAATGGATAAATATCTCCACACTTTTGTCCTGCAGCTTCGTGCACAGATAGGCGGATAAAACTTAGGTACCTATGAGTACTTTAGAGAGTTCTTGTAAATTTTCAAATAACGTTTCGTCAACAACCCCAGGTTGCCTGTAACTGCTTACTGCGCACCTTTACCTTAGTTCCTGAATTTCAGCAGAATGAGTTATTCGTGCGGAGAGTTTCCAATTCCTCGTAATTTTCCATAAAAATGTACCTAGAATTTGAATCTCTAATTTGAATGTCAAGTCATGCAACAGGAGCTGTTCCGCTTATTTGCGTAATGGCTGAGGCTGGTGAGTGACCCGGATCCAAATACTTTGGGAGTATCCGAGATATTAGCCACTTTTTTTTAGCTGCTGCCTTAACGACCTTTCAGTTGGCCGCGGGATACTTAAATTTAGCACAAATTCGTAGTAATTAGGAATGAAAGCGTATTACCCGAATTCGTTTCCAGTATAACCTGTCCCATGAGCTGGTGGAGTTTTGAGACTGACATGATTAAGTGACCTTCTGATTTTGGGATTTGATTTTTGTTGAATGATTTGATTTACCATGCTAACTACCGTGTAATTAGCGTTACTCAGGAGTTCACTCGCTGACGAACAGGCCTTGGGTCATGGATACAGGTGCACAAGAAGTTGAGCTTGTCCGGTGAGTTCCGTCTGCATTTAATTCACTGTGAAAATACACTTTAGAGCCGTCTATTGCTATGCGTCAAGGTGCTGAAAACTTTTCAAGACGTACTGTAGCATATATTTTGACAAGTGATGTAAAATCATCGGTTTCCCCGCTCTTACGATTACACAAAAGCTTTTGATGATTTGAATTTGAAAAAGCAGTTTAGAATTGTGGCATTGAGTCGATCCTGATTGTCAAACTAGATGTCAAAATGCAAATTTGACAGCTTTTGGACAGATTTCGGTTATGGGAAAAAACGCAACAATAAATTAGCAAAGTTAACGGCATCACATTAGGTGGAATAAAACGTCGAAAAAAATGATTTTCAAAAATAGCAAAATATTAAAAGTTCGTAAAAATTCCACAGTAAACGTCTTCGTCATGGGCAAACTCTTTCAGGATTCTTTTTTGAGGAATACCGAGTCATATTCTTTAACAGTCACTTCATTCTGACACATCTGATAACAGCAGTACTTTACATATCCTTAATTCTTCTCATTTGTCCGTGACTTTCTTTTGTGCCGAGTATTCTCGTCCTTGCATTCTTCTGCAAACTTATCTACCAGAAATTGCCCAATTATTATTCTCCATGTCTTTTTGTTCACTGCTCATTTAATTTGAAACATGATATTAACTTATTGGGAATGGGGAAAGTGATAATCTAGTTTTATTTGTGTACCAGCTCAGATTTTCTAATCAGAAGGATAGAAGGCCCCCTTTGCAAGAGGGCGAAGGAACCCCACTGTGTCAAGGATAAATACCATATCTTCAACCATATGCCCGATTGATATTAAACTGTTAACTCGAAAAGTCGTTCTATCTTTGAGATTAAAATCAATGGAATCTATTTTAAAGTTTGAATAGCTAATATGTGAGAAGTATTGGTATGTAATGAAAAAGTATTTTTACGTCTTATTAGTTTTTCATTAACCGTGCCAGGTTTTGAAGGTTTGTTGCGGAATTGCGTAAGAGAAATACGCTATTCCCCTTAGCAGAGGAATGGTCGAAAGCTGAAATAGTTTGTGAAATGAATGTCCAAAAAAGGCAAAATATTCTTTAATTTTAGTGGACTCCTTGTATTCACATATAAATTCCACTATGTTTATTTTTTAAAAAACTCTGATATGGAGCGTAGCTATATGCGGCGCGGAAACGTGGTCGCTCAAGCAGGAGGATAGACGTGGATTGGAGGCTTTTGAAATGTGGGTGTGCAGAAGAATGGAGAAGGTGAAATGGACCGAAAGGAAAACTAATGAGAAAGTACTAGATATGGTGGGAGAGGAGAGGGGTTTGTTGAGAGAAATCCAATGGTGGCAGGAAAAATGGATGAAAGGCGTATTGAGCGGTAGTGGAATGTTGAAGAAGGTAATAGAGGGGAGAATGTTAGGCAAACGAGGAAAGGAAAGGAACAGGATAGGGATGTTGGACGGGATTAAGGGAGGAAAGAAGTACACAGAGATTAAGAGGGACCTGATGTAGATTAGGTTGCTGGATTTGGTTTTGTTTGGAGTTACAAAATGTTTATTTGCTAGTTTTGTCCACACACACACACACACACACACATATATATATATATATATATATATATATATATATATATATATATACAGTCTGACCTGAAGAAGGCCTCGGAGTAGGCCGAAAGCTTAAATCATCTACAGTGTGAGTGTCCTTTTACGTGTTATCTGTTTTATTCTGTGTTCTATTGTGCCGTCCAAAAGTTATATTGCTCTCGTGAGTACTTCCGCATCATCGATATATATATATATATATATATATTATTCAAGATACATCACAATCGCTGATTATACTTTCCAAGTCGAAATTGATGCATTGACTTAATAAAAAACAATTTTTGAATAGTTCGATTTGTTGGAGCATATAAGACCGTTAGTTGGCTAATGCAATTTCAAAAGTGGCCTTGCATATTTCTAAATATACCATTAATCCCATTATGATCCTCTCCTCTAATCCTCTAATGTCACCTTCATGTCTTTTACTCTCCTATATCTTTGGAAAGGGAAGGACGTGGATCCCTTCGTCTCTCTCTCTATTTCTCTGCTTATTCCCCCTTCGTCCTTTATCAATTATCCATCGACTTTCCACTTGTTCCAATTCGCCATAAATCTTTGGCGTTGCTTCTTCGCTTGACCTCGTTTCGGTTCCCACCTCTCTCTTGCTCCCTGCATATCTATCTCCCCGGCCATATATCTTCTCCCGTCCTCATTCCGCCCCCGCATTCCCACACATCTCGATCCTCCATCGCTGGGAAGATGCATAAAATGGTGTTACGCAAGGCATAAAACATTTAAAACGGAATGGCACCCGAACGGATTCAGTGGTGGTGGTGGTGGTGCATGCCTCTCTTTTCTTATTTCATCTGTACGAAACACAGCTTTTCCGGGAAGAGAAGTTCCGCAACCACTCTCGCCTATGCTGACATTCTCGTTCCAGTATATCTTCAAGCAGTTTTTTTTTCGTTTGCTCCGTTTTTCTCGTTTTGAGTTTCGCAATAACATAAACCACTACTTGTGGATAGAGAAATTTTAAATGGTTTTAATTGTAGTGGAATTCTCCGGCTTTTCCTCCGGCCGAAGTAATAGTTTCATATATTGAATTTGATGGGAGACGGAGAGAATGCCGATGAAAAACAATGTTATGCATGCCAATCCTTACATTTTTATCTGTCCAAATTGTTCTTTTAGTTTTCCAGCTTTCATATTTCAATGTATAAGTTCAATTACACATTCTTATCAAAGAACACTATATTTTTTTATTGGTGGAAGGAAGAAATATAAAACAAAAACGGCGATTTAGATTATCAAAATGTTCAACGTTGAAATAAATTCTTCCTGAATGTCTAAAATTTTCGTTATGTCGACTTATTATCCATAGTTATTGTAAATAATATAACTAAGAGCAAAATAAGAGCAATTCATCTAAGAAACGATCATAAGATTGGAGAAATGTGTATTATCAAAGAGCTTTTAGCATTATTTTTTAGCTATATTAATATCATTTAAAATATAGCAGTTTAAAAGACTCTTGTAGTTTGCTTAGTGGCTAAAAAAAGGCAAAACTTGAATAGGTTAAGCAGTTAGGGTACAAAAAATGGCACAGTTTTCAGTGAGTTATACGTTGCCCGTTGCTTGTTTTCGAAAGCTAAATGTATTCCTTGGACAGAAAATCGATAGAATACATGCACAACATGTGTAATTTTTATTTCTAAAGAATGAAGCACTTTGAAGTGCAAGCAAACACTTGAGAAGATTATAGTAGTGATTCTATTTTTCGTTGGGCCAATTAGAGAGCTCATTTTACATAATATTCCGACCGAAGAAAAAATTATAATTCTTACAACCATTAGAAGTATTCATAAGAATTGAAAGTCAATGGCGATATTGTAAGATGGGCTTGTTCAGCATTATAAAAAAATGAGGAGCTTAATTTTATTCACAATTAACTGAAACTTACGTACCCAACCCACGCCGGCAGATTCTATAGGATGAATTTCATTTTTTCAAACTATTCTGCCATTCAAAAAATCCCAGAATAACTTCTCTTGCAAGTCAACATTATTCAATGGAGTGTAAAAATCAATAGGAAAACATTCCAATCGCCGGAACTCTGATGGCGGAACGCTTCCATGAAAATTGTTTTTGGTTCATGGTGAAATAGAAATAGGTTCCCGTCGATAGCGAGAAGACCCTTCGGCACAAATTCTAACATTTGGTCGAGAAAAGAATGGATAGAT
This sequence comes from Hetaerina titia, assembly GCA_037158775.1. NCBI lineage: Eukaryota > Metazoa > Arthropoda > Insecta > Odonata > Calopterygidae > Hetaerina > Hetaerina titia. Next base: position 10,412,332 of record CM073773.1, on the reverse strand, counting down.
AAAAACAAAAAAGTCCGTGGTCCACCGGCTCCGGGCGCCCGGAAAAAGAAATCGCGATCTCCCGTGACGTGGTTCTCTAAACCGCTCTCCGGCCGTAGGTCGCAAATTCCGAATTTCCCATACTTCCCTCCGTTTTTTTAAGAAACAAATATATTTTCGACGTTCGACCCCCGACGCCGACCCGACACAATCCTTCCCACCCTTTCGACCACCCTCCCCGCCCAACCCCACCACATTGTCCGTTCTGCCTCCCACACCCTCCCTCATCCATCTTCCAACCCCCTCCCCCTCTCATTCCCACCCCCGCGCCCGCCGCCGTTCGTTCAGCGCCAACTCTTCCCTCCTCCCTCCCGAGCCCATCTCCCGCCGAAGCAACGCCGCCCCCCGCCCCTCCCCCCTCGCCCTCCCGAGGTAAACGGGTCTGCCAAGAGAACCGCTGTGCACTCGGCGGTCGGAGGGGGTGGGTGCGGTGGAGGGGGACGGGCATCAGGGGTCAGAGGTGGTCGGAAGGAGGCTACGGCAGGGGAAGCTGAACGGCGAGGGTTGGGGGAGGGGAGGGCGGAGCAGGGAAGGGGATGTAGGTGTCGGAGTGGAGGGGATGGCTTTTCTTTCTTCTCCTCCTCCTATTCTCTTACTATCTCTCCTCCTTTCGTCTTCGCTCCTTTCATTTTTGTGCTTTTTCTCCGTATCCTCTCCGGGCTCGTTTTATTGTTGTGCCCTGATTTTCTTTTCCCATTCTGCCGTCCTTTTTTCCATCCCGTAGTCGAACAGTGCCATCTTACTTGGGTGCTATGAACAACTAACAACGTGTTTCTCTCGCACCAGTTTTTCCACTCCACCTTCTCGGAGTCACTATGAAAACAGAGTTATAATGAAATTAAATACACTGTTTTTACGCAATTATTTTCTCAAAATAACTAGTTTACCATTTTCCATCAGAGCATTCATTATCTGTGTGCTTCTTTAGTTGGAAGTCTCTACCAATCGTCTTTATTGTTATGGGTGGAGGTTAACGTTATCATATTTTATTTTTGTTAACGCTACCCTCGTTGGGTTATGATGCTTTCCGTGCTTACATTGTTACGTTACACCTATTGAGCACAACTTTTTCCCTCCCTGCTTTTTAATCCTCGGATTTAATTACTCTCCATTATCCCTGAAAGTTGGATCATAACGGCAGAAGTTTGAATGTGCCCCCTCGTCGGGTAGAAAACGTTCTCCGTCGATTTCACCTCACTGCTCGGGAGTATTTTTCTTCACGATTTGAGGAGAAAAGATAGCACGTCGTGAGGATTAATTTATGATCCCCGCATTCATTAAAAGAGGCAGGGTGTCATTGCTCCTCACTAGCAACCTCGGCTCAACAAAACCTTCGCGAATGCCTTCTCCCTTTGTATCTCCTAATCTCTCCGCTCTTGCGTCGACTTTTTGTGAATAGAGCCATTTATCTCGTTCTCAATTGTATATCCACACTTGTTCCATATTAGTGTCTTCCCCGGCTCACTAGTTCCCTATCCGTTATTTCTCACATCCTCTTACCTTCTTTTCGCTTCATAGCTCTATTTTTTTGCGCTCGTTTACTGCCCCTTCAATTGGCTCTTCAGTGCCTCTTTTGCTTCCAGTTCCTGGTTGGCTCCCGGCCCTTCTTTGTGTTTTAGGCTTTCACTATTCCCCTATCTTGATCGATGGTAATCTACGCCTTTTCCGCTTCCATAAATTGGTATGCAAACCTGGATAGTCGACATATTTTTTTATATATTTCAAAATCCAGTCTTGAATTTTTTGTTAAATCTCCTTTCATCCCTAATCCAATGAGCTTTCCTTATTTTATTTTGATTTAATCTATGGGGACAATAATAGTTGGGTATTTAATGTTGCCAAATTCATATCGCGTAGTAGGTACTATTTGGTACTGCACGACGTGTGTCGGGGATTCGGACACGTTACCGTTCAGTTGGCCGGTTATGACGCTAAATAATTGCTAAAATGCCATCTATTTTTTTCGCAAATGAATAAGGGCAGCCATATGCTAGCAGCTTAGCGCTTCTTCCAGGAAAAAAACCGCAGTGCAAAATTCTTATCCGTTCTCTTATGTGATAGAAAAGAATATCTTTTACTTTTTTTCTTTCACGAGCATTCAATTTTTGGTGCAATAAGACCAGAATGCACTAACCCTAGATGATTCGTATCGTCCTTTAAAACTTTAGTAGCTAAATCGTCTGAGGGATAGCAACTGAAAAGCTAATCCTCCAATTTGTTAACGTAACTTAAAGCAACCGGGAAGAAATTTATTTTCTCGTACATCTTTACAAATTTCAAGATTCTTCTTGGTTTGGAATGTGGGTTTCGTATAGCGATGATAAATCTACGATGGCTTCAAGAGAAACGCTTGCATACAGATTTCTCTGTTTGTTCCAGTGTCGTAATTCTTTCAAAACGGCTTTGCATGCATAAAATTGATTCACGGAGAAGTTTTTAAAAAATTAATCGTATAAATAAAAATGATATTATGCTAAATAGTAATAGCTAATAGGTAAAAATAAAATAACGCAAATGTAATTCCTGTCAATTAATAACCTAAGATTGAGCAATAGGCTAAGTTAAAGGATGTATGATTAAGTTTGTAAACCGTAAATAAACTAAAGGAAAATGATAAGTAAAGCAATTCTGATTTACAAATAGCATACTGAATAGTTCAAGGCAAAGTCAGAAGTAGTTGTTTCGCCCAATAGTCGTAACTTGTAGTTGTAACTGGAGCTTTAATTAGAGAGGCCATTCGTTTCTCTTCCGACGTTCCCCTCGCCTCCCTCCCCTTCGCCTGAGCGGAAGAGCCAACTAGGACATCATCGGTGTCCCTCGCCTCTTCTTCTTCGTTTCTCTCGTGTTTCTGCCGTCGGATATTTTCAGGAGCATCACGTCGCGCGCCCTCCCGGGGCACCTGCGAATCTCACTCCCCTTGGACCTCGACCCACAATAACCCCAGCAGCACAACGGGGCCGGCGAGGATCTGGCCACCTTTGGCGGTGTGAGTGCACGCACATACACAAACGCACGCCCCTCACTGCACCAACCGTCTTTCGCTGGGCCCTCTCGCGTCAGTAAATTATCCACCCCGTCCATCACTCCCTCTCCCCACCCGCCCTTTGTTTGCCTCCTCCTCCCTCTGAAGGTTCCCTCAATTCCTCCGGGACGTGTGCCTTCCCCTATCGCCCTCGTCTCCTCCCGGCGAGCGACTCCTCCCCCCCCTTTCCCATCGCCTCTCCCTCCCTCCGCCGCCATTTCAAACACCCCCCCACCCCACCGTCCGGCGCCTTTGCTCTGCCCACCACCCCACACCCTCCCGCCGGTCCACGCTCGCTCTCCGCATCTCTCCGGCAGAAGAAGCGAAGGAAGTGCGGGGGTGGATGGGATGGCCAGCCGTAGGGAAAGGGAGGATGCCGAGGCTGACCCGGGTAAGGAGTCTCTCTTTCCTTCGACGAAACGACGGGGAAAAGAAGGAAGGATTCCCTCCTTTTAGACAGGGGAAGGAGTTGAGAGGTCGGTGTGTGTGTCTGTGTGTTTGGCGTGGGGGGGAGCCGGTGCATGCGTTCCAGGGTTCCGCTTGCGTGTGGACGATTTGATGGGGTCAGGAAGGGGGTTCTCCTTGCCGCGTAAGGAGGAGGAGGAGGGGGGATGGTCGCCGGGGGAGGATGAATAGACGAGGAGGGAGGGAGTTAAAGAGTGGGAGCAGCGGTCCCTCGTACGTGCGAAGGTATGGAGGACAAAGGGAAGGAGGAGGGTGGCATCTATTTGTACTGCATTGTTGAGGAGCGCGTCAACAAATCAAGTCATCCGGTTCGGTGGCGGCGGCGGGTAAGCAGGGGGGGAGGAGGAGGTAAGGGAAAAGAAAACGACCCGTCTCCTCTCTCGGGGCGTCCTCTTCTTCGTCTGAATTCATTCATTCGATTTGACTACCTGTTGGACGCGTACCGGAAATACTTTCGGATCTTCGGCAGTTACTCCGCAAGAAACTATTCGCAATTTTTGTCAAGCGGTATTCGCGAACAATCAAGCGGGAAGTCCTTCCTTTTTTTTCCTATAGTCTTCATGCCACCGATGGCTTTTACTTGGTCCGCATTCTCGAGGGCAGAGAAGCTGAAAGTTAAAATTTTATTTAACTTATGCTTAATTTTCCAAAGGCGGTGAGGAAATCTGAATGCATAGGTAAATCGCGCACCTGCAGTTACTTAAAGATACAGTCATTACTGTTTTTATTTTATGAGTTGCTGTCCTCATTGCAAATTTTTCGACGCATTCGTGGTCAGTTAATTGCAATCTTTTAACTTTTTTAAATCCGATAAAAATTCGCAATGCATATATGTATCCCAATTCATTTAGCATCTCATGAACGACTTATTTATATACTGGATATTAGTTAATTCTACTTGGTGCAATCACTGGGCAATTAAATTTTTCTCAATTAAAGTTCATTCTAGTATGGTTCACATATGAATAATGCTGCATAAGACTATTGTCGGTGTTCATATTTAGTTTTCACCATTCCATTTAATTACAACATGATCATTAAATATTGAAACAACACGTATATTTCTCTTTCTAAACTAAGAAGTGGGAAGGATAAAGGAACAATTTCAGAGGATAATATTGAATAAAGCTGAAATATTTCGTATTATAATGAATGTTTTTGGTGGAACTAATGACTGGGCGCTTCGGTGTTATTGGATGTGAGACTCCAAAGTTCTGCAGAGAATTCAGTGGAGATTACGCATTTGGATTCTGGGAAGCCACCCATTAATAGCCTTTGGTAGAGCGCTACGTTCTCCTTGTTTCATTGGAGTGGTCAATTCTGTCTAAATAGCAGGGTTCTGGCCACGTGAAGTGGGAACCGCCTTGTACGGAAAGGGAATCCACTAATGCGCAGCTGTTGGGCAAGTTGGGTTGGGCCCACACAAAATCCAACCTCCCATTCATCCCCGTTCGAAGAATTATTTCTTAAATCTCTGATGTTCTCTCAAGCGTGGTCGAAGGCTTTCGTTCTGAGGCGTCCAGAAACTGCTTGTTTCGAAGAAAAAGTAAAACGGTCGTGTGCATCCATGGTCCTTAAAAAGTTTCAGGATAACTTACTTTGGAATCGTTGAAAAAATTGAATACACATATTCGAATAGCGACCGTCCTGATGAGGGATGTTTCATGCTAAACACATAAGCACACCTCGTTTAGATTGCATTCCACCGAGGAATTTAGGAAAAGTTAACTTTTGAGACCGTCTTTGAATTGTTTTGTTATGCCTCGGTGATTTGAACGCAAATGCGAGCTTCATGCTTCACAAAACTAAAATTATATTTTTGCTTTTTCTCCCTCTAAGTTAAAATAAGGTAGAGAGAGAGTAAAAGGTTGAGCGCGGGCACTGGTTTGCTTACAGGCATGTCAAAATTGCACATTTTTGCTTGCTTATAATGGTTAAATTAAGTCATATGCTCCTATTTTCTTACGTGATGAGTAAATCGATTTTTATGCAGATATAAAGTTAGTGACATCGTATTCCGTCATTCTAGGATAGTCTATGAATTATTTTCTAGAATGTTAACCCGGCAGTACCCAGGTCTCTTCCAATGTTTTATACCCGTAGTTCATATGTATTTACTGATTGAAAATGTAGCCAATCCAATTTAGTCACACAATTTACGACTGGCAGGGGATCTTTTATAACTGCTAATCTTTCTGAATTCGTGTTTCAAAGAGCTTGAAAATTTACATATAGTGCAGATACATCTTTGGAAAATCTCTTGCTGCTTCTTTCCATCGATCACTCAATTATTTCGTGAGTGATGACCTGAGTAACAGGGTTGACAACAGAATTCAATGAGGAAATAATCTCTCTAATGGGGAATATACTTTGAAAAACCAAGCGTTTTCCTAATATTGTGTTGTGGGCGTGAACTGTGTGAAGGGTAAAAAAAATCCTTGAAGACATTTCTTCGATGGTTGTTCACCTTATTTTTAACTGTTTTGTTGCGATCTTCAAATGTTGTGATAATGGGGTTTAGTTTCTTGATGTCGCAAATATAAGCACACAATAGATACCTTTGCAATAGGGCTTATTTAGAGTTGAGCCCTCTGAGCGTCCCTTCATTACAGTAATTAACGAATCAAGCGGCTTTTCTTTGAATTCTCATCCCATTCTCGAATGATGTGGATTCTCATCCCAGTTCCCAGTGATGGGGCTCCAAATGCTCGCCATAAATTCGACCTGATACTTAAATACCGATAAATAACCATTTCGGATGACAGTTTTAAGTGCCACCTTAGCGCTCGGCTGAACCCTGCGTCAAATGGGTTCCTTTCAAAAATTGGTATTACAGGACGGCCTCCCGACGCCCGGCGGTGAGTGTGAAGATCACAGCATTCCTCCGCTGGTGTGCGAACGCGCTATTGACAAAGCGGCCTTGCGACGTGGGCCGACTAAACTTTGCCCCCTGGGATGGGGAGGAGTCCCCAAGAGTGATGGGAGAATGGATAAGAATAAATAATAGTTTTTAATGGTCTAGGTTAGTCGGTTCCAACCATTTGGACTTCACGGATCGCTAAACTCATTTTCTTAAAATGTACAATCATATATTATTTTCTAATGTTCATAAAATTTCAATTTTTAACATGGAATGTTTCTTGCGTATTTTAAGTTTAAGAAAATTATTAAAGCTCGTTAAATTGTAGATGAGAGTGTTGATTAGTGTGATCCCTATTGCTACATGTTTGATATTTCCGTGCGAGTCACAAAATATTTTCTCGGGTATTTTCTCTGGCCGCAAAGGCCTCCCCAGGAGAGTCATTTTGTGCATAAAAACAGTACTCTGCATTCGAATCATGAGCAAAAATCTGAAAAGATGAAGGAAATACATCGGGATGATGCTGCGGGAATTGTTGTGACAAAGGCATAACCCAAAGAGAGAGGTGGCAGAGGGATTGTTGGAGGAAGGCAGGGAGGAGAGAGAGAGAGCGGGAGAGATGGGAGTGAAAGGTAATTATGGGAGCGGGGTCGTTGAGTGGGGGCCCGGAATGGGATAAAGGGGAGCGGGGGGGGAGGAGTGAGGGTGGGAAGGGCCAGGGAGAATAGGGTAACGTGGGGTGGGTTTGTGTGGGGGGCGTGCGTTGGCTCTCGGTCGCGGGAAGGACGGTGACGGATGCACGGAGCTGCAAAGTATACGCTCACTCGGCACATGAGCGGGAGTGAGTGTTGAGAGAGGGTGTGGGATGGGAGGGAAGGTAGAGGTCAGCAGAGAAGCGTATATACTTTATTGTATCGCGGGAGGGCGCGTCAACGGCTGTGGTCATTAGCGCCCCCCGCGAGAGTGGCCCGGGGGAGGGGGAAAAGTGGCGAGGGAGGGAAATTATGTGAGGGCGGAGGAGGCGAGGTGTAATCCCTTGTGGGTGGGGGGTGCGAATTTCACGCCAAGGATGCAGCCACGCAGTCAGCGCATCTACATCTCGACGTTATCTCCATGAGAGTCGACTCATAGTCTTGCGGCAGGGACTCTTAGGACCTCTTAATTCTGCGAAATATCAAAAATTTTGAAGACTCGTGAAAGGAACGACACAAAATACGAACTATATGTTTTAATAAAATTTAGCGCTTCCAGTACCCCTTGTTCTCGTGTTTCAGAACTGGAGCCACATTTAAATCTATTAACTAAACAGAACTAAAGCGTCGTTGTAGGTGAAGAGAAGGTTTTTAGGAGAAACTTAAACGTTCCACGTCCAGTGGGTGAACTCACTGGGAATTTGTGATTCTCCAAGAGGGTGAAAAGACACACTCCCCCAATAATAATTTAAATCGCATCCCACGTTGGGTTGTGCGATTGGAAGAAATGACAGGATAAACTGTGCCTCCAAAATTTCATTGGCACAGAACCAATATGATTTTTTAATATTTTCAAGAAACCTTTACTCCGTTTAATGAGTAGCAATCACGTCAGTTAGGGCACTGGTCGATGGCATCGAATCACGACCTGGATACTCAAATCTACGTGAATAATGAAATCGCAGAATTTAGGAAAAGGAAACGAGGGATGAGTTATCTTATAGAGGGGACTTCAGATAAAGAGTTCTCTTTTAAAACTTTCCCAAGGATGAAAAGCGATAAATGGAAAGAAATGCCCACCTAACGGAAGATAATTTAGGGAAAAAGAAGTTCTTGTCTGGACAAAATCGAGGTTCGGGTTATTCCTATAACTACATCATTAAAATTTCATCAGTCTTGAGGCGAGGCACTTTTGGATCGCAGTTATCATCACCTTTAGCGTGAAAGGTACTCACTCATGTCTCAAAATTTCACAGGAAACATATTACGGCCGTTTCTAGGTGCTAAAGTGCCTAATGCGTTAGTCTCGAGTCCATTTAAAATGAGAAGTTCCAGTCGTCCATGATAAAATAATACTCAGGAAGTGAACAGTGAAATGAAATACTCCATCGTAACGTGTAAGATAGTAGTGGTCAATAGGGTTGTTACACATTGGGATCATTCTCCGGGCCAATCTGGAGTTCTTATCTCAGGAAAACTAACAGGAAAGGTGCACACAATGGAAGCGCATAAAAATTTTGTAGCCTGGGATCGGAGGGAGATCCCAGAGGGCCGCGTAAGTGGTCAGAGAGCGTCTCGTTGAGGGTCTTATCACAATGAGATAATAATTGGGGCGTGCCTTCGCGGCTGTCATCCATTTTGTGCTGCATGATTCAATTTTTATTGCTGTTTTAGAGGACTGCATAGTAAATGGGGCATTAAATCTCCTTTGCATTGGCATGTATATTATTATTATAGGACTTTAAAATTCGTCCTACTCCATTAAAAGGAACTATTCGAGTTGGGTGATATTTGCCTGCCGGACTCCACGTGAAAGACCGCACCATCATAAACAGTTCTTTAGATATCTATAATGAGAGAGAGAGAGATTGTAAAAACTGACATAAAATGAAACTTGTGTAACTAGAATGTTTTCTGACAAGAGGGTGTGTTGTATATTTTGAATGGAGGGGTGGAAGTGACAATGTTATTAACAGAAGAAAAGCGAAATAGTGTTGTACAAAGATTCATTGTCATTTCAAGTTGGTCTTCAGAGACAACCTCTGGTTCATGTCTGTGGTTTTCGTTTTACACCGGAGAAAGCTTTCATCAGATGCTATAAATTCTAAATAAAAAAATGTCAACGGTTCACTAATAATAGTCGAATAGTTAAACGTCAAGTAATATAGTAGTCCAACGATGTAAACAGAGAAATAATGAACAAAAGTCTTGCTTGATGGATTGTTTTACTTTAAATTGAGGCCACAATTAAAATGTTTAGGTACATTTTAGCGTAGCAATGTACAATTATTTCACTGGAGAAGTAACCCCTAGTTGAATTGCATTTTAGTGCGTGATGTATTTAGTTATACATTTTGAGGTGAAAAGCAAGTATGGTACAGGTATATTTGTATCAAATTAACCTATAAAAATTGATAATACAATATCATGGAGAATTAGAGTCATCCATACTATTGCCGTATAGCGTCGAAAATTCATCTGCCAAATGTGGAAACCTGCTATTTAATAAATTTAAATTAAAACATCTAATTTTAAATGCCGAATATTTTGAATTTTGCTTAGTTTCATGCTTTATCGAGCGTTCTTTTAAGTAAGAATAAAATTCTACGTAAGGAAACAAGTGCTTTATTAAAAATTAATGTTAAATCGTTTATTCGTAATTTTAGAGAACTGGTAGAAGCATATCGAGAGGTGTCCTGAAAGCAACCTCCGTTTCCGTGTGGCGTGAGAACTAGTGGAGAGAGCCGAATGGTCACTGTGTTGACGCACACAGTACATAGGTCAGTACGCCTCGAGCTACAGTGTTTGGAAGGTCTCGCCCCTTGTCATTTGTTTACAGTATCGAGTCAAAATGAACGGCACAATTGCAATTCCCGCCAAATAGTCTGTCCAGAAAGTAACCTCCGTTTCACAAGATATATTGTAGTAACCTAACTATTCTGTCGTATTTCCATGCAACAGAGTCCAAGTAATCTGTGGAAAAAGATTTCAGTTATCGCAAAACGATTTTCACAAACTTTTCCATCAATTTTCGGGTACATTTCATTGTTCACCACAGGCCATCGTGGACATTTGTGTTCACACTCTTAAACGAACGACAGCACTGACGCACAACTCTCTTTGTCGCTCATCACATATGGCCCGTACAGAGCAATAATTTTCCGATGAATTTCAGCAGTTTTGAAGTTTTTTATCAGTAAAAACTTTATCACGGAACGAATTTCAAATTTCAATGGCGGGAACCTCTGTTGCATTGTTCATTTCGACTCGCTATTGTAAACAAAAGACAAGCGGAGCGACCCTCCAACCACTGCAGTGCGAGGCGTACTGGCCTACTGTGTGCGTCAATACAGCGACCATTCGGTTCTCTCCACTCGTTCTCACGCTACACGAAAACGGAGGTTACTATCTCGTATATCATTTGCCTGAATCTCATTTTTTGATCTTATTTCATCATCCCAATCGCTAAATTTATCATTCAGGTTTTCAACTGAAAATTTATTATTATATTTTCTACCTTTTTTCCCCTACTCTCTTCTTTTTCAACTCCAATTTTTTTATCGTTTGAATATAAGATCTGAATTTTTTTCATTTAAAAGTTTTTTTTCAAACTTAACGATTGTAAATGCCACGAGGTGCACGTGGGAGGAGCAAGACTCGACGTTATCCCAGAGAAAGGTTTGATCCCTAAATTTAACCTCGGTTTAAAAGTTCCTGGGTGTTTCAAAACGGGCCGTCGTACACCGGGAGGTTCTGGCGGTGGGGTAGCGGGACGTGGGGGGGAGCAAAGTGAGAGGAGACGAAGAAAGGGAGGCTGGAAGAGTGGGACATGGGGCGGGGAGGAACTGCGAGGAGTGACTGGGTGGAAGAGGAAGGGGAGGAGAGAAGATCCATCAGGATAAGAGGCGTATGGTTGGCGTGCGTGGGTGGAGTGGTGCGTAGGAGTTTGCTCTCGGGATGGACGAAGGGAGAGAAAGGATCGGTGAGGTCAGGAACTGTAGCATATGAGTGGGCGGGAGGTAAAGAGAGATGCGTGGCGTGGCAATTCCTCTTTGACCCCCGCCACCCGCAGTGGGGAGATCCTCCTTATCGCTCCGGCCTCTCCACCCCCACCCCCCACCCCCAACTCTCTCTATCTTTCAAAGGGCCTCGCTGGCACATTCGCAAAATCACTTAGGACGGCAGATCCAGTGCAAAAGTGTGCTTTCATTCTCATTAACCACCAAAGTTTGTTTTTTTCCTCGCTCCATTTCAATACGTTATGGTGATTGCGGAGATCAGTTAGCCCACGCGTTCGTGCCCCGCGTAGCAGTTCCCTGAAGACTAGTGTTGCAAAAAAAAGCTGATTCGCCTCCCCCTCCTAAGTTAGTTGAGAGCTTCTTATTTAGGATTCCAAAGTAAGCGCGTTGGAATGTGCTAATTAGGGAACCATTTTAATGACATGCAATGAAATCAGAATATTTTTAATTCTCATAACAGTAAGCAAACTCATCGTTCACATAATGAACTGCCGGTTTCCTAACATGCCTCGCGTATTCAGAATCCAGTAAAACATTAACTATAAAATTTATTAAGCTGCTCATTAATTAGCCAATTACTGCTCGTGCGTTTTCGAATTTATAGAGGAACGGGTGTAGACCATACAAAGTAATATATCCTTGTATATATATAATATATAATAAAGTATTATACATGTCCTGTATCCCATAAGGATGTCGTGTCATTATAATTTTTTAGTCCCTAATTTAGACCACGGTTAATTTTCCTTGCGGCAAATATAACCTTTGAAATTATCTCGTCTTATAGTCTCTTCCGCGAATTTAACCCATTTGGCTGTGATCCGCCGGATAGCCCAGCTAATTCGCATCCATTGTGAGCATGTATACCTTATTTTTACTTATTAGTTTCAATTAGATAATTATCTATAGATGCTGGAATATCTGGAACAAAAATTGGTTGTATCTGAAACCTTGAGGTTACTTGTGCAATATTTCAATTTATCACTCGTTTTAATGCAAATTAGAAAGTGAACGGCACTTCTTATTAGCCGAATTGAAAAATTGTGTTCAGTCTAGTATTTAAAAAATTTTTGTTAAAATGTAGCTTAAGGAATTTATTATTAATCAATCTGAAGTATTTTTCACCTGTTGGCAGTACAACTAATTTCAAACCTTTGAAGTGACCACCCCTTCTTGCTGCGTTGGACTTGGCGGAAGCTTAAGTCGTTTATACGATATAGTTATTGGGCAATTTATCTTTTATATTTCGATACGTTGCGAACTGGGATCTCAGGAAAAATTGTATTTGTTTAAAATGATGCCTAAAATTTTGAAATCCTTTGAATATTCTATACTTCGGAGCTGTTTCTGATAATTTTTTAGAAAATACCTCTGATTTCAATAATTCAACAGTAAAAAAAACAGGGGGAATTACGTGTATATCGATATATTTTGCATGCTGAAATTCGGTCTTGGCTTTTTATGGATCTATTTTTCCCGTGTATTCCGTTTCCGTCACATCGGCCCCTGTTTGAGAATAGTATTTTCACGAATATTTTTTACTGTCTTAATGCGTAATTGGAACTTGCTTGCCTTTTTTGGAATTTTTTTACGGTGACTTCGTATGGAACATAGATTTTTATACAGAGTTTATGTACATATTGCTACCAACCTGTTCCACATACTCCTTCTAGATTTACAAAATATTTGCTTTGAACTGACAAAACAATTTTAAAAAGTGAAAAATAACGAATGAATAAGTTATCTTTTATGTTTAAAGACCGGTATTTCTAGCGGTGCTGTCACATCACATTCCATTTAAAAATTACTGTATTGTGTGAAGCAAAAAGTGCATTGGTTTTCAAGTTTGCTCTTCAAATTGATTGACAAGCATCCTAATCATATGTTTTCAATCCTAAGACTGGCTTTTTTTAGGAGCTGTCCCTTCTCTGACAATCCCTTTATACCTTCATAGCGTTGACAGTTTGCATCACTTTTTTCTTGTATTTCATCCGTGGACTTCATCTGTATGTCTTCCTTCCATTTATCCCTTTAGTAAACTCTTGTACACGTGCATTCATCCAATTAGAATCCTTTTTCGTCTTCTCAGACCCCCACAAAACTTCTTTCACCGTTCGAAGGACTCTTTCAATAGTAACCGGGGATGTTCGCTTATTTAGTGATTCACTTGTAGTGTCACACATCTATCGTTTGAAACTATCGTTTTTCTCACCCACCACCAGCATAGCGACACAAACTCCTCATTGGCATACCGTTACATGAAATGTACATTAGTTCTACTTGCCTTTGGTATATAGTTGGTGCTTCGTGGGTTTTCAGTTCTTTTAAATTATTTTTAAGCGAGGGCCATGGAACCCATCCTCGGCAGCCTCCGAACGTTTCTCGTCTTCCATCACCGCATGCCTTTCCTTTTACCGCCGCCTCTCGAATTCCTCCGCGGCACTCCGACCCGCATCTCCTCCGCCATTATAATCTCCCACCTTCCGCATTTCCCGACTTCCGTCCCTCGGCCCGATCACCCTCGACGCGATCGCAACCCGCGGTCCCTTGAAATTTTCGCGTCGACCGTTCCACCGGCTCTAGGGGGGAGCTGTGTGAATTGACCACGTATCGATATGTCAAGTGATTTTTCCACACAGTATGCCGACACGAGTCACGGAGTTCAAGGTCTGATGTATCGAGTGTAGATGGCAATTAACCATATTGCGAGATGCCCATTCGGCGATATCTTATCGATAGTCCGTTATCGATTTGAGCATATGATCAACAGAGCCAATTCACGATATTCCAGATTAAATTAATATAACGATAGGAGGAATAAAGACGGGAAACGATATGGAAGTGACTGACGATATGTGTAAAAAAATCTGGGTGTTATTGTGAGCATTAAACTGTGTACGTATTTTCCGAAAGACATCCCATAGGACGGAAATGAAGGATATATCCTTTTGGATATGCTCAATGTCGGGGACCTTTGTCGTCGTATACCCGAAAAATTATCAAGTCGTTTGTGTGTAGCCTCCTCAATATCCTGTTTTACGTGGAGAATCGATCCTGGAGAATGAATATCGCACGGCTTCCACCGCCGAGGACTGGGTGGATGCAAGCGAGGGGGAGCGGAGGGAATGGAAATAAAAGAGACTGAGCAGGTGGGGGCGGGGGTGGGGTAGAGAGAGTTTTTGAGTAAGTGACTGACCCGTTAAGCACTTGGCGAGACTTAAGTGACCCGTTAGACCATACAAAGTGAAATTAAATTGGCGGGAGGAGAGGTGGAGTGGGGGGAGGGAGGAGTCTGAACGCCGGGAATCGTAAGGGGAGCGTAAAAAGGAGGAACTCTCGGAATGCAACTCTCCTTTTTCCTACCCGCTCACCCTTCAATGCCATACCATTCCCTGCCGTCCTCTCTCTCTCTCCCTCCCACCCTCTCCATCTCTATATCCCCCGCCATATTTAACTCCCGCGGCCTCCCCCTCTCCACCACCCCCGCCGCCGTCCTCCCCCTCCCTTCCCCGCCGCCGCTTCACCCACCCCCGCAGGTCTCCCCGGGCTCTGGCCCCTTGCCACGAAGCGCGCGGGGTAACAGCTCTTTCCACTTCGAAGCATTGTGCTTCAATCTGAATCCGCGCTCTCCGCGAGACACTTCCTCATGAGATGGAAGACGATGATAACGGCTGAATATTTATATTCGCCCCCTCCTCCCGTACCCCGAGAGCCTTCACCCCGCCGACCACCACAAACCCCTGCCTTCGGCCGCCTCCAGTCTCCCCTTTTTAAGAGCAGCAGCGCCTAACTCTCCCGCGCGGGGTGGGTTGCGGGGAAAGAGGGTGGATTGGGGGGAGGAACGGCGCTCGCTCCCGAGCTCGAAAACAAACCGGGAGTGAGTATGAGGGAGTAAGGGGTTGTTTGGAGGGAGGGGTGGGAATTCGAAGGGAGCGCGTGTATGTGGGGGAGGGAAAGGAACGGCCGTGTTTTTATCTCCCGGACGGGCGCATAAAATTCTGCGTTTTAAGCGGAAAAAGCTGCCCCTTTCGGTCGTACGCGGTTAATTCTCCTCGATGGATTCCTTTAACGTGAGGATGCAACAATTCCCCTCGTGGCTTTTACTTAGCGGGCGACGAGATAAATCGGATGGGCGCTTAGCGTTGCGGGGGATTGGGTGTGAAATCCGGAGTCGGATTAGAAGGTTTTTCAGTTGGGGGAGGAGGGTTTTAATGGTCTCATCGATCGACGATGTTGGATCTGCGGCTCTAAGCGATGTTCAATAGCACGAGTGTCGATGGCAATCGTGATAACCTAACGTTGATGTGTCGATATTTCGGTTGTGATCGTGGTAAACCTGAAAACTCTCAATTGAGGTGAGTCATTTCATAATTTATGTTCGGGAACCTGTTTCTCCGAAGGCATATTAATCCGACCACTCCTCCCGGGATGAAAAAATCTCCATTTACCCGAACATTTGTCGTTCAAACCTTCGTGATTTGTCCGTCACACTTGATGATCGTGTTGACGGTGATAAAAATTTAGACCACGTCCACGAGTTAATATAACGAAACAGGATATTAAATAGACATATATGATCATGAAATAAAGAAACGTACGTTAGCATATTTTGTGAAATTTATCGATTTTTGAAGGTAATAATAATTATTAATAATAATAATTAATAATTTCCGTAGGTATTCTAATCTGTAAATATATTTTTGGCACGATCAGATTAATTAAAAATGCCATCTTAAGAAATTATAATCCCGATTTATTGCAGCTATAATAAACTTAAAGAAGTTTTTCAGTCTGCGCTAAATGCCGTGTTAATAAATTCAGTTGTTAACATGCAATGCAGGTTTCATGAAGATATTAATTATAATTTCTTTCTGACAGTTAGCATTCATGGGCTATTATGTGCGTTATCTAACTTTAATATATTCAAGCGAGAATCGGCTTGGTTTATGCTACATTTAATCGAATTGAAAATTGAAACTATTTCAAATACAATGACCCAAGGCATATTCTTGTGAAGTCTAGTGATGAAATAGGTCGAAGACAACATTTTTGGCTCCATCGAATATTAACGCTGGATTGGGGCTGGTAGATGGAGGGTTATTATTATTTGACTTCGTGCAAAAATCGAGAAAAACTGGGGGTTTTCAGGAAAAATCAAATAAATGCGATTCATCAATGAATTTATCATGTTCAAAGCATGGTTGTATACAACCATGCTTGAAACATTCCAAAGTCACTCTCAAATCCATTTGATTGCACCGAAACGGAGCCGATAATGATTGGGTTGAGTTTTTAAAACATGAAATCAGACCTCAGTTATTCTTTTTAATAATTACTCATTAGGGAAAGACGCCTCAACTTATTCGAATGCACTCGAATAAGTTGATGCGTGGGAATTGAAATGACGACCGATCTTTTTTCGCCGAGGAGGAAGGATTTCCCCGCCGCCGAAATTACTTAATCTTCGAACTTATATCCCCCTCCCCTCTTCCGCTTGAAAACATTCGAGGGAGGTCTTCCCACCAGCGCGTCCACCCACGGGCCCTCGGAAGGGAACGCGGCGGCCCATTCCGGGAATTCCCGGTCGGCGCGGACGGAACGAAAACGGCGTCCATAATAATTTCTTTAAATCTTCCGAAGTGATCACAATTAGTTAAAAAGCCGAATCTCTCTTTCTCTTTCTGGATTTCGCCGTTACCCTTCCCGATCTCCCCTCGCGATGAGGAGGGCTGCGATAAAACACGAGAGTCGAGAGAGGAGGAAATAATAAGGAGGGATCTTCTCCCGTGTGTTCCGAGGGCATATGGGAACATAAATCTTCTCCGCATAAATACCACGCGGGTGGAACACGTGGAGGGCGCAACACGCAAGGGGCCGCATCGAAGGGGAGAGAGGATTTCGCCCCTCCCCTCCCCCTCCGTGAGCCTCTTCCACCCCCACTCCTGTCCCCGTTCCTCCCCCGGAGTCGCTCGAAAGCGGCGTGGGACGTTCGGGACGCGAGTGATGCTGCGATCAGATCCTCTCTGAAACATTCTATGATTCTCTATTCGATTCATAATCGAATCGTAAAGTATATGATTCAAATTGGATTCCGATTCGATTCCTTCTCTTGCATGCGGTTCCGACTCAGTCTCAACTT
Source organism: Hetaerina titia (assembly GCA_037158775.1). Lineage (NCBI taxonomy): Eukaryota > Metazoa > Arthropoda > Insecta > Odonata > Calopterygidae > Hetaerina > Hetaerina titia. The sequence goes on along the minus strand of CM073773.1, from coordinate 10,395,096 downwards.
CGAATCGATCGAAAAGATTCTCATTCAATCCAATTTCATTTCGATTCTGTCCTATTCATTTGAGCTCGCCGATTTCCATCGTGCAATCCTCTGGGGAAATTGTCGATATCCTGTATTATGCACGTGGTTTCTTCACCTCAGAGGCTCATGTGCTATTTCGATTAATATCTATTTGAATCGATATTTTACTTTCCAATTGATTCGCTTGTATTTGTTTGTGGAAAACAAGCGTTTTAGTGGAACGATCCTCTTTGATTTCCTTCACCTCTGAGTTATCGCGGGAGGCGACCGTTCGTTGTTTGTGAATTTAGGTGCACGGGGGCGATTGGATATGGATTGGTAATCGTGGTGATAGGTTGGCAATTAGAACTTGGTATGCATTTTTTGGGAGTGGTAGTCCCGTAGTTTGAACCTTGGGTTGCTGACTTGAGGGCCTTGGTTCAATTCTTGGCGTCCCTTGCCACCGTAATCTTCACCCAAGTTGTGTGATTTTTCGGGCGCAGACTGGTGAGCTTCGACTTGGGTGAGTGAGCATCCGCATCTCCGACACCAGTCACAGGAAGAGAAGGAAAGAAATGTGTCCACGGGAATATTCTCAGGGTGTTAGCTATTTCCCCTATCCTGTAATTTCCCCTCGCCGCAGTCATCGATTTTGCGATCGAAGGCAATATTTTTTTGTACTCTGCCTCTGGCATTTGCCTTCTTGACTCATTGCTTTGATGCGGATCCCCCACAAAGTCTCGCAGCGCGTCGGATGTGGGCCCAGCGCGAAACCATTTGTCCCCCCCCCCCGCACCCCCGCCGCCCATCAAACCCATCCTCGCAAATATCGCCGGCCTCGGTGGTGACGGGGCAACCTCCTAGCTTGCCCACCCAGAGGTCGCGGGTTCGATTCCCGCCCAGGTGGTTTTTCCTCCATCTAGGGCATGTAATTGTTTCTATTGTTATGTAATTGTAAAAGTCCGATGTGAAGGTCAAAGTGCTGATTTCGGATTGATGTGAAATTAATAAAATAAAATAGAAAACAACACCAGCACACACACGCACGGAACACCAACACACACACGCACCTTGACCCATCCGAGACAAGAGGACCACCTTGGAAGGTGGGGAGGGCATATAATAGGGGGGGAGTGGGTGCGGGGAGTGAAGACGGGCGGAAAGAGTTCCTTGGGGGGTTGGGGCAAGGGGGGACCGGTGCGAGGGTAGGAAAGAGAAAGAGAGAGAGAAAGAGGTGCGAGTAGATAAACTCGACTTTTTATATTTTTTAACTTTATTTTTTGGGGGCAAAGTTGAGAGCCCCAGTTGTTATAAATAATGACTCCCAATTTCACGTGGTCAGGAATTTCGGGTGTGGGTGGACGGTGGGAAAAATGAGAACTTACAGGAGAAGGGAGGTGGAGGGTGAGTCTGTGTGTGTGTGGGGGGGGGAGGGGTGAGACGAGAGGAGGGGTGGGGGTGGAACAGAGGAACAGAAGTGCAGGGGGCGGGAGCTACCCCCTCCCGCCCCCCCATCCTCCCTCCGCCCTCACCCCGCGCTGTGGCATACAGGAATTTAATGAAGAGGATGAGAGTGTGGTGCGTTGCGTAAGAAGGACCCTTCTTCCTTCTTCGGAGTAATCAAGGCTGCATCGCGGGGGGAGAAGAAACATGAGTGGCGGGACTGGAGCAGTGATCGCGAGTTTTCTCATGAGAGCGACCGGCCCACCAGGGCACGTAGGTGCCCGAGAAAATGATGGGGGTCATTATGGCGGGAAATAATTCCACGGTTCTGTTTTGGTCGATGTTGGTTATTTTTCTGAGCTGCAGTATTAATATTATTATTTTAATTGTCGATTCTCGTACGGAAAAATTCCATTCTTAAGGAAGGAGTTCACCGTACGCATTTTAGTATTCCCCTAACGTCTCAGTAGTCGCAGCCATGCTTCGATTTACGGGAAGAGCTACTTTTGGATGGAGAGCCTGGATATCTACCAGTTATCTTCATTGCTTTGGCAAAAATATTGCAACAGGCTTGAAATATTCTGTATTAAAGGCAGTGACGTTTATTTATTACGCAGTTCTAAGGGAAAGTAGACATGTGTATATCACAAATGCAAATAAATATCTTTCGATTTCTATGAAATTTATAAGCATTTAATGTGGCTGATGTTTCTTAGACCTAGGGAAAATAAAAAGAGATTGATAGTTGTCCCAGACTATAGTATGAAAGTATCACGCGTAAAAATAATAAAATCGTTTTGTGAAAATCAGTTGGGGATATATGGATTATACAAAAGAATTAGTGAGCATTTTGTGTAATTTACCCATATGTTATAAAGTTACTATCTTAGATCTCATGTAAGAACATGCACACATCTCATTTGTGCCATAAATCGGCTTTGAAATTTTACGACCCCATGATATTGGACACTTGAACCTTCAAAGTTTTCGAGATTAAGTGGAAATAAGGAGTGTGTAGATACTTTAGGTGACTGCTATTCTTTCCTATAAATGGACCAGGAAGATAAAATTGCACCCAAAGTTATACTTAAATATACTCCAGATATGAAATCATGAATTACGAATAGAATAAAAAGGGTGATCTAATAATCTAGAAGGTGATTTTTTGTTGAATCATCTTAATCGTTCTATTTAGTAGCTATTTTGAAAGCCGAACGACAATTGAGGTCATTTGGACTGTGATGGATTGGTTGGTAATTTGGGAAATGTAAGATTAGGGAAAAGAAGAAGGAAGGAAAGAAACCCGGAGTCGGAATTATCCTTCTCTTGGCGATGGACTTCAGAGAGTTAAAAGCTTAATGCCCAATGTCATTCCTTCTAACGAAGTAATCTACTAGAGTCGCAAAATCCAGAACTAGCAATTCGCCATAATTTCTATTTCTCATGGAAATTATTGATGTCATTGTTAAGGATTGAAATAATGAGTAAGCGAAAAAACACTTCTCCAGAGAAATGCCAGAATTTAGAAAGGGTAGCAAAGCACGGTAGGACATTAAAAATAACAGAAGAAAAACACGACCAGTAACTGTGGAGAAATTTCAAAGCAATGTTTTGAAGTTAATCACTCACTTGAATGCGTATGCACGCGGCGATATCTCACTTGCCTCTCCCTCGACCTCACCTAGTTCGCGTCAATATTCTCAAGTATTCGCATTCATAATGGAAGCAGCAAAGCGGAGTAGGCATAATTAGTACAAGAACACGGCAAACTTCAAATAGGGACAATAACGCCGAGAAGAAATGCTATCGCAATAGATTGAACGCAGTCACTCACTCGGTTGTAAGTTAATACGCTGGAATCTCCCACTCGCCTCTCTCCACATCCTCACCTGGTTCGTGCCGGCCAACTTCGGTGCTCCCCTCGTCGTCTTTAGCGGTGAGCACTTAGCCGATAGCCAATTTGGTCGAGTGTTATTATCCCGGTCATGACAAAACATTTTCCTTATCTCAGCGAATATTATAATTCACTATTGCAACGAACTTATATTCAACGAATCTCCACACATATGTGCAATAACGAACGGAAACGGACTTGGGAGCTGCGGGGAAGAGGTGAGGTAGTGGAAGGGGAGAATTAGGCGAAAGGGGGAGTGGGTGGAATATAACGAGGGTGGGATCTCCGAGGCAGGGGCGGAGGTAGAATGGCGCCGGGACTTGTTGTGGACCGACTGGACGGAGGAGAGGGAGGGAGGACGGGCGCACGGCCGAGGCAGGTTAAAAGATGAAGGGGCTGGCAGTGGGTGGGAGATAAAAGGACATGCTGAAGGATGAAGAAATGGGAGGAAAGATCAAATAATGGAGCGGGAGGTCGCGTGTTGAAGAAGGAAGCGGGTCGATAAAGGAAAGTGGTCGTTTGCCAAAAAAAACGCAACCCTTTCAAATGAATTTTCTGTGGAATGCCTACGAGGTTTTTGTTTCAAGGATTTGGTGTCTTTAAAATACAATGTTATGATATTTGTTTTAAGGGGCTTGTTTCAACTCTATGATCTGAGCTTTTCGTGTGCCATTGATCATCCTCTTAAAATGGCAGAGGAATCTCAGGCACTTCCCCCATTAGTCCTTATTCCTCTCGTGTTCTTCTTCGAGATACGAAGCCTTAACTTCAGTTTTCAAGCCACTTCCGGAATCTGCAAGCAAATGCTTATGTGGATAGGTATGCAGTGAAAAGAAAGGTGAAATCATTATTTCTATTAAATATACACACCAATTTACATTTATTACATGTCTACATTATTTAATAATCATAATTTGCCGTGCTCGTTTAATGTTTCTGACAGTCACATTTCTGAATAAAATAATAGCAAACGTACATAAAAAGCAAACCTCTTTCATCGTAAATTTAATTTTGCTGAAGATTGACGGCATGGAAATATGCAAATCTGTATTTTCTCCGTTATTACAGATGTATGGATTTTCTCACCCATAATTTCTACAGATGGTCGGCTTTCTGATGTTATATAAATATTTGGGAAGTATACCAGAGGAGTAATTGTGTGCAACATACTTACAAATTCAGTGAATAGTTATTAAATATTTTTTGAAGCAATTAGGTGGTTACGATACCGATTAAATGCAACCTAACGATATCAATTACACTAGTTACTAGTTACAATGGAAAGACCTATAGATAATTGAATATGCATTGGGAAATTAGCATTATCAAGAGGCTTACTGCTCTTTGAGGTTTGGGCATTAAGTTTGAAAAGGGTATGCGCAATAGAAATTAAACGCGCCAATGACCAAATACAGTTAAGTTAAATTTGTGAAACTACATGAAATACACATTTATTTCTGTTGATTATTTTTACATTACTTCTTCTACTCGCCCATTTAATTTATAATTCTTCTGGAATCTTTGATAGAGCTAAAATTTATTTGTCTCGGATTTCATTGAGTTTTCACAAAGACTCAAGTTCACCGTGGTTTGCAGTGAGAGGTATTCCTGTTAACATTAACCTACCAGATGAACCCCATTCTATTTCTTTATTATTACACTAAAACAATGAGAGTATCAGTAAGTCAGAGGCTTTTCTCATCAATTACCGACGCGATTCATATTTCCTCGAGGGTGAATAACACAGAGAGGACTTTTTTTAAAATTATAATGCTGACTTTAAGCTGCTATATATCTTGTCGGTCGGCGATTTAACTATTCAGAATTTAGACATTGACCATCACGATATGATTAAAAGGATTGAAAAATGGGAATGATGTTCTTTATTCAGTTTCTTTTACAAAAAGGCGTCCCCCATCATGTGTGAGGTTCGTTTAGCTATCTTTCTTTGAGATCGCTCGCTCTCTCTTCCTTTTCCACCAAGGCAATTTGCGAGGAAAATGCGAGAGGATGGTATTACTACAAAGGGTGAAAAGGTCCCAGGTTTTGCTTTTCCTTTCACAAATAATTTCTTCGCATTTTTAGGTTTTAATTCTACAAGGTATTATTCTCTCGCTCTCCATTCTCTGTCTCACCATATTGTAGTTGATGGCGGATCGCACAACATAGCAGTAACGAGGTATTTGCATACCGGACCGCTACGATGGGCTCAAACGTTTCAATTACCCTCTTCTACAAGTGCCTTCTGTTTGTAAGCTGCTATTCAATCCATAAAGAAATGGCGAAATGACGTCTTTAGGCAAATTTATTCCGTTTTTGTCCTCATCGGTGCCTTCCACGCTCGTTAGTTAGCATAATATTTAATGCTGGTCTATTTCGTCGTGGATACCACAGTCGAGTTGCTACCTCGACGTGAAACGCAATTGGTGAGGTCTCCGCTGGAGAAAATTCTGCTCCCGGAATAATACTATAAATAAACCTCCGTGATGACCCTGCACATATTTTTCCGTCTCTCGGCCCCCTCCGTCCCCTTCCCCGCGCCCCGATCCCCTCTCTAACTAGTAATGTTTTTATCGTCAAGAGAATGAAAGCGGTTCCCAGCTTCACACTGCTCAAAGGTTGGTGCAGTCGTTATAAATTCAATGGTCCCAAGTTGGAACTTCCGACCATAAGAAATCGTGGAGATATGCATCGTCTCCAAAGCCTTAAGAAATAAGAGGGCAAAATTGATTTGAACGGCGTCTAGAAGTTAAGTCTCGCGAGTCGGAAATGGTATTCCAATTGCGGTGAGGTCTGGTATGCTAAAGGCCTCCGTAAATAACCCCCTCTCTTAAAGTTACCTCTTTTATCCGGGAGGTTTTGTTTCGAAAAATACGGGTTGCGCAAGCACATTCAAGGGTGAAAATTTACGGTCGCAATTAAGTTTTCCGGCAGATTAAAACCTATTAGTCTCGTCCGCAACGGTGAAAGGAGAAGAGGGGAGTAAAGCTGTAGTCATTTTGAATGGCTTAGCAAATAGTAATGGGATTGTTAAAATGAGATGACAGTCTTTAAGGCCGGTCGCCGGATTCGATGACTTTCCGAAGCAGCAGAGGTCAGGGTGGGAAACAGTCACGGGGAAAGTGAGGGTGGGGTGCTCACGCAGCCGTGAAAACTGCGTTTTATTCAGCCGTTTAGAAATCCATGAAAAGAAGTCGATTATCCATGAAATCCATTTGGTCCGAAATGAAATATATTCGAAAAATCCAAAAGGATTTTTCAGGTCGTTCTCAATGCGACAACCGAATCACCCTAGCACTCATTTTGAAAGTCGCTTTGATTCTCAAGCCACACCAAATATTACCACAGCCCTGGGTCGGTCATGTGAAAGTTATTTAATATTAAAATAAAATTATTAAATACAGGGGAATACTCTCCGTGCAAAAATACTTGGAGCCCCGCATCTAACGTAAGGGGGGTCTCTAAAAACGTTATTACTCAGGCATATTTAGGTGCTGAGTATTTGTTTTCTCAAGGAAAGCTATGGAAACGTTAAGCTAGTAAGTTCTTTTTCTTAACTCTTCCCTACCATAAATAAGTAAATTACTCTTGATACAAATGTAAATCAAGCGTGTAGAAAAAATGTGGATTTTCTCCCACTCGAGACCCTCCGAATTGCAAATTATTTTGCCCCGATATAATTATGCCGCTAGAAATGCCATTTATACCATAAAGATCTTTGATTTTATTTGAAAAACAAATAGACTCAGTGTCCATAGACACCAACAGGAAAGGAACCTGGGAATCCCATTATAATATATATTTCTGATGTTACTGGCGTAAAAATATCTCTATTTTTGTGGTTTCATGACAGATTTTACAGACGATGATTCTTTCGTTTCAATTGTATCCATTTCTGTCACTCTGTCTGCCTCGTATTGTTGAAATTTATTTAGTCCCTCAAAATGTTGGTTCTTGTTTAAAACACATGTAATGACCACTATACTAATTAAACACTGAGAATTTTTTGTCAAGTTTTAAGTACAAGATAATGGACTGTTCTCGGTATATTGAAAGTCCCCCCAAGAAGGGAGTACGCTAAATTTTCAATGCCATACTTAACTGCTACTGGGCATTACAACTCGCGAGAGGCCCTGTACGCAAGGGTTTACGAGCTGAAATCGTTAAATTTAAGTGCAAATGTTCACATGAATTTATCGTAAAACAAGATTTGCATTAAGAGAAGGAGTTCTACGCCTGGCTTCTTTGATGTTAAATACCACTGAAACTCTTCATCAGAAATAATGTGGACCTTCCCTTAGTTTACATCGCTGAAAGTTGTTGCTTGCCTTTTTTTCTCATTCCGCCATTTCTCACTCTCCCCCCCCCCATCTCTCCAATGTGGATTTAACTGTCCCATACTTTCTAACGCTTTCACCCCTGGGCTTATATGTTCAATAGGAAATGAAATTCTGTGGACTTAAAAACGTTTGAACCGCTCGTCTCCTTCCGTGCCCTCGTAAGTTAATTCCTAGATGGAATCGCCGTGGCTCCACCCACCCCCGGACTTAATAGCCCGCAGATTCAACCCCGACACTCAAAAGAAATGGGTAATTTCTCGTTCGCTATATTTCTTGGCTCGCCACCAAAATTTCGTCGTGATCGAACGGGCTCAGTTCCATGAGGTCCGCGGGGCGTTGAAGGGTAAGCTCCTGCGGTTGTGGAAGGGAGGGCGAAAAAGAATGCAAAGCGTCCGTATAAAGGAATAGAACTGAAAGCGCTAAAGTAATTAACACTAATGATGACCATTATAATGAAAAGATCCCATCGACCACCCATGTCTCAGCTCCATTAGGCTGGAGAAAGATTTTTTACTTTATTAACGAGTCCGTCTGTGACGAAGCACTCAGAGCGATACGCCCAAATGATATCCGGAGGTAATAACGTCTTCTTTTTATATCCACCTTTAATGGTTTAACGACAATGATTAATTTTTTCTAAGAGAATACGCCGCCTAATAAGATAATGGGATACGGATGCACGGCAGGGATACGCTTGTTATAAAGAGCAATAGACTGCTGATTAAAAGAGTTGGAAAATCCTCGTCCTTGGATGGATGACTCTTGAGTCGCCTGGACCGTTTCGCATTCATTAATTTATTGCATCTATTAAATCGACCTTAGTGTGTTTTTTTCGACTGGCTGTGTGATTAGGTACATATCTGTCTTTATCACTGAGGCGAGTGATAATCTCAACACATGATAAACGAAATGATTTTTTTATCTGGGTTCGCATATAAGTATTTTAGCGCAGCCTTTCGTTGATTGGTTCTTGATTGATTGATTGTAGCGAAATGTTTCAGTGTATTATCCTGAAACCATTGATCATGACCCAGTGTTATGACGAAATAATAAGAAAAGTTTACCTAAAAAACTAAAAGTATCAGGTAAATTTATGTAGCACTTACCACTTGCAGAAAATCTTGTCTCATATATTACAGGACATAACACAGAGGTGAAACCATGATATAATGTGAATTATGGTGTAAATAATAGTGACGATTAGGGAAATTTATTATCTTCTCATCTGTTTTTCCAAAGTTGGCTCAATTATTTGCGTACCTGTGTATGGAAATCAAACTTTGCTTTCCTTTGCTATTTTCCTACCGATTGGAAGGTAGTTGAAAAAAATGTTTCATCACTATCATGACTGATCACCCTGCGATATGAATAACGTGTAGAAGCTCACAAGAAATATTATTTTCCGCCAGCTTCTGGAATCCTCCTAGTTTACTGTATTTTTGCATTTCCTAACTTAATTCTCCTATCTTCTTTTTTTGTAGTTCTTCCATCTTTAACTTTCATTACTCTCCAATAAAGCCTTATATCATGTCGAACTATTTAAAAAACTTATTCTAGGTGAAACACATGAAAGGGGGACTCACTGGGTCTGGACTTCATTCTTATAGTTATACAATGGCACGACGACAAGTTATGGGAAACTGATTGGCCGAATTGATCGATTAACGGAACCCTCTTGCCTTCGTATTATTTATGGTAATAAAGTGATAGATTATCATGGGTAACAATTCGAACTAATTTGAAAATACCTATGCCAATGACCAACCGTTAGATGAGTGATCGGACAACCCGTGCCACACGCTCTCGTGGCAGCCTGCAGGCTGAAACGTGAGTGTAGATGGATGAATGGTAAAAGTGCGCACATATTGTATTAAATGTACCTGTCCTATAACATTTGGTATACGGTTATGTTAATACTATACATTCTTATTATATAGAGGGTAAGGCTGGCGTTCAGATTCAACTCGTCGCTCCTGCAGTTGCCCTTGGGTGACGCGACGGAACTCCGTCGAGTCGCCCGCGAAAGGTCCCACCCTGATCAGTCGGGGGATGCGCAGCAATGCAATGTCTCCGAAGTGGCGTGGTTTCTTCAAATCGGAAGCGCCCCTTATTCCGGACCGGAAACCGGAAGATGGATGCGAATCCCACTCGCCTAGTGGTCGGGGATGGAATCTGTTGAGAGGCGCGAAGAGTGGCGGGGGTGCGGTGGGATGTGTGCGTGGGTGGATGCTCGGGGATGGCGAGCGAATGGAAAACAAAGGAGAGGGTTTGGAAGAGGGCAGAGTGTTGGGCTGAGGGGATGCATCTGCGTGGACCGTTAATGAGAGGGGTGCGTGGGAGACGCGGGAGAGGAAGGGCGAAGAATGATTGCCCACAGACCCCTTGGAGGGCCACGGCGGCGGCACACTCGGTACACCGTATTATGCGCTACTGCATTCAGGTCTGCATTGAATGCTCGTACCAATGGGAGCATACTCCGTCTTGCAACGCCACACTTGGGGGCGGGACATTCCATGCCCTTCCGGATCGGCACAAGTTGAATAAATGGCCTCACCTTTTGAAAAGCATTATTTTGCACACTTGTCTACAACCACGAAGTTGAACTCCTTAAGTTTTTAACTTTAATTACGATCGGATTTTAAAAAATCACACGTACGCAGTTTTTGAACTAAATGCTCTTTCCCTATGAATGGAGCAAATAAGGGAATGTGAAGAATATATTTTTAAATGTATTTGCGAAATTATTTAATTTTTAAAATAGTATTTGGGCATAGTATGAAACTTTCACCAAAAAATCTGCGCTTTCCTTTCTGTAGAAAACTCACTTCACAAGCATGTTATATTATAATAAATCCTGCATTCAAATTGAATTACTTTTACAGTAACCGTATGGGATCGTAAGGACAGACGATTCCCTTCTTGGAATCGACAATCACTGTGCGATGACATCACGCGCGAGATTGTTCTCGGTATTAATTCTTCTCCTTCCCTCAACACCACGTGAAGCCCTATGACGCTTTCTGCTCTTCCTCAGAATACGAGGGTGGGGGGAGAGATTCATGAGTCGCGAAATATCACTGCCCATTTAGTTTTCCAGAGCGACTTATGCAGATGAACTTTTGACAGGTCTTTCGTTGTTTCCTTTATGCGGCTCGTCATTTATTATTGATGTTTTTTGTTGAAGAATCAGGGTGCCGAATATGACTCGAAATGTGTCGTCTCAAATGATATTTTGACTTATATTTTATGCCATACGTAAACGGAAAATCTCACCTACGTGATATCTCATTTATAAAATTGAAAAAATTTAGGAAATAGTGCAATTCGTTAGAAATTACCATAAAATTTAATAACATTATGTTTGCCTAAATTTGGTTAATATGAGTGTTGAAGGAACCGAAGTTAATCATGGATAACGTACTTTTAAAAAATCTTTGGGCTCGGGTTGGAGATCTATTGTGCTTGTTAAAACGTATTTCTAAAAAAAATATAATACTAGATCTGGTGTTGCGTAGACACATTCGAAAAAGGAGGTGTGTTTCAACAGCCCAGGGAATATAATGACATTATTTGCCAGGTTAAAAATATGTATATTATTTGAAGGATATTTCCATTTCACGGTACGCTGACGACATCCATATTCTTTGAAACATTAATTTTAACGTTTACGAACTGTATCTTTGTGTAGTCGAAGTATATCAAAGGACGGTCACAGGTGTCACGTGGCCTTTGCCCTGGATTTCCCCCTCAATCCGCGCGAACGACCCGCTGCGACTCTCTCAGCCAGGCGTCCTCTCCTTCGGTGCCCTCTCGCACCAGTAGGATCGGGAGGTCAATGTAGACACTCGCACCATCGAGGAGCACCCCGAATGGCCTCCCGTACGTCTCCGGCCGCCCCCTCCGCCCCCACCGTCGTCTTCGGGTTTCCCCTTTCGTGTCCGAGAGCGCGGTGGCATCCGGGGAGTGCGGCGGGCGATCGCGGCGGAGCGGGACGACGCACGTGGAGTGGCGTGGCGTCGCGGTGGGAGGGGGTGGGGGAGGTTGGGGTGTTGGTGGCAACTGGGTGGAAAGGAAGGATGCAGAGGCGGAGCCAGGTGAATTGAGGGAGGGAAATGCCTGAAAAAACAAGCGAGGGAATGGACTGATTAACGAATTAGTATTGGAATAGTCGAGATGTTCCCGTTTAACTTGGGTTTGAGCTGGAAATGAATGTGAGAACTTAATTGGAAAAATCTTGCTGACTCATTATGGAGCGAGGCTGAATGGTGAGATGCAAAGGAGGTGCTGTGATAGAAGATGCCAAAGTTATCAACGCGAAGGTAGTTTTGATAGCTAAGGATAGGGCCAATCTTAGAGTAAGTCCAACGACTTGTGAAATTCACACATTAGGGTGGGGGGGTCAGTGCCCTATCCTGTACCGGCTATGGTTTCCCAGGAAGATCTGGTACCCAAAAACTCACATACCTTAGGTGCCAGCAGTATCTCCCGGCTTCGCAGCCGGGTCCTCAGAAAATGTGATTTTGATCAAATTTAAGAAATCAACCCGGTCAGGCATGTAGCTGATTGATAAGGAATTGAACCCCCTTCGCCTCGGATACCCCATGTTTTTTAGGACTTTGCGAAGTATTGCTGTTTATTAGACCCAGAAATGTTTAAAATTTTCACAAGGTGTTACAGCTCTTCTCCGAATTAAATACGAGCACTACTCGTAGCATCACGTGATATTTGAATCATGGCCAAAAATTGGAACTACGCAGTATTATGGAACCCTCTCTCTTGACTGCTCCCCTGGTATACCGTGGAGCCTAGTAGACCCGATTCATCTTTATATCAAAAGACTTAGGTACTGAGAAGTAGAAATACTTGTTTTAGGACTAATGAAAATGCCGAATAAAATTAATATAATAAGAAATTGATTTAATACGCATGCCTTCTGTGGTATGTTCAATGCCCATCACCTACGTCAGACTACGCATTTAAAGTAGGAGAAGGAATAAATAAACTGAAAAAACCTGTTATCAACGAAACTTGAACCCAGATTCATATTTAATTCTTTATTCTGATTAATGCCTTGTAAGAGATGGGTACGATTAAATATGAGGAATGGACCAGAAAAAAGATGGCAAGCATGCAATAAACAACAGATTATCATGTATTTTTCTCCATTACTTCATCTCGATTAGTCGGGATTATCATCAAATTTTCTAACTAAATAATAGGGCGACGCAGACAAAGGGAATTAGCGTTCTCGTGAGAGATAGACTAGGAAAACTGGAGTCTATTATTAATGATTGAAGCTAAGGAGGGAAAGATGGAGATAGCGAGAAAGGCCTAAGGACTTCGGGGAGGCTGCGGAGAGACAAAATGAGTTCAAGGAAAAGGGAGAGTATTGAAGAGAAAATTTTAGAATAACGAGGCAAAGGAGAACGATTTGAATGACTATAATAGGATGATTTTATAATGTCAATGATGAATAGTCGCCATTAAGAAAGGGAAAAACAATTCTCTGAAGAGAATGATGAAGAGCAGCTCAATTGGGATTATGAAAATAATAGGCACATATCTACAGCCATTTTACCCACATGTTTCGCAGTACGGGAGGTCTCCTAAGAAATTAAACGGTAGCCGAATCAATTTCTTTCTACGCCCATTTCATCTTCAACAAATTAGAAATTCTAATTTCCTGTAAATATTTTCCCAGAAGGAACTTTTCACATGCGATGTGCAGAGGCTTTGTAAAATATATATTTGCTGAGTGATGTTTTCTGATCTAAGCCTATGTGGATATTTTTCAAAATGTGAATGCAAAAAGATTTTTGAGAATTTATTCAAATATTTAATCAACTTTAATTTTTTATATCATCCACCTCAAAAGACAAAGATTTTTAAAAATAAAAAATAAGTAAATGAAAGGTACAACTTAATTTCTTCTCGTGAGTTCTGGAAAATACACGATAGGTTTCTGTCGATTTTAAGAGCCCGCAAATAAGGTTTACCTGATCTCAATGTGAAATAGCCAAATGTTCTTTAGATACTTCCCCATTTTCAATTTATTGAAACTGGCATTAAGAAAATTCATTGAAAAAGCTGCCATTATAGGCAAAGGATTTGATCCTCGAGTGATACTAAGAAAATGTAAAATAACCACGTTATTTCACATATTCACCGTGTTATTTAACACAAATAATTTTTCACAAAGCTCATAAAGAGCTTTCGTTAGTTCATGAGGCCTTGTTATTAGGATTACGATATGCGACCGATCGCGTTGTGATTTGAGCCGCTAAGATATGTGATCCACGCAGCGTGTGGCAACATTAGTTTTAACGATATATCATTTTTCACTGTATACACTTTCTTTATGCAAACACTAGTACTAATAATTTATATAAATAAAGGAGATGAGAATGTGGAGTGGGTGTCCTTGCATAAATCCTTCAGCAAAGCACCAAATACGTAACATGGTAGCACGTTTACTAGTCAGGTATGATTTGTGCTATTTCCCATAGCAATACTGATTGTAACCTAAGTAAATACTGACGAAGAAGTAAGTAAACGAAAATTCATCGAGCATCGAGCCGAAATCATCTTTTATCATAGATTTAACTCTTAGTTCCGGTATTCAAAGTTTTTAAACTGCCGTATTTTGCTAGATCTACGTACCTACATCCTTTTACTACTAAGTATCCGTTGGAAAGGCATTGCAAATCTTCCATCCTCCACCAGTTCTCAATAGCTCTTCCATACTATCCTATTTTATATAATTTCGTCGTTAATGTCTTATATTTGAAGCTCTTCTCTCATGTATACATTATTTAATCTTAACTTGTACGGTTCAGCATTCAAACCACCTAAGAAATTACATTTCTGCTGCTTGAACCACACTTTTGACATTTTGTTTCTATATGCAACATTCAGTACCACATTGGAGACCCTTAGTCATTTGTTTATTGAATTTGTATTCGTCTATCTTTTATTTTTTCCTTTTGTTGTTCTTTTTATTGTTCCGCAATTTTTTTGATAATTTTAGAATTTATTATCCAGATCAAGGCACACTCGAGCCGAAATTCGGTCGTAAATTTAAATCAATATCCGTCGTGTTGTGATACTCAAAACCTCCATTTGGGCCTGTTTTTGTATGAAGCACAGGTGCGGTTGCGCTCAGCTGCGGGTAGAGAGGTTAGGAGGTGATCGAGTGGGGATGGGAGATCGAAACAATGGAGGGAGGAAAAAGAACGAGGATGAAAATTGCGGAACGGAGACGGGAATTGGCAGAAGGTAGGAAATGCACTTGCTGGGATTGCATAATGTTCCCTATCTCGGGGCGGGAGGTGGGCGTTGTCTCCGACCACGCCCTGAGCCACGTCGGGCGTGGGTGCGCGTCGTAGTAGGTACGTATTCATAGGGACGGCACGCGTCAATAGATGGCGTTTGATGAATGAGAGCGAGGCGCTCGCCGGTGAAAATATGACGCCGGTCTCGGACGTATCCTGTGCGAGCGATCCCTCCCCCGTAATGCCCCCCTTGGATTTGGCCAGCGGTTTGCCCAACGATCCCCGAGAGATGTTGCCCAACCGTTTAAGAGATTTACGAAAGCGATACGAAACATTGTCGGGCTTCATGGTGCACCGATTCGGATCGTATCTTGAAACTGTGTGTGATGCATTGTGCTAGAGCCGAAAAATAACAAATGCTTCCTACAAATAGGAGGAAATTGGTGGTCATGGCTCTTTAATTGTAAGTAATTACGCAAGGAAAAATTATGAAATTTATAGGGAGCTGGATAGTATCAATGGTTTGGGTGTTCTTTGAGTTGTGGATTTGAAGAAGACTCGGGTCATTGAAAGAAGTTATGGATATGGTAGATAAAACACGGAAATTCTTTCGAAGGGATAACAAAAAGTTTTTGAAGCTGCTGGGAGTTGATCAGAAATTTAATGCTGTGGTAGAAGAGAGAAGGCTGACGAAGCCGGAAAAAAGAGGGAGATATTAAGCAATTTCAACGACGCATGGAAGAATAAAAATCGATGTAGATATGGGTCTCAGTGGTTGGATGTTTTGCTGGGTGATGTCTGTTTTAACACTGAGCATTGCATCACCCGTTTGATCCCCGCGGATAACTCTTTATCTACCATCTATAACTTATGAGACGCATTTTAACATCCATAATTTGATGATCTGTAGCAATAAAATACTAATAATATTGAGCAAAAATTCATGAAACCTCGTAAACATCTTAATAAGGAAACAAGTTCAATCCAAAATGGATTAAATTTAGAAAAATATGACGGACCGCAAACGGTATGCGGGACATAGTTTGAGAAATAACTCAAAGCAAATAATAAAGCAATTATTTAGGGAATTATAACTCACCATGAAGTACAGCATGGAAAATTATTATTAGCTGTAGTCTACCGGTTTAGTTTTGTGAAGCACTCTGGCAGTACGCACTACTAAGGTCCTAATTTAAACTCGACTCAAAGAATGCTAAAGCTCCATGCTATGTATATATATATATATATATGTAATTATAAATAGCTAATTCTTCAACTTTTTCTAACTTCACCTCCATTCAAAGTAATCTACCTTTCTTCCCCGCGTTCTCATGTCCATTGCCACTTGGGTGCCACGTAATAATTAACTATTTTTCTTCATTTTCTCCCAAATTCACTTGGCTTGCACACAATATAAAATCAATTCTAGTCGATGTACTTTTCACTTTAAATCCACAGAAGGCTTTGTTTTTTTCATACAAATTAAGGCTTATAAAATATTGGTAGTACAAATGTATGTAGAAGTTGAATTTATCGATTAATATCCCCAATAAATATCCACATCAGCCTTTTTAATAACACACTGGAATAATTATTTAAGTTTTACGTACCTAATTCCTTATTGTGTAACAATCACATTGGTCAGATTACGATTTTAAGTTTGCATTGCTGAATAGTCTCTGCTGACATCTGTGTTCGAAATAAATCACCACGATTTATACCATTCTACTTGAATTAAACATGGGTCTCATTAAACTTACAATGCCAGTAAGGTTAACCTGGTGTGCGCCACGCCCTCCTGCTGACCCAAAGGTTGTGACTTCGAGCCCCGCCTCGGGCATGGGCGTTGTTTGCAAGGAGGCGATTCGACCCTTGGGAAACAGGATGAATTCGCAATGGCAGGAGAAGGATTATCGAGATTCACACGGGAAACCTGGTGATAGTGAACGCTTTTAGTTGTCTCAAATGAGACGAGGGTCATCGTGAGCGTCCGCAGAGCAAAAGGAGGGTTAAATTGGTGCAAGCGATTCGAGCAGAAATTTGCGGCATGATTTTCCATTGCTCCGATCACCGTCGCCTTCGAGAATGCTTTTGATCGCCTGAAAGGCCCACGACCGACGATGCGTGGAAGGTGAGCCCCCAGGAGCCCTGCCAATATTAAATTTCCATCCTGAACCTGTGACTTTAAAATATTTTGGTCGCGGGCGCGTAGTGCATAAATCGGTCATTCAGATTCCCGCCTGTGCATAGCACGATTCGTTCAATGCGAGCGGAACTTGGGAACCGTTCATCGATTCGACAGCATTCGAACGATTCGTCTTTCACGGAGGGGGCAACGCAAGGGGGGATGGGGGTCGAAGGCATCATTCTGTTTCCAGCGTACCCACCCCCAATCCCGCCTTCCTTCCCAACCCCCTCCGACTCCTCCCCTCAAACCCCGTCCACGTCGTTCGACGCGAGTCGTTCCTCTTCGAGCCCCGCTTCGACTCCCTCCGTCCTCCCACACTGCCGAACCCTTCCCCACCTCCACCTCTCCTGCACCCCTCCACGTCCCGAGAGCCACCCCCGGGCCGGGGGGGACTCGCACGCACGCGTGCGACGCATACCTGCCCACATTTAGAATAGAGACGCTCTCTTAGGGCGCGCGGGTGTCTCTTATGCAAATGAGCCGACCGCTTTCTATCCCGTCATTTGTCTTTTTCTATTTTCGCGTCCCGTCCCCACCCCCCTTTTGGACCTCTTCTATTCCCTCTGTCATCCCTCCCACCCTCTCTCGGCCTCTCTAACACCGTTCACCTTTGAAGTTTCCTCGTCCGTACGCAATCCTCCAATCCACCGCGGCTTCAGTCGTCCTCCCACCTGGGTGTCGGCGGCTTCCTTCGATCCATCCGACTGCTGAAGATTACACCTGAATGCATTTCACTTTCTCGGAGTGCCTTCGACTTTCATTTATGGTAATTGAAATTCTATAGATTTCGCATTATTTATTTTGGTCCTATATGTATGTAGCATAAGTAATGATGTGACGCAAGTTGGGCTGTACTGACTTCAGTTTTATAAGTTTACGAACCAAGATGAAGTCGCTTATTATGCCAGCGAATCACGGCCAGAAACATTAATGAGTCATAATGCATCTTCATTTCTCCGTTCCAGTGAACGCCTTCACTTAATCGTGATTGAGTGCCTTTCCAAAACGCACGAAGAGGGCCAACTCTCTTTTCTCCTTCAAGTCATCGGCATGATGTGCTCTAATATATCTTGCAAGTAAACCTGTTAACTTTCGATCATTTAATTATTACTCTGATATTCCTTTCGAAATAAACTTGTCTCGAGAACTTCTTTTCCGTCCATGTCCCTGGATCGGGTGTTTACCTCGTATAGAATGGGATGTCTCGTTCATCAGGCTTCATTGTTTTGTCTTAGGAATCACACCGCTCGCACGTCAAAGTGTTTCTTTTCTGTTTCTAAGAGGCGTTCCCGTAAACTCACGTTCTAAAAGGTCGCACACGACTCCCTCGCACAATTACTGACCCAGCGACTTCAGCATCTCCGCTGACAGAAAACAGGGATAACTGCATCTTTAATTGAGACAACGAAGACATAATCTACTGGGAAGAGTCGATGCAGATTCATTTAGATGTTACTCGATAATTAATACGTCAGTGGAATCTTCGTAAATACGTAATACTGGATGTTTCACATCTCCTGCTTCAGCTATTTTTTGTGGAGTAATGGGGACAATTTATTTGCGTGCGCCATCATCTAGAATGTGATAGTTTTTGTTCTGGAGGAGGCCCGTTTGCTTAGGTATCTTGCCTCATTTGAGATGGATGCCTATAAAACACGATTAAAAAGAAATCAAGGGAATAGAGGCGTTTAACCGAGATGGAAAGAAACCCAGGGTCAATATTCGTAGTATGCACTAGACATAAATTTCCGAAGTATGTATTCGACTGTGGAAGGGTTGGAAGGAAAATTATTTGAAATTTTTGTTGGGACGAGAATGTAAACTTAAACTTCAAATAATTTATTGTTACAAAATACAATTAATTGAGCATCCATTTTTGAGGAAGGATTGTCGTCAGAAGTCAGATTTTGAGTTTTCATTCCCTGGAGGTTCTTTTTCATCTCTCATTTTCATACAGCAATGCTATGAAAATCTGTGCTCAAAAAAACCCTTTATTTTGAATGGACAAAGGGTAATTACCCTTTAAAATAAAAATTTTGGGGTTGAACCATAATTAATTCCATATTAATTCTATATTTGTAATTTCTGATTTTCGTGTATCGCATTTCTAACTTTTCAAACAGGATTTATTTCGTTTTTGTGTTCGGTTGCCATATTGAAAAAACAATTATAAAAATGTAACTTCACCTTTGTTTTTTGTATCACATTAATAGTCTTCTTTTATTTAAGGCCACCTCGATGTGCGCTCGGTTAATTTCCCTTTGGAATTAAGTATAAAAAGTATTCTATCAAAAATTGCGTAATCATGCACTAAGTTGGCTCGACAGCGGAATATCTTCCTTGGGCCTCTGAACTTGGTCATAAGAAATATGGGAAAAATGAGAGATAAAATCTGTACCCGACTCGGAACCCGTCAATCACGTAAATCAATCCGCTCCCCCATTCCGATCGCGGGGACCATCAGATACATCGATCTGCCCCCGGGCGGGGACGATAAATCCGAAAAATCCCAACATTCACACGCGCGACCCAGCGCTTTTACGGATCCCCCGGCCCAAGAATACAAATCGGCTCGATTCCGGGTGGTTTACATTTTCCGGTCACACTCGTCGGGGAACACGCGCGGCACGACCTGGCGCCGGGTCGCCAGGCGGGCGGACGGTAAGCCAGGGACACACGAGAGCACGGGCGAAGGGGGGGGGGGCTTCCTCCTCCTCCGGTGTTGGACGAGGGAGGGCGTGGAAATTGGAAGCCGTGGAGGGGGAAGGAGTGGGGGTGGGAAGGTGTATGCGGGATGTGAACCTGTGCAAGGAGCAAAGGCGCAGATATTTTGAAGAGTTTGTCGTTGGACCGCCCGTGAAAGAACCAAACAGCGATTCAATTCTGGGAGCGGGTCCCCTGGCGTTTGTGTGTGTGTCATAAGACTGGGTTACTGCTAGAAAGGAAAAAAATAAAGATAACCCGAAAAGTAATACGATTTTAAAAAATCAAACCAAATTTGCTTTGTTGCGGTATCTCCTGCAGTTGCTTGAAACTTATTGGCTGATTAAGAACAGAATAAGTGTAATCATTTCCACACCGACATTTACACGAAAGTGAAATATTTAGCCTAAAAAAATTGAAAATAAAGCGTGGATTATGAATTCATATAAGTCATACTTCCAGGACAAACTGTAATCTTGTGGATGATATTTTTTTTATCAAGAATGTTAATCTTTTTAAAGTTTACGTTGGTGTAAGAGTTTAGACCTCTATAGAACTTTTTCTCCCCGAAAGTAAACACCAGTGAACAGTGAAGTAGATACCTCGTATACGAGTGGAATTGTAAGATGCAGATTTTGAGTTGTTCACTATGCTGTTTTATCAAACTATCGAGGGCTTCAACTCCGTAGGATTTCTAGTTAAGCGCTTCGAGTTAAATGGAATAATTTTTTTGTCCTCCTCTACCGCGATTTCCTTCCAATCCCTCCTTAGTATTGTGGGGTGAATTTGGACATTATTACAGAAATCTATATATTAAAGTACGGCTCTTGCCATTGTCTTAATTGCCTCAAGTTAATACACAGCTCTTAATACCTCGACTCCGCATAAGACAAAAAACAGGCTCCCAGGTGTTAATTACGATATGCCATCTGATAATGTCCGTATCTTTCCAAATATTGCTTGCGATGGTGCATGAGTACGAGGCTCGTACTTGGAGACGGAGTGTCGAAGAGATACGAACCTTCTTAAATGCGATGTCGAAATTCGCCCTTGGCCATCCGTGTCCTCTGCAAACCTAAAATGACGAGATTCCAGGTGGTCATCATTCCATGCTGTACGAAATTTTTGCTCTTCATTCATTTCGATGCAAGACTGTGTATATGGATCCCATATTTGACAGACCCCTGGGGGACCATGAAATTTCAAATTTCTCCGTAGTATCCCCTTCGGAGAACGAACTAGGCACGGCGAGAAAAAAATCGATTCCGCTAATACCAGGAATTTCCTCGCCACCCATCCGAGGGACAAGAACAGTGAAAAATTCCTCGCGGGGAGATGTACAAGCAAGAGAGCAACCTTCTCATTCTCTTCCATCCCTCTCTCGTCCCCATCCCCCCCCCTCCTCTCTCGAGTTCACGGCCGTAATGATACCTTCCGTATCACGCGTTGTTCGAGAGTCGTGATCCCTTTAAGAGCCGGGGAGTCTTTTATATTTGAGGGGCGGGAGGGGGAGGGAGTGTAGCACACGCGCACGCACACAACCGACATCAAGAATACACACATCCACACACAAGACACCCGAGGTCTTGTAATAATTTCTCTCCGAGGCGAATTTACATTTCGGCGCAGTCTCTGCAACCTTCCCAGTGTTCCTTTCCACAGGAGGTTTTCCGCGGATCGAATGAACTGACCACCATTCCACCTCCTTTCCTTTCCACTCTCAAAAATTTTGCTTCTATTCTCGCCCCGCCTGGTGCTATCATCCTCCTCCCATCGGTCTATTCCCATAACCCTTTCCTCCTTGACGGGGAAATATCCCGGAGCGGAAGCGGTGGATCCCGCGAGGAGGGGGAGAGGGACGGACTCCACTTCAAATTTGCGATGGGGAGGGAGCGTTGTGGAAGGGAGAGCCGTCGGCCAGATACCGGTAGGGTTAGGGGGCGTTGTCGGGATGGAGCGAGAAGAAAATAATGGACAAGCGTTAACGTCGTCTGGAGGTCACACTGGCACTGTTAGAGGAAGTGTCAAATAAGCCATACGAGGTGGCACCAGCATGAATGACTCTCTTGGTAGTGCAGGGGAGTTTTTTTTAACGATAAGAGGGAGGAATGTTGAATAATCTTTTATTTAATCCATATACCTTTTGCTTAGTGTTGAACACTATCGTTGACTTGACCTCAAACTGGTACCGAGAATTTTTTTCAATTTTAATTTACAATTAGAAGGGGACATAATTTTGGTGAAAATGTATAGTTTAGTTCCGAGTACAAGCGTTATTAGGAACTATTCTCTTTAATATGACGTTCTCTTTAATATACGTTTCTGGTAGACTGTCATTGATGGATGGTCTACAATGCATGAAACTGTTAGTGTTTATATTTAGAATATTTTCCTCGATAGGTGTGTGAATGATTTTTTTTGTAAATGAATATGGGTTAAATTTTGATGGATATTTAATTTAGTTTCGTTTAAGTATTAGTAGTAGCATGCTTTGGATTTTCACTTGTTCGGTAAGTATAATGACGTAGATCGTTCTCGAAAAAATTGAATTGATTTTATTTTATCTGGAAAGTAATTCATATAATCTCAGCATATTTTGTGGAACTTAATGAATAGATATTAATTTAAATACAAGAAAAGTTTTAAATTCAATTCAGGATCACACATGACTGCCAAATAGATTTGAAGCCAGCTTTGTTGTTTCTCGGGTATCGGATCTTTATGGGGAACCAAAGGTGTTACAAAGAACGGATATAACCCCCATGCCCTGATTTTTTAATGTCATGAATCATTGGGTTTAGCTGAGATTTAGGTGAGCTCCATCATCATAGATCTCGGCAATTCTCGGGTTTATTACTGTAGTTGGGTTATAATTTATGATTTAGCAGTTATGGTGATCAGAGAATTTGTAAATCATTATTATGATACACGGACGGATAAATATACATTTCTGTGAACTATATTTCTACAAAAAACCACTATGAAAAAAGCTTTCTATAAGTTGATTTAGAATTTTAAAAATTGTGTTTCTTATGAAGCAGACGAGCGCTTCACTCGTCAAACTCACTAGGTCAGCCTCGGATCGCCGATTTTCATGGCGCGCTCAAGATAAACTTGAGCCGGTTGGTTGGAGTTTTTTCTCGATTCGGTGGGAAACGTTCATCGTTCGCTCACAGTTGAGGAATTTTGAATTTGAAAAATTAGACATAAAAAGGTTTTCAGAAGAGTGTAAGAGTCAAGCAGATGGAAGAAATGAAGCGTTCATGGCAGGCATACCACGGCGAAATCAAGATTACCCTCCCCCTCTGCCCTTGCATCTCACTCCCTCCACCTTTCCCAACCGGTGGGCCACATGTACACGTGGTGGAAGAGTTTCGAGTCGCCAGGAGATGCGGCAGGCAGCTGGCCGTGGTCGCGGGCCATTATATTAGGCAACCCGGGGAGGTGGTGATTTCAACGGTCGGGATGCCTCCAAGCGGGCGGGTTGTGGGGGTGATGGAGCGGGCGGGACCTTATCGATGACTCTCTGAAGGCGTCTCGGGACGTATTCGGAGTCATTAAAGACGGCGCATTATCTCGACGAGGAGAGCAAAGCCCACCCTCCCCCATTCAACCCCACCCCGTTTAATTTAAATCGCATTGGGGGTGGTTCCCTTGACTCGTGCTCGGGATTTATTTATTTTATCGCTCATCGTTTTTGGGTGTTTGGGAGTGGGATTCCACCTCCAGCGCATTCACGTTACCGTTGGGCGATGTGGTTACCTTTACGACGAAAAGAGCCCAGGTTCGCCCGTTAAAAGAATTGGAGAAAATAACGTGGTTATATGCTATGATATTTATTTGGAAAAATGGTTTAAATTAAATGTATTACTGCCAATCCACAAGTAGTCGTAGAGCAGAGCATATAATAAGAGACGTATGTATAAAAAATCTACAATAACAATGGTAAAATATATTGACAGCTGCATAAACAACCAGATCTAATTCTTATATTTTTATTCCTAATAACTAATTGAAGAGATTTGATAGGGATTAGATGACAAAGGTATTTAAGGGTAAAGAAAACGGATAAATTAATTATGAGTGTGGGAAAGAAGAGAGGCGGAAGAAAAGTGAGAGCTCAGTGAGGTGTGTCCGAGGAATTCGCGTATAGAGTAAAAGAGTGGTTAATGGTAGGTTGAGATGGTACGAGAATGTCTTATTTCAAGTATACCAGGTAAAGCAGTTCGGAGCTGTCAATGTTGGAAATACTTATATTCTAAATTAACTTTAAATTCGTTTTAAACCCTTGATTGGGAAGATTACCGATGAAAATTACAGACAGATTGGTATAGTTGGACGTATTGCAAAAATGGGGTGATCTCTTTCATTACTTTACCAAGACAAATAGTTACACCGTAAAAACTTGGAGATTCGCTTTCAGTGCACGGGGATCTCTAATTTCATGAAGCAATGTTGGAGGCCTAGGAGGGACATAGCTTTATTTTTTGGCGTCATGTATGAATGCTCTTCCCCAAAGAAAAGTTTTGTGACAACTTTTTTAGATTTAAGTAGGTATTATATCATTTAAATGTCAAATTTATTACATTCAAACTAATTTTAATATTACTAGTGCACCAATGATAGCTATTTTAACACGTATTATGAGATGACCAATGATATAACATATAACCAATGGACTTTGATATTGTTGAACGTAGTAATCGATGTTGTGGGATACCATGATGGACAAAGTTGAGTAGATATATGAATTACGGCAGGAAAAAACGTGTTATATTTGATAAGTTCATTTTGGTTGGGCAAGAACTATTAGAAGTATTTTAACAAATCCCCTGAAATTGAAAATTCTAACCTCGAGTACAATCTGGATTTAATTTTTCACTCGTGATTTCTAGTTTTCGTGGCATATCATTTGGGTGCATGTTTCCTTATGAAGCAGCATCACCTCATGTCTCGTTTATGACTGCGTGTTTATCTAAGGTGACGCATGAAATTGATGAACACTCATTCCTACATTCCCTTACGTTCGAAATGATTGAATAATTATATTGATATTTAAGCGGGAGGATATAAAAAATGAGGAAAATCTTATGTTTTTGTCGGACAAGGCCATAGAAATTAATTCATATACGTTTGATGTACTCTTTTTTCGAGCGAAAGATTTTGCCTATATATTTCCTCATTTACCAAGAGAACTAACGATTCAAGTCGCGCGACAACGTGTATTTTCTGTCTCCATTCCCTATGGCAAGATCTAAAATTCCAACCACAGTAAAATTAATAATGATCAGGGGCTGATAAAATTCCAATATTTGGACCCCGTGAAATATCTGATGATAAAAAATGTAATGCACCATTTTTATCCATCGAATTTTTGGAGCAACATTATCAAACTTTGAGTTTCGGGTGTCAAGAATCAAGTGTCTCCTTTCCTCATAATTCCCGTGTACGTTTGAATAGCCAATGGAGTACACATCGACGAAAAGAGTCAATTCTATCCCTTAATCTTGATTTATTTAAATTCACAATCCCGTTTCATTTCCAGAAAAATAAACACCCCCCATTATATGCAAATTATACGCGCTGAAAAATTTCTTTTCGTTTGCCCATTCGAAGTACGATTTCGCTTGACTGGTCAACTTAAATATCTCTGCCTCGTACGAAATTGTTGGGAGAATAAGGCACCTTGCGCGAGAGCTTCCTCCTTAAATTCGTGCACGAAGTGCATGCCAACTGTTCGAAGATGGTCACGCATTCTCCATTGTGCATTTTCGCTCCTCTTTTGCATCTCGGGGAATGGGGTTTGCGAAAACGGTCAAGTCGGATGGGAAACTACCGAAGACGTCTTAGGAATGTTGGATGAGGAAGCGGCAAATTTATTTGGGGCCTCTTGAGAGATGATTCGTTAAAAAGCGTTTCACAATTGTCATGATGGAATTGAAACATAAACAAATGAATGGGTTAAAATTGCCAAACATACTATATCGCATCGTCACAGACCAACTCTCGTTCCATCGCCGCAATAATTCAACCTTGTGTTATTTTAACGTGATGTAAACTCATCACAGCTTTTAGCTATCGTTGCCTCAGCTTACTGCGACTTACGGCAAGATTTTTTCACGACTCCGTCAGCATAGCTCAAATAAAATTCGTTTGATTCTCAATGCATTTCAGCACTCATGCTGAATAATATTTTATAAAGCCAATATCAGGGCTGAGTACATATTCCTTTCTGGTTTAAATTTGATATCCTGAGTATTTTTCATTAATTTTTTTAAAAAAAGACCACGCTGATGGGTATTTGAATAAATTCATAGAATCGATATTTCTTCCTCAGGAAAAGAAGATCGATGAATTATGATCACTCTGACGTACTCGAAGCTTCGACATAGAACTTTCCCACACTGAGCAGTCAATATGATGACCTTTCAGTCGAGATTCGACTAACGAGATGAGTTTTTGCTGTGGCAAATTTATGGTGTGCTCGGTTGACCGAGCGATAATCTGAGAAAAAGATATTGCATATTATTGTAATTAATCGCGACCTCGGTAACATTGACATCAGTATCGAGGCTGCTGCCTGAAAGTATATGACTACCTCTTTACGGCCGGTCCCTTCGCAATGATAAGGAGAATGGCTTAATCATGGTGAGATTGTGGGACCAAGTTTTTACTCATCTCTTAGCAGCTCTACAAATCTCGAGAAAGCTTGGCAATATTAAAATATCACAGGAGGTGACCGTGTTTTCACATAGAAGATTATTCATTCATCTAAGGTGGGATAGCTATTCAGAATGATTTGAATTATATTGGGCTAATCATTCGTGGGCAACCGAAGAAGCAAATGCGTGCAATTGTATTTGAACGATTGAAATAATAAATGCGAAATAAATTCCCGTTTTTTACATCGAAGGAATAGTCATCTATTCTCTCACAAAATGAAACGACCAGGTAGCATTATTAAAAACAATTTTCAGGAGTTACGAATTTATGAATTGCAACACTTATTGGCTCTAAGCTTTGATTTACAATTACCTCTTATTTCGCAGGTGTATTCTAAAATGAGGATAACCATTAAATGATAATTACGAAAACCTATTTAACCAAAATAATTGAATATGGTAAGTATAGTATGCTTGGACGATATTTATTTTCATGCAACTTTTTATGAAAACATTAACGCTAAGTCCCTCGTTATTCCTCAACCCCATAAACAACGCCGGTAAATTTAAACTAGGAAATGAGACTTGTTATAATCTTAAATTGTATTCAGAAACTGCCTACATATTGTCCGCTTCCATAAATAGATTGATGATGATTTTATGCATTGCTACATTCATGTTCCCATCCTCGTTTCAATTCATTATATCACGGAGCAATTATCTAGCATTTAATCAAAGCATATTTATGTTATTCATCAGAATAAATCGGGAATACCTTAGCTTACTAAATAAATGCCTTGTAAAAACAGTGAAATAAATCGATTTAGCACATGCCGTGGCACAGGATTGATAAATTCATTCCTGTTTTAAAGCACTCACACAATTCCGGGATGGCCATAAACACGTTTTGCTCACTCTGTTTGCCCACATATTAGGCGGACATTGTAATAATGTTTGGCCGTCCGGGCAAATATATTCACCAACACTTCAAACCATCATAAAAGTCCGGAGAAGAGGTGGAGGTGGACCGTTTCGTGATTATAGTGGGCCATTTATTGCCAGCGCTATTTGTTCTCACCCAACCTGTTCCTGAAAAAGGATTCTCGTCCTTCCTAAATCTTTCCAGTTCGACGAGGGGGAGGGACCGAGGAGGAACTGGGGGGTTAAGGGGACGGGAAGAAAGGGGAGCAGAGGGGGTGGGAATGGGGCACGAGGGAGGACGGAGGCATCCAGTCCACCTCCACCGAAATATAAATCCTTTAAAATTTCGCCCTGCACGTCCCATTTGGCGCGTAAAGACCCAATTTCTTCGGACACCGGCGAGTGTGTTGGTGGGAGGAGGGGGACGGACTCCATGGGAAGGGGTCGCTCCGGGAGACGAGACAAAACATACACAAAGTCCCGGGGAGAGAAAAAAAGTAATGGGGGGGATTACGAACGTAGCGATTGAGAAGTTTAGGGAAACAAAAGGCAATCGAGACCACTTTTCACCCTTTAACTTCCCTCCGCCTCCTTACTCTTTGGGAAGAAGAAACCATCTCACAAAAAAAACTGAATGACGCCTCCCGCCGAGATCTTTTCCTCCACGAAAGCGAGACTCTCAGGGGACGGAAGAAATCTCTCTTTCTGTCCGTTTCCCCCTCCTTCTCCTCCGGGTCTCTCCTTATATCTGTTTCTCTCTCTCTCTTGCCCCTCTCCATTTCTCACCTTTTTCTATTTGCATCGCGTTATTCACTCGCACCTCCGTGAAAAAAATGAAGTGGCTATGAGTCGTGAAATGTGTTGAGGGTTCCTCTAAACTGCTACGTGAATTTTGTATCTGCGGGTCAGTTCGCAACATCATAAACGTTTAACACTGATGAATTAGAAGTCGGAAACAACTTAGGAGTTAGGCAGGCTCGTAAGCGATGTTAGTGGAACAAGGGATAAGAAAGCGCGAGGAGAAAAAATTCATTCGCACAAATTCCTTCCCGCCTGGTAATAATAAATCCCGACGTTTGTAGCATAAATTATTACATGCATGTACACTTTTATTTTCTGCCAGTAAATTACGGTCTGCTAGCAAACTTCATGTAATTGTACCTTATAATTTCTTATTTATCCCAATTTTGTTTTTATTTGATGGATAATTGTTTCAACTTTCTAAAAACCCTTTTCCGTAATTTATACTAAAAGGTAAAATTAATGAAATTTATCTTTAATGGTAAAATGTGAATTTTGTTAGTATGCAAAAGCTTATTTTTACACTTGGCGGGTAAATTACCAAGATATAAACACTGCCGGCGGAACGTGCCTCGGCCGGCAAAACGTGGAAAAACACTCGATAGAATATCTAGGTATTCCAAAGATTTTATTTTTTTAACTTGACATTTTTGAGTTGGCAGCAGTCAAAAAATTCCTAAGAGTGGATGAAAATTCTTGCACCGATTAGTGAAAACTAGGGATATCAATACTAAAACATTGATGACAACGCAAGCTGTCGAAACCATTGTCGGCGAAATAAAATTATAGTTTGAAAATATACATTGTGATATTTTATCATGAATAAGTTCCTAATCGATTTGTGGGCAAACAGCACCCGTTTTCTTTGGTGAGAGTGCACCACGTGAGTTACGGAAAATGATGAGAAAACAATGAAATCGATAGAAATTGACACGGCATCCGTTTAACGACTGGCGCTGCTTCCGTTGTATTGCCGAACGGCGTGGCACCAATGCTGCGGCGCTAAGATATCTTCAATATCCTCGAGCATCACCACCGCAACATGAGAAGCATCCCCTGGGCGGACGCCGAAGCATTTCACCCCCACCCTCACGGAGGCATCGCCCCTTCAACGCCTCCCCTGCGAGGGAGCACGCGTCGCGTAGGCCCCGGCCGTTAAAGTCTCCCACCCGACCCGAAATCGTTTGCTTCCCACCCGCCCTAGTGTCAGCGCGAGGGCGGCGGTGTGTGGGGGCGAGGCGAGAAGGTTGAGGGAGGAGCCTGATTTGGTTGAGACCCACGAAAAGGGAGAGGGTGAAAAAACGGGGCGAAAAAAATTACGGGACAATTATTATTAGCACCTTGTATTTCTGTGGTCACCCCCGACGTCGGTCGTATATCATGCCTTCCCTCCCTCTCCACCATCCCAAACCCCCTCCCCTCGGCCTGCTCTCCCCACCCCCGTTCGGAGCTCACACTCATGAGGGGGAGGGTGGGGAGGAGTCCGGTACGGAGGACGAGGGGATCGTGAGGAGAAGGAAGGGCCGGAGTGTGAGGAGGGAGGGCGGAGGAGTGGAATGGGAGTGTGGGGAGCAGGGTCGTGGGGAGTTGGGCGAGCGGAGGTGGGCGGGGAGGGAGTGCTGTAGCGGGTGGAATGATCGGAGGCAGGCACGAAGCCAAAAGGTAGGTCCAAAGGATCGTCCGGACACCATTCCGATATCTTATGATGCAGATAAAATAGAATGGCGAGAGGGAAAGAGGTTGGCATCAGTATGGGGAGCATAAGTATCCACGGGAGGATAAGCCAAAAATGTAGTTCCCAATATGGCTCATGTGCTAGGCATAATGTGAAATGCAACTGGACGTGAAAATTTTTTAAAATATGCGTAATTTGCGGGAAGGTAACACATTCCAGCAAAGGAATATGTTGAAAAAAAAGGTTGAAAATAAAGTTCTCGATGGATACCTACCACACAGGTGCATGCCTATAGGAAAGCATAAAATATTGAATTCATCAAAAGGGAAACTTATGTCCTAAGAAAGGAGGGGATTGGCTACTTTGAGAAAGAAGTGAAATTATGGAATTTGTCCGTTGACTATGGCATCGCCAAAAGGAATAAATTGTTGCTACATATGGTTTTAGCTTCTAAATGATTGACTCATTTAAAACTCTTCTTGGTAACTTAGAAATCTATTTACTACTTCTTAGAAAATTTCTGCGTTGTATGGAAACTTATTGAGATTCGCCTTTGAAGTGATGGCAAAGGGTTCACCAAAGTCATAAAGGAGTTCTACGGTAGAATAGATTGGCCAACCCAAGAGGATACATGTTGGGTATGAGCGTAAATTTTCGGTAGCGAGGTACTCGTATGGAAATTTCCATGTTGGGCAATAATTTTTTAGCCTCTATTGTTTAACACCTAATAAACGTGTATCGGAGATATTTTTGGTTTAGCTAGTGTTTTTCTAAAAAAAACAGTTTCTGGCGTAACTTGGTGGAAAATCTTCATACTGACTTTTAATAATCAAACCACTTTACTTTTCCACATAAACTTTTTAATTTTTACTACCCAGGTTTCGTTATAACATAACATCATCCGAAACCTGGGTAGTAAAAATTAAAAAGTTTATGTGGAAAAGTAAAGTGGTTTGATTATTAAAAGTTAGTGTTTTTCTATTTCTCAATTCCTGTGTAAGTGTAGAAATGAAAGATGACTTGCTTCATGACATTTAAAATAAATATCATCAACCGAAATTACATTGGAAACTGATTTTAAATATCTTCTGTCCTCCGAACGTGAAATTATCTGCTAAACTGTGCGTTGTTTTCTATAATTATGAGCAGTGCGACACCGTTTCAAAATTAATTTCTCGTAACATAGATTTCAACTTTCTTTGCCGGAGGAAAGGTTATAAAATTATTTTTGCCCACATACGATCCTTTCCTCCCCCACCTTTAAAGGTTTTCTAGATCCGCAACCGGTGGTGATGCAGAAGTTGCGTCAGATAGACGTTTTAAAGGTCACTGCTAATAAAAAACGATCGAAACATGCATCGATTTAGGGCGCAACGTCTCGCCAACTCAACGCCGTCGTCCTGCTCTCACTGTCACCCCGAGTCGAGACGCGACATACTCCCCATCGAACCTCCCCTCGACGCGCCCCCCCCCCCCCGTAACACTCTCATCTTCTGGTGACGTAATAGCCGAATGACCCCTAATTAAAGCTGGGGAAACAGGAACCCTTTTTGTGTGGGCGTTGCGGGTAGGATTTTTATTATTCAATTGAAATAAAATCCTGCTCAGAAACGCCTCCAGTGAATTTAAGACAAAGGCGGCAATAAATAAAAGGGACCGGTTTCGACGAAGGAGCGTCATCGGCCAGCAGCCCTCACGTCCGAAACAAAGAGAGATTTTTACGAACGCTTATACAAATGGGAATAAGACGTTTTGTTCGAGATGGGATTTTGAAGAGGTGCGAAGGAACGAAGGACTAAATGGTGATCTCTTGAGACGGAATAAAATGGTCTAATAAGTTCACAATGGTGCTTTAATTGAAGAAAGTAGGAATGCTGTTTTTCCCTATAGCTGAATGTCGTTATGCTAGTCTGTTACGACATTGGGTACGTTTTGAAGATTTTTTGTTCTCAATTTGGCATCCGAGCACGAAAATATTGCTTCACTTGCCATTTCTAAATGACGCCCGTAAATTTGAGGACAGAAACTTAAAGGTGGTAAATTGAGCCAGTATTATTATTTTTACGACTCCTGAGATAATTTTTTGTTAATTATATTGATTTTAATTATGGGCTGGAACTAGTACCTTGGTACCGAAAATTACCTGGAATTCATGCTCTAAGAATCGGTACCTAGAACTACTCCCCGAAATATTGGTATCGAGGAGCCGATATCGGTATAATGTGCCAACCCCTGGCTTTAAACCTTTAACTATAACATTGTTAAACGATAGTTATCTGCGGGAATCTTAATATCTTTACTAATATTAACGAATTTTCGTAAGGTATGGTCTGATATTGTTTAGATACATTCATTATATGAATATCTAGGAAGTTTATTAAGCATAAAAACAGTATATGGATGAACGAAATGATTTAACTTTGTCACACTCAGAACTTAAGGTATCAAAAACTTTCTTCAAACAATTTAGTTACGCTAAATATTGGGATACTGTCATTTTCTTTCTGAAGGCAACAGCTTTAAGGCTTTATTTCTTCTTCCATATGGACCGTACCTGTAATAGCATGCTAGGCAAAACTCTCAGTTAAGCCTACTCCAGCTATTTATAATCCTTACACAATTATGTATTAAAGTCGTCTATTTTCCCCAAAGGTCTCATCATCGTTCAAACAAGGTGTACATTCACAGCAAACTATTTGGAACTTAGTTGGAAAATTTTCAGGGTGGAAAAGGGTGAATGCCTATCACTTTTCAGGCAATCATACTGCCGCTTCTACCGTATGCAGCTTTTCCGCCGATTTGCATGAGAGATATTATAGTCTGTAGTAATACTATACAGGGTCTGTTGGTGATGACATTTTGGCTGATGATGCAACAAAATTGTTATTCACGGTCCCAAGGTCCCTCATTCAGGAGATTTCATGTTTACTCTTGTCAGTGAGATCATGCCCCGTATACCTCGAAGTAAAAGCCAAATTTAAGTATTTAATTTTCATGAAATTACTTCTAATCCACAAAATATAGTTGAAAGTGTGTGATGAGACTGAAAACTTAAGTCTTATATATTTCATATTCCTTTAGTTTCAATTTTTAGCAGTTACTTTGCGGAAGTCCATGGAGTTTCTGATTGTATTAAAAATAATAGATTTAGATTATCAATGAGGAAAAGTAGAAAACGATCAAATAATAAAGCGTGAAGACATCGGCAAGAAATATTCACTACACATTTCCGAGTTTCGAACAGGGGATCTGCCAATTGTCAGTTGGGTTTTTAAACCAATGACCTTCGAGGTGTTGAACGCAAAACCAAAAGTCTCGCTTTCATTTCACGTGACACTAGGGCAGGCTATCGTTCGCGATGTTCCACCATCGCTAAGGTAATCTCAAACTATACGATATCACTAGAAACACAGAAACTGAGCGAACAGGAACTCCGTGGGATCAAACACAAGGGAACGTTATGAGCTATTGCGAGTACTTGCTGTGAGTTAATAAATTCAACGCCTGGATATTAACCATTGAAAAAAAACTGCTGTGCTCGACCGTGTGAAACGTTGTGGTATTTCCTCCAGCATTATTGATGAATGGAATACGTTATTACATAAATTCCATCAGCTATGTGCGTCATACGCATAAATTGATCCCGCGTCGCAGCGGAAAACCATAAAGCCGATGGAGTGGGAAAATAGGAGGCGGCGGGAGTGGGTGGTGGCGAAGGTGGAAGAAGGTACCACGAGTGGGGAATGGGAAGAGGAAATAGAAGTGGGAAAGGGTAAAAAAAATTGGAGAAACTAACAACCAAGACAGGCAAACGACTTAATATGGTCGAAATTGAGGCCTAGGGGACTTCTTTTTTCTTGCATTCAACCCGTCGTCCTGGCGACTATAATGACGATTGAGATGAGGCCCAAGTAAGGTTCGAGAACAAATACCAAACAAACATGGGGTGTACGAGAGATTCTGGAGTGAGTTATGGGGCAGGAAATAATTGACATGGAAGGAAAGAGAGCAGGGTTTTAGGTGGAGATCGGCAACCGATGGATCCTCGGAGGGCTGAGGTGGTCGCCATTTGCTGGCCGTAAAATTATAATTCACCATGACCCATGCTCCAAATTATTTATTGTGATAGTTAGTCTGGTATAGAATTATTTGAAACCTCTCCTGCTTTGAGGCATCGGTGATGCGGATCTCGGGACATTTTTCATAAATTTCTGACACTGGTTTAAATTTTGCCTGGGAATAATTCAGTTTCTCGTATCAATTAATTAGAAGCTCAAGCCTGGGTTTGCATGTGACGCTGCAATGTGCTGAATCTGCATTTGCAGTTGACGTGTATGCAGCTTAGCCTACATTTTGCATGCTCTGTGTATCTTGACAATTTTCAGGCGTTTCACTTCACAACAAGTGAAAAATAAGGCGTAAACCTCTTCGTTAGCTGTATCTATTGACCAGTGAGAAGTGGTTTTGGAAGATGTTGCATCGGTAATCCACAATTTTTATCAGTACGACGCGATTTTGGATGTGTTATGGATTCATTTTTGATGACTGTCGAATATGAAGGGCGTCCGCACCATTTCTTTCTTTTTTTACGCAATGGGATGAAAAAAAGGAAGGTCGTTTCGTCGTGAAAAAAATGGGATTTGCCGAGCGGACTTCCCACCCAAGCAAGGCTCCCTCTGCCCGGGGTCCGCGGCGGACTTTTTCATCGCCTGATATACGCCCAGTAATTCCTTTCACGTGCGTGGATTATCTCGCGGGGGGAGGGAGGCACAGGAGGGAAGGGAGTGTGAAGGGTTTCCTTGCGAACGCGTTCGAACTCGAGACCGTAACGGCAGAGACGGCAAACCCGCTAACGCCCTGATAAAGTCCAGCGAGCGCGGGTTGGGGCGAACACATAGCGTAGGGAGCAATTGGGTTTAGAAGGGGTGACCAAGCGGAGAGAAAGGGAGAGAGAGAGAGAGTGAGCGTGGAGAAGGAAAGGGAGATGGAAAGAGGCCGGGAGAGAGAATAAAGGAACGAGAAGGCACTGCTCTATGGGAGTTGAGAAGTGTCGAGGGAGATAGAAAGGGAAAGAGGAATGGAGTTAAAATGGATTCGGGTCCACGGAAAAGTGCCAAATGATGACTGGCTGGCGAGAGGAGGGGTGGGTGGGGTTCACGGGGTGGGCGGATGGGTGGCGAGGGGGGTCGTGGGGGTGGGGGAAGATGGGTTTTGGGGGCCCCTCGCGGGGGTGGAGGGTCGAGGGAGGAAGGATCGGATGGGTTGGGGCGGGAGAGGCGAGGGGCGGCCGGAGTGGGCGGAGGAGTCAACGGGGGCGGGGCCGCGCCGCATTCCATGCCCCCAGATCGCCGCGCTCTCCGGCCGGACCGGAGGAGGTGGAGCGGGGCGCGAGGACTTGTTTTCTTTTTCCTTTTATATTTTTTTTTCTTGGAAATATTTTTTCCGGGGTTGATTTTTTTTTATTTTTCATTTTCGGAGAGGGAGTTGGAGGGATGGGGGGACACGGGGGTGGGGGTTGGTGTGTGGGGGGAGGGGAGCTCAGGGTGGAGAGATCGCGGGGAAGTGTGGGGGCCGCCTCCTCATCCACGGCCCTCTTCTTCTCTCTCTGCCGAGGTAGGGGAGAGGGTTCAACGCCTTGCGAGCGGGGGAGTTTTGGGCGGGGAGGGGAAGAGCGGGGGTGAAGAGTGGGAGATGAAGCCGGAACTAGAGTCCAGAGCCCCAAGGACGGGGCTCCCCACCAAAACACTCCTCTCGTCTCCTGGTCCTCCCCTTATCGTTTCCTCCTCTTCGCTCCCCTCTTTCTCTCTCTCTCTCCCCTTTCCGTCATTCCACATTCCTCCTTTTCTATGTCTTTCCCTTCGCTACGTCACAGATCATCCTCCCAACCAACCCCCTGCCCCCTTCGCCGCCTCGGCGTTATAAGTTTTCTCCGGCTACGTCATTACACTTACTGATGTAATCACGGGCGTCGTGGGTGTTTTTTGGCGCTCGCAACCCTCTGCCTAGTCCCGCACTCATCCCCCTCTCGTCCCCACTACCCTCTCCAAACACGCCTCCCGATCGGAGGGAAAGATGTTTGCATTCCGACCGCGATTTTTGCACGATCGGTGGAGGTATGGGGCAGTCCCGTTCGGCGAATCCGTAACGGTGTCCCCCGTAGACGAGCTCCCTCCCTCCCTAGCCCTAGTAGATCGTTATCCTTCTTCACTTTTAAAATGTACGCCTAGCTATGTAATTAATGGGGGCCGTATGACGTTCTTCTTCCTCTCCCTCGTCGGTTTCCTCATTCTTCGATAAGCTAAGCCTATATTTTTCGTGTATTCGTCACTTGGCATTCATTTCTAGATTCTCCTGTGAGGGGCTTTTGAGTTGGTTTCAATAGTTTTTATTCCCCGCTTACTGGGCATAATTCTTCACTTCAGGACGGAATGCAGCCGCGAGATGCATACGAAAGTTGAAAATAGGAGGAAGATGCATTTTGATTTTCCCCAGTATTCTTTGATTGATACCAAATGATTGTAGGTTTTCAATATACCCATTATTTTAATACCACTATGGTTGGATGTATTGTAATTGTGTTTTTTGATATAATTTATTGATTCTCAATTTGGGTAATACTTCATTGAAATGAGCCTGTGAACAAGTAACGATACCTCATGAATTCATTACCGATCACATACGAGTATATATTAAAAGTTCATTTATTGACTTTTGGAACTAGCCAGACAGCGTTGACATTGACGAGGGACAATTATTTTTGTGGTCGTCTTATTGACTCGCGAGATATAATTATGTGTCTAACGGTTCATTTTACGTGCATCTCCATGACTGGTGCTCAGCATGTTCATTGCTGTGTGGCGAAGAGAACATATTATATAATGAATAATGCAGACACAGTGAAATTATATGCTAATTCAGAATCATGACATTGATTTCTTAATTACAAAGCACCTTTGGTTTCCATGTTTACTTTTCACCTTCAACTTTCTTACAAGCGCCGTTACGTCTTGTTTTTCAAAAGAATTTAACTTAGACCGCGGTGAGCCGCTTTCCTTGCTATAGGCGGTGATTCGTTATTGCTAAAGGTCACGAGAATTCCATCGCCTAGAAGGTCAGGGTGCGTGTAAAGAATTTATCATTAATTGCTCCGGCCATGACATGCCTTGTACAAAAATTAACCAATATTTCATGCCGCGTATCCGGGAATGTGTCTGAAATGGATTTCTTTCTTTTGTAAGATTTTACAAAAAAACTTTTGTCGTAGAAATCCATGTAAATGACCTTGAATATAGATTGACTCCTTAAAAAAAAATCTCCAATCCTGATATCTCTATGCTCACTATTCGTTATCTTTCGAGAATCTAATGATTGTACCGTTTGCTATGTTGAAGGGTATATTTACGGTAACGAATTCAGGAATGTTTTTCCCATTGACCATTTGAAGTCGTAAAGAAATTATGTCTAATCTTTTCTAACGAGTTTTCACGGATATATTTCCGCGTGAAATTTCCATAATGTCCACAGGGTTAGGGAGGCTAAGATGGAAATTGCGAAATCTGTGGGAAACTCTTGAATCGAAGACCACCTAAGCTTTCCGCTCCATCTCTTCAAGCGATTATCCTACTGTTTCCAATAAATCTGAGCTCCGTGTGCATGAAAGAGCCCAGCTGCACTCGATCCGTTGCCTCTGCAGTGTGCTCTAGCTTATAAGAGATTTGTGCTAGAGCTTATAATCTGATTCAGATGTAAACAACGTGGAACTCAACAGTTTATACGGTTTAACAGTCATGATATCGAGCAATGTTCTTTCAAGGTTTGCGTTGGCATTTAAATGAAAATGAACGCGAGGCCTGTTCACTGAAATCAGCAAAAAATTATTCATTTCACTTGATAAATCATTAGCTAATCTACATGAATAAATATTGAATGAGAGAGTTCACTCTATTGCATGCACAGATACTAGTTTTAATGGTGCAAATTGTTGAAAATTAGTGCCGAAATGGATTTCGTAATTATATTTCCCCCAACTAACGTTAACTTAATGCTCTTTACCCGTCAAGCATTTATTTTTTATTTCATATAAACTGATTCTAGGTTCAATTATTTAGAGCCGTTCACTTGTTGTCAGTTTGCGTTTGGTGAGAAATAAGGGATATATCCATTTCGTATGCCTCATTTTTCATGTTCATTCCTCCGTCTAACTCATCAGCTTGCGGTAATGGAGGAATAAATGAAACAGTTTAACGTGTGAACATTTTCGAGTTTTGGGACTACCAATCTTGCTCATAAAATTCCCGCCATATCAAAGGTTCGCCCGTTGATGTAGGCAAAAGGAACCATTTAGAAATTCTCGTATTTCACTCATTCTCTCAAGGTTATTTTTTTCTACTTTCACATTAATAATTAAATTAAGAGAACGAACCGGGAAGAATTTGAACCATATTTTGTGCCATGAGGCCGTGGGAACGTTTCTTTCATCCACGCCACGCCCTCAGGTAATGTGGTCGAGTTTCCTTTCAAGTGAGGAGCGGAGCGAAGCTTTTAGCTTTTTACTTACGCTTTCGTCATAGAACCCCAGCTTTAGAGCCTTTCGCTTCTTCATTTTTATTTCTTATTCCCTTCATTATTTCATTCAATTTTGATGATTAGTTAATCAGCATTCAGCAACCTACATATCACCCTGCACCTGTCGGAAAATGACTCACTCCGAGAAGTTATTGCCGTTACGCGAATGGCAGTTGTGAGAACTGAATTGAATCACCATCATAATGAAACCAGTGCAACTTTTGGGCC
The DNA here is from genome assembly GCA_037158775.1 of Hetaerina titia. Classification (NCBI taxonomy): domain Eukaryota; kingdom Metazoa; phylum Arthropoda; class Insecta; order Odonata; family Calopterygidae; genus Hetaerina; species Hetaerina titia. Next base: position 10,356,405 of record CM073773.1, on the reverse strand, counting down.
CGCTGTCTTCTCCCTTCACACTCGAACTTGGACTGTGTGGTATGGTGTAGATTTTCGCAAAAATTAATTTTACAGTGTGCAATTCTCTCCAGTGCACACACATGTCCAGTTGAATTAATGATTCGGGTTTGCCCGTTGGGGCATGTTGATTCATTTAATGTGTTATTCAATATACGTGCGGTTTACTAGAGAACGAAAAACTGCTCGATCGGTAGGAAATGATTTAATTTATGATTGAATAAACCGCTTGTAGAGGGTACACACCTCAAGCATCGTTAGTCCGTCCCTTATCCATTAGTTGGACACCGTCACGTTCTGCTTCTCATCCAGAGGCCGTGAGGTCTACCATGCCTTCCGTGGCTGTGCCTAGGAAGTGGGCATTCCCGCTTCTATTTACGGTTGAATTGAACTTCAGCCAAGGGAAAATTTGAAGGAAAGGCGTTAGTGGGAGAGTCTTAAGAATACCAGTTATTGGCTGTAACATTGTGACCGAATATTAAAATTTAGTATTTAAAACTATATTGCTTTCAAAAGCATCTATACTTATGCTAAAACAACTGATTGTGATAGGAAATTTACTTTATTATAATAGAAATCTTCAAATTATATTTATATCCTAACAATACTTGGTTAACGATGAGGGTAAAAAAAGAAACTTTGCATTTAATCAACATAAACTTCCACAAATTGGAGCCAGAAACCTTCCAATACATACCCTCTCCCTCCCATAGCCCACTAATACGTTTTGCGCCAATACTCAACTTACCCCCTCCCCTTACTCCCCCTACCTTCCTCCTCTCTTTGAACCTCCCGTAAATAAGTTGAAAACTTTTTTATGCATGTCACCGGATGATGATGCGCAGCATCGAAACCATGGTCGTGAAATATTAAATCTTTATGTGGAAGTTCAAAGTTTCTTTTTTTTAGCCTCATCATGAAGGAATTCCACAGAGTTAAACCTGAAACTGTTATGTTTATCAAATACTTTGTCCAGCTCTGGTTTCATGACCACCGCTTCATTATGACAAGAGGGATTTTGTGGTTCGTAAGTATAATTAATTCGCTTACTGATTACGCCGTAGCATAGAAACCAGGCCACAAGCTAAATTCTATTGGTGGAAATTTGCAAATAAAATGTAGGGAAAATGATGAGGTTACAACTCATTTTAATATGAAAAGCTCTACGACGTTGAATCAGTCTTAATTCATGACGGAAACATCTTTTTTTTAGCCATTTGCACGACGTGTCACTCTTTAAAAAATAACATAAAAAATATTTTTATTCATGACAAATGCCGGGCGATTGCCCGTTTCGTTAACATTTCACCGGAAATCGGCATAAAATATTCAATTGCCCCGGCTAACCGAAAATTTATTGAATGAATGAATTCCGATTTCGGTGGGAAAATCAAAGAGGGATACGTGTATGCTAGGCAGAAACTCCAGGAAGTCCAATCTCTGCAGCCTCCTGCTTCCAGTTGCGTCACTCTTTTTCCATTCCTCGGAATTGTGATCGGAGCAGGCCCGTCAGCATCGTCAGCCGTTTTCCTCCGGCGTCAATTATGATCCCCCCCCTCTCGCCATTCAGGCCCTCCCACATGCATTTAAATTTCGCAATGAATATTCTCAGAGGGATTAAAATAAAGAACTTAACCCCTACAGCGCCTCGGCCACAAAGTATCTATAGAATTCTCACGGCGCAAACGATGAAAAGCATGAGTGAAGGTTTCACTTCTTGGTAATGCTGCTTGCTTGCAATGGGTACATGCGTTACCATCCTCCCCCTTTGTCGTTCTCTCAATGGGCAGATCTAGGGCCCGCCTAATCGGGCAATTGATGAACAAGAAATCAAATATTTAACACTTTTTTGGCGCACAACTCAACCAGAAGGAAGCAATGCACGCAGGAATTAGGGGAACAACATACTCAGGAATGGTGAGCGTGACTGAAATTGCGAGAGGAAGGAATGAATCGGTCATTGCGTGTATCGAAGTGCTTCGCGGCCTTGTTGCAGTTTTGAAAGTCTTCTTTTCAGCCAACTGCTTTATCAAAATTATGGCAATGGTGTGGGTGAGCAATGTCATCTATGTCATGTGCTCCAAATTCAGTCCGTTAATGGGAGGGACGAGATTTACTGAGAGAGATTATTTTGAGCGTTCAGATTTACGGTGGGAAGAGATTTCAGTGCAAATCCGTTCCATTCTCTTGACTTTGCCGATTAATATTGATTCACTGTACCCCTGCTCGTAATAGTAGCTATGAGGAGGGACGATCAACGTCTTGAGATATTTATGATTCTAGGGATAGGTGGATCACTTTGGCGTGGGTGTGGATATGATTTTAAGGGAATGTGGGAAAGATGAACCATCGGTTCGATTCCGATACGATTCGACTTGATAACTCTATCGTCGACATACCTATTTTACCTCCAAAAAAGTTACGTTCCCAATTCGAAGTCGTTCGGTTATTTTCCTTTCAAATCCAATGATAAAATTTTAAACCATTAACCCTCCCCATTATTTCAAGGGTAATATTAGGGTGATATTTATGGAATCGATCCTCACCGAATTGATCGAATCGTTTCTTTCGTTCCAGTGTTGACCATGTGTGGGAATCATGGGAATTTCAATGGTGATTCGTGACAGGTGTAAGTTTTTGGGAGTGACGCGTGTGTGGGTGGAGAGAAAACCAGCGACGGAATCGGCATATATCTCAACCGAAGTCGCCAAGAGGTCACATGTCCCTTTCAAAAGACGGGAGCACTGCACTCGGAGTGACCCCTTCAAGCGGGACCCAAGTTAGGATCGGAGAACCGCTGAAAAATTCACCAGGACAGGGATTTGATCCCGATCTGTGGCGTGGGAAAACATTCCCTTCCCACTCGACGCTCGATCAGTGAGCAGCATTCGGCAACACTCCACCTTCAATGAATACGTTTTTCGACCGGAATGCTGCAACTCACGTGGAAATCGTCAACCCGTGGGCCGGCTTCGAAGGGAGCGAGGGAAGTTCCTCGAAATTCTGCCGCCGTGAAGCGTGTAATCACACGTCCAAGGGAGCGGGGGAGGACGAGGGGCGGCCGAGGCCGGTGTAGCCTCCCTCCGTGCGCGCCCTTGCCCCTTGTGCTCGCTGTCGTTCGCAGCGAATGTAAGAGTTGAACTCAAAGAACTCTTCTTAATAGACGAGCATTGCCATTCGAGAGCTTCAAACAAAATGAGAAGGATGAACCGCGTTCATTTCTCAAATTTGGAGTCTTTACATTTCCCACCTAAAGGCGAACGCGTCTTTCGTATTTAAGCGCCACGAGGTAAAGGATTCGGCAATAACATCGTAATCAATGAATTTACCGTTTTCAAGAAACCGAAACGAACGAGAGAAGCGTGTGAAGAATAAAAGTGCCCATTTTTAAGTACCAAAAGTGTAACATCATTTCAATTTTCCATGGTGGATTAAAAACAAATCTTCAAAAAATATGCATGTTGCTATTGACCGACGTAAAAGTAGACACACCCTTACTGATGGGCTGTACTTGGAAGATATTGTTCATTCTGGACGATACGACTATTGAGTTTCAAATCTGAGCCGAGTTCCTGAGCTCGTCCATTCAATAGTCCTTTAGTCCTCGGATGTGGAGCTGGCTCTCGGTAACTCGCCGAATGCATTTGTTAGGTTTCGTGCAGGGACACAATTGACCTCTGAATCCAGAAATGAACCATGTTGTCCGACCTTACCTCGCCTATGCCAACCCTGATATATGTTGCATCGAAATAATTTTTAAGACCCTTGCTGCTTCGTTTCACTGACGTTTGACGCTCACCTGTAAGGGGCGTGGTAATCTGATGAGTACGGCGTTCGACTCTTGACCAAAGAACTTGGGTTCAATTCAGGGTGATTCTGGTCACCGACATCTAATACAAGAGCATGTGGTAGAAGGTGCAATGTCATCATCCATGAGAAATTAGGGTAATTAGTGAGAAGTGGTGTTCTGTACAGATTTGAAATTTTAGTACATGATATTTCCACTTGTTACGGATTGTGCGAAGGAAAAAGAATCACATACGTATAGCTCTCATCTTCAGTCGATTTCCTCACCGTAGTCTCGATTGTCAATGTAGATTGGGGTTGAAATTATTTCCCTCTGTGTGATATCTCACGGGATTGCTTGTAATGTTCATAGCGCCATTTAGCTTGGTGTTATTTTTTAACGTATATTTTTGTCCGAAAATGTATCGCACATTTTGAACCTAGCTGCAGGTTTCCCGAAGCATTACATAGGTTTGGACATTGGAACCTGCATCGGCTATAGTATGGCGTGTAAATACAATATATCTCTTCACGAAAATGTAGGTATCATACATCAACGGTCTTCGCGCAGTGCCCTGAATTTTTCCATCGCAAATTCCCACAGATCATCATTTCTTTCTGCCACTCGCATCTCTGTCTCTCTCTCTCCCGCCCCACCTCCCTCGTTGCGAATCGATGGAACAGAAATGCTACGCCTCCGAAATATTTCCCAGGCCGCCTCCTTTCCATAATCTGTTTCTTCTCTCCCTGCCCCCACCCGGTCCACCCGAACACTCCCCCCACCCACCTCCTCTCCCCTTCGGCCCTCCCATCCCACGACTTGTTTTTCATCTTGTTGTTGCTGCGTTGGATACGGGGAATTAGACGCACGCACCACCACCCCTCCTTTTTTTTACCTTCCCCAGCTGTTCCAACCCCCTCCCCCCGCATCGCCCATCCCACACTCCTTCCCGTCACCCCCACCACAGCCGCCTTTCGTTCCTTGGGCGGTATTTGGACGATGGATCTAATGAGACTGTTTCGGCCTCACCTCCTCCTCATCCACCCCCCTCTAAGGTCTCTTCTCCCCTTTTCTCCCCCCGTCCCTCCCTCTCTCTCCCTCGCTTCCCCTCCAACCATGAGCGGTCCAACGGCTATCAACGGAAATCAAATCGCGTGAGGTTTCCCTAAGTTTTACCACTTTTTTTTAATTAATCCCTCCCGTCTCTCCGCCGACTCGTCCTCGTCTCGTCTTTTCCTTGCTCGTCCCATCGATTCTCAACGCATCCGGCATTCGATGCGAAAACCGTGGGTTAGGTTCGAATCCTCCGCTTTGAAAATAATTTTTGGAGTGACAGGAACGAAGAGACGAAACGGAAGACGAAGGAATTAAAAAAAATATGCGCGCGGAAACAACACGAAAGGAACAGGAGTGAGCGGAGATTTTTTTCGGTCCCTCTCTCTCTCTCTCTCCTTTTCACTCTTTCCAGTATCCCATCCTTCTCCCAACCCTCCCGATATCTACATCTTGATTTTTCACGCGGTCACCTCCTTTTGTGTGCGTGTGTGTTTGTTTTTTTTTACTGATATCTTCTTATTATTAAACCGTCCATTTTTAAACGGTTCTGGTTTTTCAAAAGCGATGGGAAAAATGTTTCTTCTCTCGTGCGAAATCAAGGGGGCCGATGGGAATTACCATTTTTTTCGCCGCCATCGCATCGCGAGGGGAAGGAAATCGAGGGATCGGAATACCTAGCGATCTGCCGGCGAAATTCAAAGAATTCCATCGCCGAGTGTAATAAATGAGAATTTCAGCAAGGTGATCGAGTCGGAGGGCGTGGGAGTTCATGTGAACTTGCAGCGTGCATTGGTGAGGGGGAATTCAGTGCCCACATTTCTTTGTTATTTTTTTCCTCCGGGTAGTTTGAGATGAAGTGTTCTCGGTCATTCGCCCATTCCAAAGATTATACGTTTCGTAAACGCTCCTACCTTGCCTGGACGGGACAAAAAAAGTGTACACGAATTCTTTAAATGTTCCTTTAATATCTTGAAATTAATCATGTCCCTTTTTTATGGATACGTCACGGCAGCCTATTTTTGGAGCAGAAGCACAAAGGGAACTTCTCGAAAAAAGTGACCTCATTTTCGTAAAAATCCTCGTATAAGTATTCCTCTCCAATAGCAGTGGCAACAAAAGTGATTCCCAGATGCTCTTACATATTTAATCGATTAACACGATACATTTTGTTCCTTCACTAAAACTTATAGAAACAACAACATATTAACCACCTAAATGGCTTTCGAACCCGATATCATGGGATTGGCTGACGATTTAAACGACCAGCATAACATAGCCCAGGAAAATTCCTTTTTCATGTGCTCGCTTGCAGTCACAGTACTTGTGCCAATATAAATTACAAATTCGGGTGTGGTGTGGTGTAACTGTTCCATAATAACAGGGAAGAAAACTCTAGCAATTTTCCACTTAATAAATATTTATTTTAGATGCACTACATCATTTTCAAGGGAAGCTCTCTCTGTACAGAGTCCAATAATTAATATTATTAAGTAATCTACCGGTTAAGGTCCGTTTTGGATGGACAAAACTACCGAATAAATATTTGTTTTGACTCCTAACAAATCACAATGCAGCAACCTATAATGGAAAACCCTGCCTTACCCCTCTTCCTAACACTGCCCATCCGGACTCTCCGTTCCCCACTCGCACCTGAGCAGTCTGAGACATGTACAGGTTGCGGATCAGTCTCCTGTCCCTCCAATCCATTCCTATTTTTGCAATATACTCATTTGTTTTTCACAATTCACTCTATCAAACGCTTTTTCGAGATCTACGAAACAGGCAGATACGTCCTGATTGTATTCTATATTTCCTCCCGATTAGTGATCTCATTACTGCAATGGCCACTCGCGTACCTCTTCCCTTCCTAAACCCAAATTGATCATTCCCTAAGTAATCATTTGCCTTGCTCTCCGTCCCTTTGGTGATGAACCTGAGAACCACTTTTGCTGCATGGGAAATCAAACTTATTGTTCTGTAGCCCTCACATTATGTAGCCTTTATCTTTTTCGGAATAAGAACTACCACTGATCTCTCAAAGCCTTCCGGCAAGATTCCTTTCTCATAGATGCTATGAATCAATCCGTATAGTCTCTTCCGACCACACTTACCTAAACCTTATGGTAGTTCCAATAGTATAGAGCCCAATATAGACAATCGCAGTGCCTCCACGTGCTGGGAGGTGTTGGGGGGGTCTCAAGAGCTTCGGTTTTTCCCTCTCCCCCAACCCCTCCTAGCACGTGGATACACTCTGGTTTCCTCCCGTCCTATTTTATATATATATATATATATACACACACACATATATAAATTCTTTTGCATATATCGCTCTGTACTGTGAGAGCTTCGCTTGAAAATGATGTAGTGCATCTAAACTAGTGGGAAATAAATCTTAATTAAGTGGAAAATTGCTAGAGTTTTTGTTTCTGTTACTTATGTCAATGTTGGCCCTTCGTCAAGCCTCCTGTCGTGTCAAGCTACGAAAGTTTTACGAGTACAACACCTTAGCCAGGAGACAAGCCGGAGGGACCTATGGGTTACTAGGCTGAGCTGCCCTTAGTATATAATGACAAATACCCAATTAGTACGTACTTTAATGATTTTGTACCGATAAATTCTATTCCTTCAAACACAAATTTATGTGAAAAGTTGTCATATGAGTCAGTTCTGACTGGAAAGTCATGCCTGAATCAGATGGCGGTGCCCGTACTAACTCATAAAGTAAGGACTCCGGAGCTGGAAACGTTCCCTAAGCTCCGCCTTATAATTTCCCTAGTAATAATAACGTTGGGGCGCCGCTACTTTTGATCTCAAAGCAACTTGCGTTCAATCATCCGCGCAACTCCATTGTGAAATTCTTTATTAAATACCTGGAGCGCGTGACCTGACGTCACTCAAATGTTTCCAGGCAAATGCGTTATGCGCAATGTGGACGGTTAACCCTATCGTTTGATTGTGAACGTCTCTGAGACGGCACCGTGTGATATCTTCGGACAAGTTTCACCCACTGAGAAGATGCATGCCTAGATAAATAGCTCAAGGGTGTGGTCAGCCGCTGCAATTCCTGATCACTTACTCAGAATGACCGGGACGATGTGACCCAGTTTATGATATCCGAGCATATTGGAAAGAAAACTAGCGAGAGTGGTGAGACACACGCGGAAGATCTCGGAGCTGAGATCTTAATTGTCGTCGGGGCGCATGGGGATGATGAAAAGAAATGTCGATTCTATTTTATTCCCTCGGCGTGAACTCGGACCGGTAGCCCTCACCGTGTTCGAGTTGGAGCGCGTCGGTGGGATGGGAATGAACTCGATGACTGATTTGACGAGGTGGTTTAAGAGCGGGGAATATATCTTTACAGGGACCGAATAATCAGCGTGAATCATTCTGTCCTCCGGGGGAAGCGTCTCTGTTGTAAGGTTACTCTATTAAAAACCTCCCCGATGGCAAAATAAATTAAAGAGGTGCTTGTTGGTCAGGGTGTTGCATCATAGTTACGGCAAGCGATACCTTTAACAGTAATAATCTTGGGAAAATTTATGGTACGGGACCGGCTTTAAAATTAGCCGACATTTCATTCACAGACGAGGCTAGGGGAAAAAATTAAGGAATGTAGAATGGGCTCATAATTTTAAAAAATAGTAATCTTCTGTGTACCAGTTTTTCCAATAAATCTTGCATGGTACTAGTATATCGTATTTTTGGGTAGTCTTGGGTTCACGGAATTACGATATGTCATTTCGTTTTTTTTATAATTTAGTCCGGAGGTGAATAGATTACGTCGCTCTTTCTGAACTAAGATTCTATATTGTTATTTGGTAATTAATTGCTTACACTCGGTTAGAACATTGCCTGATTTAAAACTTAAGGCTAAGCTAAAGGTATTTTTAATATGACACTGAGCATAGCTGTAACTGCGTTGCTTGTTAGCCAAGGGAAATAATTTTATTTTTCTTGACCTTTAAAAAAATGTCGGGAACACTTTGAAGTTCAAAAAATAGTCAACAAATATTGATGTGAAGACGTTGAACTATGAGTTGGAATGACGAAAAAATGCGCATTTTAATTCTAAACTCTTTCTTTTTTTTGAGCCCCTTAAACTTTTCCCATCAGGAGGGGCAAATCTTCCAATAATTTTGCTATTATCGCTTCCAATCATGACCCCCGTGGCAATCATCCGATTGGAGGTGATGCTGCGTTTGACTTAATCACCATCATCTTCTTAATCAGCTGTCAATCATCCGGGAAGGGGCCCTTGAACTCCACGTTCTAAATGCAGATGAACCAGGGCTTTGTATGAGTTCAGTTTCCGAGGCGTAGCAAATTAAAATTGTCCGGGAATGATTCAAATCCTCCCTCCCCTATCTTTGGACCTCGGCCCACATGCTGGAGGCATATGCCTGTGTCGGTGCAGAAGAACAGTTGCCGGTCGGAATCAAATGTGCGAATGGATCTAGGCAGATGTTTTCATGGGTACATGATTTCCTGCAGATAGCCTGAATTAAGTCGAAAAAATACCCATTTCAGCCCAAAGACGATGTTTGAATATAATCTCTGTTTAAAATAAGAAAATTTTATCATAAAAGGCCGAAAAATTATAGCCTACGCTTCCAATGAGGGAAATTGGGAGTCCAGAGGGAGGCGAGGTATCCGACCATAATTGCTAGGAAATATTCTAGTGTTTTTTTTGTTTGAGATTTCTATGTATAATATTATTTTAATGTCTGCCCGCACTTAATTTAACGCATTGTCTAAGCTTTGAATATTAATATTATTGGTTTTGACTAATGCAAGCTCTCCTCTTATTAAGCTCTAAAAATGGGCCTTATTTTCTAATGGAAAATTGGAAATTGTTAAGTATTTAAGTGTTATTTTCAACTTCGTGACACTCAGTCAAGACGTTTCCATCCATTCGTGAGGAGTGATATTTATTTCCTTCTTGGTGGGTCCTAAAAGGTTTCGTTTTAATAGCTAATAACATAGAAGAGTATGAAACCAATCCTTTCTTAGATGGTGCCACCATGTTCTTAAATAATCTGTGGATTATTTACTTACAGATCATTAATATTAATAATTCTTTATGAAATTCGTTAAAAAGGTGCAGCAGAGCTTTAAGGCAGAAAGAAAACTAATTTGAGGAAATACTTTCAAATAGATATACAGATAAGAATGAGGTGTGAGTTAGGTATAAAGAGATGGATAAAGTACACCATATAATCCTCAATTCCCATTAATATTTTATTTGTTCTCGATCTTCAAAATTTTGAAACATGACTGAATTTTCCAATCATTCCTACTTAGGATCTATCTTTCTTTGGAATTTGTTTGGAGAAATCGGCTATCCAACATTACTCGAGTTCAAAATCAGACGGGGCAGTATTAAGGTGAATATGGATGGGACTCATAAATTTTTATATGATTTTTTTCATATAATGTACGTAATCGTAACATTTGCGTTAAAATCACACATCTGACTGCGTCGCTGAATTACTCAATAGGTATAAGGCAAAACAATATTTCAATTGCATATATTGGATCAAATCCCATAATTCGCGGATAGATCATATAAATAGAAAATTCCCTTGTCATAAGTATTTGGTATGTCCTCAAAATTGCCAACGATCCAAGTTTGGGAGGTTTGGGATTCAGTTACTGCTGGCCATTTTCTGAAATATTCTTAATCGTGCAAACTAATGAACAAATTTATAATTTTAAATTTAATAATTAATAATTTGGCTGCAAAATAATTTAATAAGCCAAAAAACAAAAGGACATCAACATACAATAATGAGTAAGTTTCGATTTCAGTTCCACTCCTCCATTTCATAACGTCTGCCGTAATTACAACCCCTACAATTCATCTTCGCGAGCTTTTATTACTTGGAATTACATTTAAATTGAAAGCAGTGGGTGTAATGAGCCGGAAAATAAGTTTTAAAACGATAGCTACAATTTGCAGTTTCAAAAAAATGTTTTGGACCTAAAATAAAGAATTGGTGGTCACTCACGATCTTTCCTCTTCCATCTCTTATCTTCCCAACGGCCTTCTTTCCACTCCCTTATCGTTCTCTTGACTCTCTATCTATCTGTCGTCCCCAACCGATACGAACATCCCCATTCTCGGATCCGACCGCAACCCTTCGTCGATCTACCCGCACTTATCTACGAGAAGACCCATTCATCCCTCTCGTTTCTACCCCTTCGCGTCCTCTCCCAACAGACAACTCGACCCCTCCCCCCCTGCTTAACTCCCCCGCCACGCTCTCCACCACCCGCGTGACCCCTGGCAAACTGAAACAAACGACCAGATGATTCGGAGATGCCGGTGGAGTTAAATCCAAGGGTAGCCCAGGATATTCCTGACACTCCAATCCTTCTGACCCCGAAGGAGGCGAACGTGCGCGGCCGTAATTAGAGTTTTAAACAGTCGCCAGGTTGGTTTTGCTTTCGCTCGCTTCGATCTCGCCCCGCGATTCCGAGGCGGACAATTTCATCGGCCCAAGGGACGGGTTCCCTCGGCAAGACACACAGTTGGTGCACGTTCCCTGTCCAGACCTCTTGGTTTCCTCTCCTGTTAAGGCGACGTAGGTACATTCGTCATTGGTCAACAATGATGACTGATGGTCGTTCGATATATTTTGAGACCCCGGGAATGAAAATATGTGCGGCTCATTCTACAGATCCTTTCGAGGCACGATTGAGCTTCGCATGGGCAATTCAGGATCGGTTTTTCAGTCGGCCTTTAAATGGAGAGAAACTCGGGGATGGATAAAAATTATTTCATAAATTGTTGGAAATTCTTGTTGACTCCTGTAAATAACTATCAGTGTTCAGCTATTGTAAATCCAAGTATCTCAAATGGATTGAGGAAAGAGGCCATTTTTTTCTTCATGTATACTCAATTGAACACAAAAACATTCTCCTCATACATACCAATGATAAACACTTTTTAGGCAGCCTCTTCCGTTTTAATATAGAACCTCTGACCGGATAGCAAATTTACTATTATAATTGTGCGCTAATGTAAAATAGAAACAGAGATCAGTTTTTCAGCATTGATGATTTATAAAAAAATTCTCTTTAAAAAGAAATGCATACTGGTATACGATATGGGAAAGGAAAACAAATGAGGAAGTAGTGGAGATGGTGGGTGAGGACAGGGGTTTGTTGAGAGAAATCCAATGGAGGCAGGAAAAATGGATGAAAGGCGTATTGAGTGGTAGAGGAATATTGAAGAAGGTAATAGAGGTGAGAATGTTAGGCAAACGAGGAAAGGACAGGAACAGGATAGAGATGTTGGACGGGATGAAGGGAGGAATGAAGTACACAGAGATGAAGAGGGACCTGATGTAGAGTATGTTGCTGGATTGTATTTTGTTAGGAGTCACAAAATATTTACTTGGTAGTTGTGTCCATCCAAAAACCTATCTTAACGGGTGGATTACCTAATAATAATACGATGTGGAGACTAATCTGGAAATCGGGAGATACTTGTCCGCAATGGTGCGGGCAAGAATCAACCCCTAAATCAACTAGTCAATCCCGCCTAAAGAATGAGTCATCCTGTTGGGTGTCGCGCTTTTAATTGCTGTTTACTTCGCTTTATTGACTACGTCAAGGGAAATTCATGACATGTTTATTTCTTAGATTTCAATGTAATCCTCGGCCAGTGAAGGTTTGAAATTCGCCTCAAGTCTTTTGTGCCTCATTGGTCATTTGATGCCATTTCATTTGAGGCTAATTGAAATAATAACAGAGGGCTCGGAGTCTCCTTGGAAAGCCTTCAAGTAGCGTAGGGGCCTCCCCATTCTCGTCTTCGGACGCCACCATCTTTTATATCTCTGTCACTCGAGGCACTCAGCATGTTGTCCCTGACCCAAAGCAACGGTCACGTGTGCCCGCCTTCCGGCTAGTTTGACAACAAGGAGTGTGGGCTGATATCTGTTCTGAAGCAATATTTAGGTGGCACCTGGCGATAAATTTGACCTATGGATGCAATTCGTCGTTGTCGGTCAGTTTTCAATGGTCTTAGAGTGGACATTAATCTTCTGATTTATTCAATACATTTAACGATTTGAAATGTGTTGCGGAAGCTTCATTCTCGATCGAATCGGAGAAACTTTCATCCCATTAGTATCACTCCGGAAAGCGGGAGAAACCCTTAGAGTTGTTGAGAGTCACGTGGCATCAGGGAAGAACGTATCCTGTGACCAAGGTGACTTTTGACCTGGGTGGATGGGAAGGAGGGACGTAAATGGTCGACAACGATGTTATTTATGAATTACCTCTTTCTCCAATCTCTTCAAAATTCTACGCGTCCTTAGAGTCATCATCCTCATGGCCTGTTTCACCAACGCTTCCTTATCTAAAGCACCATTTAAAGTAAATGGGGCGCTCTTCGTTACAACAAGGAGTGAATCAGTAAGTTAAAAATAAGTTGATAAACGCTGCGCTTAAGGTTGTGAGAGGCTAAGGTACAAGGCGCTAATGTAACCTCGGACTGATAAAACTTAATACTAAATGAACATTTTGATTGCGGCCGTGTTGTGACTATGATGTCTATCAGTGGGATGGGCAGAAGTTGAAATCACGCTTTTAGTAAAAGAAACACCATAGTGCTGCTCAATTCCTCCTTTAGCATCACCTCCTTCAGTCCAACTCGACATGCATAGCCCTGTCGTAGCCCTTAGTATCTTATATTTATATACTATAGTATCTTATACTATAGTACTTATATGTCGTACCTTAGTACTAATTTAGTAATTTTTTTTATTTTTTAATAATTTAGCATAGCTTAGTATTACATAGTTTAGTGTTACTTTTCTATTTTACTATTCTCATCACAATAGTAATCAGCTAGCCAAATAAACAATTTCCCTGCCAATATCAAAATTCGGCGACGAAATATGAATAAATACGTCCAACGCCGTCGTTGAGGTATTTTTGACCCATCGACCACCAGCGAAAGTCTTTCTCCCGCCCTTCAACTCCCTCTTCTTTCTAGTTTTCCTGCGGTAGGTTTTTTCATCAGAATTAGAGTCAAAATCTATATTTTTTCTAAGTGAAAACATCTAGTAAATACCAATTTCCGAGAGGAGTTCAAGCAGTATTCGGTTCGCGATGGCCGAACGAGATGGAGAATAGCCTCGGAGGGTTGAGGCAGGGTGGGAGAGGAGGGGTAGAGACAGAGAGGGGGGTTTTGGATGGGGAGAAAGGAAGGGGAGTGGAAATATCGCAAGGTGATAGAATAGATAGATTAGGTGAGGTCCGACGGGTGGCGCTCTTGGGGCGAGCAGTCCACGGTTCGACTTTATCTAGTCTAGACGGCATCACGATCCCGACGGGGAAGAAGTGCGATCGTCCTCCGGTCAATGTGTGTGTGTGTGTGTGTCTGGGTGAGGGTCACAGAAGAAAGATGTGCGTGGGGATCGGTGCAAAGGTTGTCCTTTTTTAGGGTCGGGAGAGTGGGTTTCGAAGTGGTAAAGGTATAGAAGACGGCAGGAGGGATTGAAAGGGGAAGATGGTAGGGCAAAGGGTACGAAGGAAAGGTCCCTGACAGATAGGAAGACGAAGCCAATGGTTTGGGCACATTAAGTGGTCGGGGATGATAAGAATTGATGTACTGCCGAAGCGACGGACGAACTGCTTTATTAGGGAATCCAGAAAGGCCTTCCGTGAATCCCATCTCAATATTGAGGGTTCTTCAAAGCCAAATACATATCAATATAAAAGAAAATACGAGAGAGTCTTGAAATTTTCTTTCCTGAGCGCTCTTCATAATAGGTCGCGATTCCACTGTTTTTCAGCGCCGAGTGAACTATTGACAGCCGGGAACCATTTCCAAGCACTCAATACACTTTCACAGGTTATTTTGTTGCCATTGAATTTCACACTCCAACGTATTCCTTGTCTTCCTAACAACGCTACACGTACCTAATGACCACGGCAATGGTTTTTCTGGCATTAATTGTAATTGGGTGCAATTTTTTTATATCTATCATAATTAACCATTTGTCTTTTTTAATTAATTCGCGATTCATGGCCGCGAATGTACAGGAATTTCGAAAGTGTAATTTTTCACGAAAAAACGTGACATGCGTCGTCCGCCGGTGCTCACAATTCCGTGTAATGACTGACGCAACCCCAAGTTTTTCTGGATTAACCTGACGACTAAAGAAATTGTTCTAATCACATTAGAGTTGTTTCCATTACAATATGACAAACATTTGCGAACTGAATTTTTAAAACTTAGAAGCTAAAGGGTAAAAACCAGAACATGGATACACCTAAGGAGTAAACATTTGATAAAATCTATTTCCCTCCCTATTTCAAATGCCGATATGAGATATCCATATTGCGTTCGATAGAAACGGCATAGGGTGAGCGTTTAGCATGAGATGTTATGTTATATTAATTGAAACGCAGTAAAGAATTGAAGACGTAAATATCATATAAAATACATCTTCCACTTATGTTATATATGCCATCCTTATTTTATTTAGATAAATGAATCAATTGGTTGGAATTATTTTTTATTCGATTGAATGCAAAGTGAAGAATATTAGAAAAGGAGAGGGATTGAATGATTTCTTATGAAATGACGCATATACTCGCGTAGTTTTTTATTCTATCCATAATTTATGTTCCTTTGCTCTTGGGTCATCGTTTTGTCTTCCATTATTCGTCCCCATTACATTAACTTCGCATTAATATTCTTTAGCAATTTCTCTCTCCATTTCTTTAGTATCCTTGTTTCTTTGGGTTTACATATTTCCCTTCTTTGTCCCCGCCTACCTCACTCCTCACTCTTTTTCCCCCCACCCCCATTCCTCAAACAGGTATAAATGCGATGTATCACGTGTTGCATCTTGTCTTGTACCCGAAGAGTATTCGATGAACTGAAACACGTTGTACGGTACAAATAAATCCGTAGAAAAGTGCACATTTTGTTTTTCTCGTAATGACGAACTTCCACTGCATCTCGCCTTAATCTGTTGAATATATTCTGTAGCAAAGCCATAACTGGTCTGTAGCAGTTCTCCAATCTACGTCGCTCTCCGCAAATCTCTTCATTTCTCTCGTTCAGTTCGCTGAAATCTTCCAGCATATTTTCCAGCATTTAGCTTCGTTTGATCCTGACTCAGCAGATCATCATTCCTTCTCTCTCACTGTTTTTGCTTAGCAACAGCCGCGACAGAACCCTTTCCGAATAATCGTATCTCGGCACTTTCAGTGAGTGATTATTCAAGCATTTAAAGTTTAGTACTTTAATTCGGGCATTTAGTTTAATAATTTTTTTGTCGAGTGGAAAACATATTTCTTCACATAACGCAGGGCATGCATCTGTGAGACACTCTAGCGGTGACTTCCAAGGTATCATGTGTGCGTAGACTTTTTCTTTCGTATAGTGAGGCCATTAACAGGTCACACGTGGGACATTAATGGAGCAGTCTTAGTGTCTTAAATGTGGATAACCGCACTCCCATAAATCCTCCCACCTCATTATTCCTCAGTTTAATTTCTGTTCGTCTTCCTTCCAAATCTCAACGTTTGGATATTGTTAAGGTTTTGATGAGTTCAGGGCGACAGCGAATCAGATTTAGCAGTCGTAGTTATCAATCGGACGTTCCAAAGGCTCCACGAGGGAGAAAAGGTGAACTCCTCTCTAATGCATCGGTAACTTTACCCAACCGATGTCGTTAAGGGTTTCAGTTTAAATTTTTTCATCGGCCCCTAATGCCTTCCTGACCCCCCCCCCCCCCCGTCCTCCGATTTCCAATTGTATTTAGTAAGACCCCTACTTAAGCTCTCCCCTCTCATCAACGCCAATTTTCCGGAGCAATCTCCAAGCCACCCAAATATTATCATTTTTTTTCAGGCCTCCTGCCGCCGTAAAATAGGTGAAAATCATTTAATAAGCGTTTGCGCGCGTGAGGTATTCATGGCATTCTCAAAGCTTCCCAGCAACATTTTCTTTTCTTTTTTAAAATTTCCAAATTTTAAGGAGATGTGTCTATAAGAAGCGCGTATTTTCCTACCCTCCCCTCTATCCTCCTTGATCCTAGTCCGCACCGGGGCTGTTCTCCGTGCGTCGCTGAGTGGCCGTAATGCGTACTGCTTAATGCACCTAATAACGGCGATAATGACCCTAAATGAGCTCTCGTCGCCCTCCCAAAAGGATCCCCCGAACCACCGCCTTTGTTTGGGTTTATTCGGGAAAGAAATAAGCTGTTTATCGCTCCTGCGTGGAGCCGATTAAGGAAGATTTACGCTCTCTTCGTGAGAATTCCCAAGTAGTCACGTCATGGTGGCTTATTGCGTAAGTAAGAGCAATTTTTAATATGCACATTACGTTAAACATATCCAGGCAATAGCCAAGATGATTTACCGTCACGGTAATGGATATAACCGGTCCCCTGACTGCCTTGTACATCTTCTCGTACGGTATGGTGCTGAGAAATAATCACTTCTATGTGATTTTTTACTGAAAAATATTTGTAAGAAATGTGTTGTCTCTATAGTCAGAATAAATGTATGCCACAAGTTCTAATTTCCGAAATAGAGTAATCCAGTGGACTCGATGAATCAAATTACGGTATTTGACCCGAACGTTGAGTTATATGTTCCTATAAAATGTACTGAATTATTTCAGAAAAATAACATTATGTAATCACAGCATTCGTTGTAATGTCGTTATATGCGATTATTTAAATTTATGATAAGTGGCCATCATCGATGTGAATATTTCTGTCCTTACAGATTATAATGCGAGGAATGGAAGCATTAGCGTATTTATGTATTGATTGTGTGGCTAAAATACGTAGTTTTAAACGTAGCAAGTAATATTATTTATGGATAATAACTAAGGAATCAATGGAAAACTTTCAACTAAATTAGCAAACAAAATTTTCACCGTATTGATTGAGTGCTACACCGCAGAGTTGAGTCCTTCTTCCCTCCCCGCCCAACCCTAAAAATCTATTCCCCCCTCTACTTCTCCTTCGACCGATATTGAGGTCCTGAATGGAACCCTTTCTCTCTCTCCCTCCCCCGCGCCTCCCCATCACACCTCACGCGCAGTTTTTTGGGGCCTTTATCGTCATCAGCGCAGTCTTGGTTACGGGGCGCGGCGCAGCACTTGAAAGGACACCGCCGACCCCGCGTGTCCCGACCCGTTCACGGCTTCGAGATGAAAAAAACTCGACTTTCGACCTCAGAAATGCAACCGGCAACCCAGGGGAGGGGGGGATGGGGAGAGGGAGGGTGGTTCCGGGGCAGGGGAGGGGGGCGGACGCGCATACTGGCGGACGCGGGATTCCACACATGCTGCGTTCAAGGCGGAAGCATTCGCCATCGTCGAAATCAATCCGGGAATCCTATGCGAGGCTGTGTCATTGGGAAGGGGGGGATATGTTTTTTTATTTGACGCTGATTGTCCCTTTCATTTTCCCGATAGCATTCCTCGGCGGTTAGCGCTTGTAGTTACCGGCGGCCCATCCCCATTCCATACATGCAGGTTCAACATGGGAGATGAATGAGACAAAGATGTTCATGTACCGACCTTGTGAATTCTCTTCCTCCATCGTAATATTCTTAGTCTTTTGAATACCGCTTGAAGATGTCGTGTCGCAAACCATTAGGTGTGCCTTCTCGGGAACCGATCACTTGTTTAACTAAAATAGTGCTATTAATTCGTACACAGGCATGCATAATGTCACAACTAACGTTATACGAAATTGGAAGGTTTTAGAAAATATCTACATCTACATCTACATAAGTACCCTGCGAGCCACCAAAAAGGTGTGTGGCAGGGCAAAATATAGAGGTGTGCAGTAATGATGAAAACTTCGTTGCAATTTTCCGCAGTTAAAACTTTATTGCCGACCATGGTTTCGATACACTGTATCATCTTCAGGTGACCTGAAGATGATTCAGTGTATCGAAACCATGGTCGGCAATAAAGTTTTAACTGTGGAAAATTGCAACGAAGTTTTCATTATGTCTCGATTCCACAATATCACGCCTGATTCTTCACTTTTCGAGGTGTGCAGTGTTTTTAATTTGATTTTAACTGAATTTTTTAGAAGCTATTTCGTTTATTAACATTCATATTCTCCAGTGGAAGATGGATTTGTGCACACTATCAGTGTACGAAATAGAAGACGATGGAAATTCTAGGAAAACATTAGTAGTAAATAATTAAGTTTTTCGGAAAAAATGTTTAATGTAGCACGGTAGACGGTTTCGTGATAGGCCAAAGCTTAAAGATACCCCTCAAGTAGGGATACTCCATTTAGCGCACTTCTTTCATTTGCAAGAACAGAGAAGTCCACAGTTTTAGTCCACAGTGGCATAAAATCAACATTAATATGGAAACTGGAAAAAAATATGGAGAGCTCAAAAGCTTTCTTCCCGTAGTGAGCGAAGAATCCAACGACAGCCCAAGGATTCTCATTTTGCGATCCAAAGTCGTAATTTGCGATGAACTTCCTTCATAACTCTTCAACTTTCCTCACCCCGTTGTTCTGTTCTCTATATACCAAAGAGATCACACGTAAACATCCTTCATGACGTTCTGTTTTGGGGTAGACGTAGTGGAGGAAACCTGATCTCGGGTGTGTTGGTTAACACCTTAGTACGTAGTTTTCTCCTGAGCCACCCTGTATTTGTACGTATGATTCTTTCACCTCTCTCACATCCATTCATTGTTTCGTGGCCGCATAATGTTCCCGAGACTTCCAATATCCTTTGACTTCAAATGATCATTTTCAATTCATTTTCGAGCAGCTTTTGTTTTTCGCTAATTTCTTTTCTCCGACATGAATTGTACGCGTGTATGGTTTGCCCCGGTGGCTTATCTCAACTACAAAATCCATCGTCTTCTCCCGTCTCTTCCGTTTCGTGCCGAATGTTGGCGTGGGGCCGCAAAAATCCGTCTTGTTGGCTCGCGTTCTCGTACGATGCCCGTCGCGCAAATACATCCGACCGTGATTCATCGCAATCGAAATGTTTGGCCAGCGTGTCGGATCGCAGCGGCGGCGGTGAATTCAAGCAGGCAAGGTGGTCCTGCGCTTGGCTTGCTTCTCACCGCTCTCAGGAGCTGTTCACGGGCGAGGAATGCGGCGATCCGAGGAGGAAATTTGAATTTCATGAGCGCTCTTCATAACGTGGTCGCGAAAGGAGATTGCCCTCTTCTCTATACGGATGGACTCGGCATTGCTAATTACATTTTTTGGATATGCGAGTTTTTCCTCCCGTCTGGGATTGGCGAGGATTTATTCATGAATCGGAAGAAAATATTGAAGGCAAAACGAGGGCATATTTCAATAACTTATCAATGCAAATAATGGATGATATTATCTGTACGAACTCAATGACTACCACCCATGAAGTTATATCATTAGGATTTGAGATTACCCGTGAAATAGATCGTTTCGCTTGACCGGGATGTGGAATCGGATATTTCAATCTCCGGTGGTGTGTGCGTGCGTGTGTGTTACAAGTGACGTTTACCATCAAACATATTTCTTTGAGGAAATGTCGCAGGGTAGATTTCTAATCGGACAAATTTATGTCTTGGTCGTGCCAAATTGATTTTTTATTACGAGTCTCCCTGTAGTTCTACACCTGCGCGATCGAATTCATTAAGGCACTTACTTTTCTCTTTACAATCGTAAATAATTACATTATTTGACAATTTTAAGAGTACTTTTATTGAATAGTGACAAATATTTTTATCAGTGAAAGCTCAAATCTACTTTTAAAAAATGGGTCTTTTGAGGAGGTATGCGACTCCAGGTGAGTTCCTGCATTTTAATCTAACTGCGATGTCGCCGAAGAACTTGCATTGAATAAAAAACTTGAATAGAAACCTATCTCCCAGCGAGCGTGAAAAAGTTACATTACTGCCAATATTAATTTCAAATCTGCTCATTTTTTCTCGTTTTATTTGATTGTTCTCTCCAACGATTACATATTTACTATCTAGTGACATTATCATCGATATAGGAAAATATTTTGACTGCATGTGTGCCAAAAGTGAGATGTCTCTCAAATGAATATCTGTTTAGCTTTGCTGTAATGTGTCATTTAGTTTCATAAATATTTTATTTATATTCTGTTTTCTTAATGTTGCTCTTTCATTATTTTCAGTTCTCAAACGGCGAGATCCTGTATCACATATCCACAATACTCCTAGCGTAGGATTCTCAAAGGTAAGTAATTGAAAAATTCCTAAAATATCATTCATTTACTATGAGATAAAGTTGAGGTAGCGTTGCAGAATTGGCCTTTTAGGAGTCAATTCTGAGGATATTATTCATCCTGTCTCTTGGATGTGGTTATTTTAATAATTTTTTAGTTATGTTCCCTAAGAATAGAGCTTTTATTATGCTCTGATGAAAATATTTGGAACGAGTCCTTAAAAAATTCCAGCAAGCAATATATGCAACACGCAAAACCCTAATAAACTTCCCTCATGTATTTTTGGAAAAAAGTATGTGTTCATTAAAATAATATTAGCTTTTAAAGTTATGTATGTATAAAACATCAAATCATTAATTAATGATTTCGCTCTACATCTTTATGTAATATTTCCATGTATGGGGTAGCGGAATTCCTACAATCTGTAAGTGCATATGTTAGGTTACTCCCGAACAGGAGAAGAAATCTGACAGTATATGATGAAATATTTGTATTATAATGAGACTCTATGGATCATCGATGCATTTAGATTGGAAAAGTTGTTCGAAGGGAAATATAGATGAAAATTACAAATCTGTGATGAAAAACTATTTTTACGGTTGGAGGAAAATTTCACAACTTAACAAAATGTGAATCAACTCAGTGAACTTTCAACCTTCGATCCTCTCTTGGGCCACAGCTATTTCATCATTGATGCTTATTTTTATATTTTACCATCGCTGCGCCACTTGTCCGTCATGAGTCTTGAAGGGATTCCTCTCGCGGAACAGAGAACGCAGAGATTGGGGAAAATATGCCAATCCTTTCCTAGCAATTTGACATTCGCCTCGTCAAATTCCATCTCCGCATCACAGCTTCCTTCCTTCGCCCTTTTGAGCTCGTCCTATGAGGGAGGAACACTATCAAGATTTATTCCCTCACCCCACACTCATATAAGATCCACATAAATGCGCACAGGACTCATTTTCCGCGAAAAACGCCTGGCTTTCTTCAAATGCCTCCCCTTTCTGTGCACAGCTTTAAATTCCGATACATCTCTTCCCTCCTCCCCCTCACTTTTTCCCATAGCGTTGATTTCCGCTGCGTTTTTGTCCATTTCCCATGATTCCGTTCTCCCGTCCTTGTGAGCCATCTTCCCCGCGCGTACACACACACTCACTCACCCATGCGCACAATCAACCCGTCCAGCCTCTCCTTAATGGTCCCACTCCACTTCATGGACCAGACCTCTCAACTCCCTCGTTATAAACATTTTTTTTGTGCCCATTCCTTTAATATCTGGTATTAGACCTGGGCACAAAAGCACATTGTCTCGAGGTCGTTTTCATGGTCTCAAGGGGGAGATAATAATATTGCCCGCACATGGGAACTCTCATGTATAATATTGTCTAATATTAAGAATACTCGCGGTTTATAATTTGGCAATGGACGGGGGTGGGACTCGAGGAGAGAAATTTCTCGCTGATTGGTTTTTTTTGGAGGAGGAAAAGTGGAAGAAAAGAGGCTTTTTTCGGGTAAATGGTGGGCATGTGTTTTGTTTTTTTATTGTTTAAGTATCGCATTTCTTGTTTTGGATGAAGAAAAACGACTTTTTTTTCTTTGAACCGAGGGAAGCTGCGTTTTTTCTGTATTTTGGGTTCATGCTCTTTGAGATGATTTACCCTTTGCAAAAGAGCTTTTTTTTAGTCTAGTCCGTTTCATACGGCAATGCCCATACAGTTGTGTGCAGAGAAGGGTGCTAATCCGGTGCTGTACATTTTGTTCGCTCCAGTCCCTGGACCAGAAAATTTTAGTTTCAATCTTGTGATATCATCTAAGTTTGAATAACACCGCAATACTATCTGGTGCACTCATTTTTGAGTTTTTCACCTTTTTAGAATTATCTAATTCAAGCCGTCGCGTTTAGTTTCAGACCACCTGGTAAAAAATATATGAACTCGACTTCATCATTAT
Organism: Hetaerina titia; assembly: GCA_037158775.1. Classification (NCBI taxonomy): domain Eukaryota; kingdom Metazoa; phylum Arthropoda; class Insecta; order Odonata; family Calopterygidae; genus Hetaerina; species Hetaerina titia. The sequence continues at coordinate 10,333,385 of CM073773.1, read as the reverse complement.
TTCTCGCTATTTTTATTATTATTTCACTGCAGTAAATTGTGACAGTCTGATTTTTCCAACGCTTATGGAATTGGATTTGACCATTTGATTGAATACATACTCGTATGTATGACTTTTTTTCAATTCAGTCAACTGTGTAACTTTTAAAGTAAACACGACTCGCGTAATAATGTGCCTTTTTTGGTAGTTTCATCAAATTGTTATTGTTTTGCCTACGCACTGCTAAAATGCACTATCACTAAGCGTTGGATAGATAGATAGTTGTCTTTATTTTGGGGCGGGATTGAGACTATGGAGTCTCTTCTACATCTACATCTACATAAGTACCCTGCGAGCCACCAAAAAGGTGTGTGGCAGGGGGTGTAGCACCATGAGGGAAGGGTAAGGGTTGAGGGGGTTGGGAGTTAGGTGAGGAAAGGTGGGGGGAACCTGTAGGAAAAAAAAATATATATACATATATATATGTATATATACACACATACATATACATACATACACACATGTATACACATCCTCGCGAAGTCCCTAACCTGTACGTTAATACTTATTGTAATGAACTATTATTGAATGTTGTTGAATTGTAATGAATTATTATTACTATTGTAATGAACTCTTCTACCGACTAACCCCTTGACGCACATTTACAAGATTAAACTTACAGATAAATTTCACAAATTGTATGTTAAATAATAGATGAACGAGAAATTAATATCAAATCGGAAAATATTCGTGCGTAAATGAAAGATTGTTATAATAAACGTTAATATAAATTTACTTTTAAAAATTCCATCTCACAAAACATCCATTCAATTAATATTAGTTATGCCTTTTTTACTGTGGTTAAGTCTGTTTTCAGAGAAGTATGCCATGGACGGTCTCGAAAAATTATCACACATCCTGGAGGTATTTTGAAGGTCATGAAAACATGAACAAGTTTCACTCATCACTATTTCCCTATTCGCATTTTCATAGCTTTTTTCCCTTGCATTCTGTCCAAAATGCACATCCTTGTCCTTTCTCGTCCCTAACCTTCTCCTCTTCATCCCCAGATGGCATTCAGCATCCATCTGTCAACCAATCAATATCTCCTCCTTCTCTCCTAACTTCATATTATTTCCCCTAAACAGAGTCCTCTCTTCTCTTTTTCTTTCCATAGCCGTCCGACCTCATCTCAAAAGCCCACAATCTATTTTCGTATATCATTTCCAAAGACTAAGATTTAATATTGATGGTAAAACGCTCTTCTCGCATAATAAATTTAAAATCACAACTTCGCGATTAAGTACATTTCAATTCTAGCGCTCAGTAAGTAATATCTCACGTCCGAAACCATACGCTCCGTATCCATGCTTGTAGGCATTCATCTTGGGGCCAGGCAGGGTCAGACTTGCGTCAGGGCGATGCGACGCGGAATGAAGAGACGGGGAAAATGAACCGCGGTGAAGAGGCGGCCGGGAGAACGAGGGCGACAAAGCGCAGATGGTGAACCGCGATACCTAGCTCTGGAACTGGTTTCTCGTATTTCTGTGAAACGTCTTTAATTTCCGCGTCTGTATTTAAATTTCGTGCGGATGGGAATGGAGTTTCGTTGTGGCGACCCGAGGTATACGTATTTCTATGCTAATTCTCGCATGTTTAGCGATAATTATACTTCTCGAAAATGGGTAAGCTTTCTCAGGGGTGTATTGTATCACCATTTTTCACCCAAAATTTTTCTCGTGGATAATGGGTTTAAATAGGTTCGCGTCCTTCGGACCGCCCGCTGGCGATTATACTCGAGGGCACAGCTGCTGCAACATTAATTTTCAATCACGAGTCAGTTTTGCACCGGTGCGTAAGAAAAACGCGTTTCGTGAAATCCGACGTCATTTATTTATTTTATTTTCCGCGCGTGAAATTAGTGCCTTTGACTATGCATTTGATGCAATCAAACCGATCTCGGAGAGGGGGAGGGAGAAAGTTACTCGCCCGATAACAATCTTTGCACCTCAATGTGGCGTTGTGTAATTAAAAAAAATACTTGCTTGGTGAGTAAATTACGGGGAATGATGTCTGAAGCATTTTTGTCTGCTTTATACTGACTTCAATGAACTTCACGTGCAGTGTTCGTGGTCGTTCTTCCTCAGTCCCTGCAAATGTGCCCCGCGGAAATGATTGATCGTTGATTGGCCCCTGTAAACGCTTAATTTTTATCGGTTACAGGCATTTAGTGCGGAGAAACTATCATACGCACACGAAGTTAACTCGTCTTTTTCGCATATCTTCGGTTCGACAAATCATTACCAGTTATCGTTTATCAAAGAGTCTGGTGTAATAAAAACTAGGGTTTTTTATGGTAAACGAAATGCTTATGATATATGAGAAATGGGAATTAGTTTGGCATTCGTTTCCATCAAATAATATCCTTCACGAGTAATATTGAAAGATTTAGAAAATCTCAGTGAGACAATAAGAAGTATTTTCATTTGTGTGAAAAAATATTCTATCGTCTGAAGAATTTTGCCTTTATTTTCTTTGTAGTAGCCCTGAGAAACTTTTGAGTAAAATTATATATCGTATCAGTGCTTTCGCTTTAAGTGAATAAAACTCGGTAATTAATACAATTCCCGGCACTGGCCAACTTTTTATTTCATTTATACCGGATAGTTAATTACCTAAGAATTGATGTATTTTTTAGTTTAGATTACTCTCTAAATTCCGTGGTAGATATTTTTTATGTATTCGTTTATGAGTTTGTAGTTTTTTGGAAGGCTCGGGTCTTTTTGAATCATAGACAAAGCCCATAAGCCATTCTAATTCTTCATAACTCACTCGTCAGTATCTCTTGGACTCGACAATGCATGATTATCAAAATACATGTTCACTGCGTTTAAGTGATAGGTTTTCTTTAACTAAATACGACATGTCGATCATATACTAGAAAGACTGATTGAGGTTCCCTATCGGTCAGTCACCGTAATATCTTTCAAAAGTTACAACGAGAGATTGTTAAACGAAGGTTTTCCGTTGTGCACTGTCAACTCTCTTGACGAATCGGAATAAGAATCGGTCTTAATGTAACGAAAAAAATCAAAAGAGTTCCCACGTGATTTTTTTAGTTCGTACAAATAAATCTCTTATTTAAGGATCAAAAAATATATTTTTTCAAGGATATAGGTAGCTACGTAACATTTTAATTTCCCAATTTTAGAAACGCGGGAGGTTCCGCAAACTCTTGGCAATGGAAAACGTTTCGGTATCGCGTTTCTCCTAAACGACTTCTATTTCGAGGATTGCTGAATGCGAGGAGAGACTCTCAATGTCAAATTAGTCACCTTTAGGGACTTAAACCCGTGAATTTATTCCCTGGCGGAGAATCCCGCGGCATCCCTAAGCAGGTCCCCTCCATTCACAAAGGGTGCGATTCGCTGGAATCGCACCTTTTGTTTATATCTCTCCGAAAATCACCCCGTTCCGCATTGAAATATCGAGCCACACAGGAGGATAGGAGGAGGAAGGAAGGACGGGAGAGGGAGGGAAGAGAGGAGCGAGGAGGATGAGAGAGAGGACTGGACACGAGACTCCCCATTGCCAGATTGGTCATCCTCGCCGTCTGTGACAAGAATTTCCCGTGTGGAAAGTAAAAAAAAATATTTTTTTACTCTGGGAAATATATCTCCACGTGTGTCGTTTGGACATCGGGATTCTCACGGGCGTACGTTTCTTTCCCCTGATTCACCGGGTAATGTGGCTGCGGGCTATCTCCCGGAGGTATCTACCAGGATTTTTCCACACGAGGGATTTTTTTTATCTCGGTGGCGAAACTGTTTGGTTTGGGGGGGGGGAGCTTGTGTGTTATTCCGCACGAGTCACCGCGGGCGCGTGTAAACGTCCGCGTTTGGGGACAATTTAATTTCCCCCGAGATCCCTTCGACGGCTTCTCCGGGGGAACCGGTTCCTCTCCGGCGCCGTCGCCGTGAGTGGCGTGCCCGATGGAATCCAAATTTGAAGCTGGACGGTGGGAAGCGGCGACGTCAAAACTTTGGGATTTGGCAATCGGGTGAATGCATTAACGACTTCCGTACGGGCTAATTACGTGGGCGTTGCAAATCTCCTGAAATCTTTTCGAGGATTTTTTTGGACGGGTGAATGGTATTTGCATTCCTATAAATTATCTTGTTTTAAGAACGACCTGTTTCGTGGGACCTTTGCCACGTTACGAAATGGGAAAGAAAATTGGGAAAAATGAAAAAAAAATACTTCATTTGAGAAAAGTGACCTCGCGTAGTAAGGGTTTTATCCAAAAATTAAGCTGAACGATTTTTCTAACCGTTGGACACATATCTCTAATATCGCACATAAATATTTATTTAAAAGGACAAAAAGGACAAAATTAAAAACAAAAAATCAAACTTACTTTGAGAGTTCCCTACCTCTTTGGAAGACGTAGCACGACTGTACACCAATTATTTTTCTTTTGTGTGGGATATAATTTATTGATACGTAAAATGATGAGGTGGTAAACTAATTAAACCTATTCATGTTTATTTCATGACTTATAGTTTCGTGCTTGCTGCGCAAATAATTGTTCCTAATACAATAATCTTCGTGAATGCCCTTCTTTATAGTAATGTACCCGCAAATTAGGTCCAAATACCCTTTATCCCAAATACAATAAGGTCGTCACTGCATTCAACATTTTTCCTTCAAGTATTCGATTAGGGCGCTTGTGTGCTGCAACTGACGTGTATATATACGTGTATATGAAATTTTCAATTTTATATAAATACGATTCAATTTAAAATAAATGACTCTTACATCTATACATGTGAATGCTCATCCAAATTTGAATATTATCTAACAGGAGTTTGGAAATAACTTTGCAGCTTCCACATAAAATAACTTATTTATTTTCTACTAGTTTCGCTACACTGTAGCATCTTCAGGAACGTACAAAGAAAATATTGTTTTTTCACACATATATATACTAGTCCAAGTTGGTGTGGGTTGGGTGAGTGGGGGGGGGGGAAACTGCGGGACGCGCTGCCTGGGTGGGGGCGGTCAGAGTGGTTGACTGTGAGTAGCGGGGGCTAGGGAAGGATTATGGAGGGACGTTATTCGCAGGGGGGCGTAGATGGCCGTAGGCGTCATCAGGGATGAGTTGTGGAATGTCCAGGAGAGGGGAATGGAAGGGAAAGAGGTGGTCGTTTGTTAATGTTTTCTTCTCCCTTAAGGCGGTTAAGATCTCCAATTATTCCTTGATGTCCAACCTCAACCGATGTCCAACCAACGCCTACGGCCATCTACGCCCCCCTGCGAATAACGTCCCTCCATAATCCTTCCCTAGCCCCCGCTACTCACAGTCAACCACTCTGACCGCCCCCACCCAGGCAGCGCGTCCCGCAGTTTCCCCCCCCCCCACCCACCCAACCCACACCAACTTGGACTAGTATATATATGTGTGAAAAAAGAATATTTTCTTTGTACGTTCCTGAAGATGCTACAGTGTAGCGAAACTAGTAGAAAATAAATAAGTTATTTTATGTGGAAGCTGCAAAGTTATTTCCAAACTCCTGTTCGCAATGGATTTCCACAAAGTCTCGGCCACAACCATCAGTCACATGAATATTATCTATTTTCTTGATAGTATTATTTGTTCCTTTTATTCTTTTGTATATACTATTTTACAAGTCTAAAATACCTTTGCTATTGTTATTTATATGTTATTAGTAAGCATAAGTCTTTGCATTGGAAAATATTAATAGAGAAGAAGTTTGTGGAAAATACTGGGGTAACGACTAATGCTGTCCAGTAGGAATATACTCTAAATTGTTGGCTAATAGCGTATTTATTAATGTTTTTCTTTAACTTTTCCTTACACCTTATTGTTTTAATTATGCCTTCCCGCTGTTTTATCACAAAAAGACCAATTGTCATTCTCAAGCGTTGACTTTGTGACCGTGCGAAAGATTTCACGGCGAAAAAATCTTTCGCCCTGACCGGGATTCAAACCTGCCTCCCTCGAATAGTCCTTTCAAAGTCGCATTAGAAAAAGATATTAGACTGCCTTAAAGCACACTGCCAAAAATGGAGAGATTATGAATCCCAGACGGCACTTACACTCTAATATCTTGCATTTTTGTTTTTAGTATTTCGGTGGGCCCCTTAAAATCTACCTAAAGTCGGTATTCATTTTTTCAACTGAGGAAGTTCGTCAACTCCGACGACAGATTAACTTGTGCGAGCAACCATGATAAGGTGAGGTTACATTTCATTGGGAGTAGCAACCGATCTCCCGGCCGGTGCAGGGTGTTCCTTCTCTGGAAGATGAAGCAGACGATGCGAAAGAAGCTGCCAAAATTGCGCTCCTCCGCCGCCCGCCACTCGGTGGCCGGTCTCCCGGCGAGGGAGAGCGGGGAAGGGCGAGTGGGCCCAGGGAAGTCACCTTTCTTTCTCTCCTTCCTTCTCGCTCAGAGGCGAGTCACGTCGAAGCCTAACACCGTGGTCGCGGCAGGGCAAAGAAAAAATAAACGAAAGGGTTACGATGGAGAGGGTTGGGGAGAAAAAACAAATTACTTTTTAAAATCTCATCTCTCCTTCCTCTCTCTCTCTCTCTTCCTCACTCACTCTTTCTCTTCTTGTTTCGTCTTTGCAGGCGCTGAGCGGGTTCTTGATGATGATGACTCAGGGAGGGAAGCTCCTCTATATCTCGGACAACGCCGCGGAGTACCTCGGGCACTCGATGGTGAGTGGTTTGTCGGCGGAGGAAGCCTCTCCCGTCGACAGCGCTCTTCCTCGGAGCTCCCTCCCACCCAATCTCCGCCTCGCCCCCTCCCTCCCCCTACTAACTCCCACTCTCTCATCTCCGGTCAGGTGATAAGGATGTTCGATATCGATGAGTGGCTGTTTCGGTAAGGATCATCCAGTGCACGACTATGACAGGCCTCGTTCCGAGTCTTACCGATTTTTTTATCAATATAAGTGTATTAATTTTAGTATGAACGTTAGCAGTGGGAGAATTCTTTCATTTTAACCAACATTTTTAGTATTTAATTAAAATGTAAAAAATATATGTGTGTGTGGGTATATATATTATTGTTAAGTCTTCCTCAGAAGAAACAGTGGCACCTGATATATGCACATAAAATACATATACATACTGGGTGCGGCAAAATAACTTCTTTTTTCAAACGCAAAACGCTTTCAAAAAAGGAAGCCGCACCCTGTATGTACACTCAAACACGAAAACCCTCAATATGACGAATATACACTCATTGACATCTATTTCTCTTTCTTAAATCTATTTCCATGTGAATGAGTATATATATATATATATATATAATATATATATGTAATATTTTTTCATTCATGAAATAGTGAACGTTTCTCGCAATCATTTACGTTAGTGTAATTTTCAAATTATAGCATATTATATATTGTGAAAGCGTTCAAAAGGTAGCCTGCATTTTCTAATGTAATTTGTTTTAAAATGTGTTTTTATTTCTAATCCGTACTGTCAATAGCTATGAAAATGGAAATGACTAACTCATTTTCGTATTCAATTCTTCATTATCAGAAAAAAATCTTAATAGGTTATCAAGGTAGCAAATATTGATGGACCTAATATATCGATGAAAAATGGAAAATTTTGCCCACTCAACGTACTTCCAGATGGTCGCGTCCCAACTTTTAACATTTTAAAAATACCTTTTTATGCTCCCATAAGATCAGTAGAGGCTACCGAGTTTAAAATTTGCAGCGATAACCTTTAAGAGGAGAGTTCAACTCATCCCTGAAAATTAGATCTTTATCAAAATCATTTTATTGGATATTTTAAATATGGTGATTGTTATTTTTCCTTTAAAAAATATTTTAATTTTAAAAAATATCCTCACCTAGCTGACCCTGGCCCATTCTCGTCCATTTGCTCGTTTTTCTTTTTCTTAGACTGCTGAATGGCAATACTGGGCCACAAAATGCAATACTTACGCCACTTAATTCCAAGTTCAAAATATTTTGAAACATAATAATTTTTAGTCGATATTAAATCTTTAGAATTTGTATTACGGAAGTATTGCCGTGACTACATTTTATTCTTGAAATTAACATTCGTTCCCACATAAGTGCTGCTGAAAAACTTGTTACTCTCAATATAATTTGGTTCATTATCAGTTGTGATTCTGGACCATTAGTACCATGTCCACTTTCTACTACAAACCATTCAAAAAAATAACCGTATCGTCTTTATGTATTCGTTTGATGCACTCGAAGCGCGACTGCTGGTCGCATTTCCATCATCATCACCGGTTGGTTCCTTTTTGACTAGAGTCTGTTTATTTCGTTTTTTCTGCTACCCCTTGGCATAGAAAAGTGTTATTTTTGCTGTTTTAATTTCCAATATCCTTCTCTTGCTGACTTGGTTTCTTTTTGTGTTATCATTTCGGTTATTGGATTGATAAGGGTGAAGTTTAGGTCAGTACTAAGTGTCACCTACGCATGGCGGTGTCATACAATTAATTATCCTAGAGCAATATTGCATGTACAGTATTGGTTAAGGATGAATGAAATTCACACGTTAGTTGTACTATACTGAAATATATTGGATTGTAATGCAACAATTTCAGAGAGTAAAAATCATTCGCCTTGACCGGGATTCGAACCCGGATCCCTATTTCAGACCAGTGATGCGTAAAAAGTTATAATATACTTCTTCTATATGACTATGAGTTTGCCGTTTCCCTTTCTTCGCGAGTTTGCATCCTTCCAATTTTAGTGGCATAGATATTTTCGGAATCGCAAGAATTCCACATGAATACCTAATTGGCAAGCATCCAGAAATCCACTCGCCGCGTGCGAATCCTCGAACACCAGGGGAAGAGTGAAATCTTAGCCATTCTCGCAAATGCTAGTCGAACCACGGGTGGGTAAGTTTTCTCTCCCCGAGTAGATTTGTGTTTTTGGAGCCCTGCCCCGTGGCTTCATGCCCTCTCGAATTGTCGATAATGTATATCGACGTGTTTATGTCCCCATCTCCTCCAGAACCACCCGCTCATCCTATTCTCTTCTTTCCTCCCCTTTCGTCCGCCCCCACGAGTCCGCCCACTTCCCGTCTCCCCCCCACCCCAGCCCACGTATTTAAAATTCGACCACCCCTCTGCCACGCCCCTCTCTGCGTCTCTCCCAGCACCGCCTCCCTGCCACGGGCGACTGCCCTTTGCCTCCCGTCCACTCCCGTCCTTTATTCCGCGCGTCACAGGAGGGAGGCAGAGGGGGAGGGGGTGGTGTGGGTTGGGAGACATCTTGTGTTTTTTATCTCTCCCTCGTTGATGGGGGGGGGGGACGAGCTCTCGGGCGCACCCACGTGTGAATAAACCCGCCCCCTCCCTCCGCATAACACTTAACCACACCCCCACTAGTTGGTGCCCACTCGGGCGTCGTGAAAAAAATCGCGATGGTGGGTGTTCCCGACCGTTGTGTTCGGGGATGTTTGGGTGCGGGGTGGAAGGGATTATAAAGAATTTACCTATTTACCTCACGTTGCCATGTGTAGTAAGGTAAGGGATCCAGTTCATAGGCACCATTGGTATATCTCATGTTCACACGTTTATTAATCTCATTTTTTTCATTATTTTAAAATAAAAAATTGCGGTTTTCTTTGCGTGTATTTAAACTTGATGTAGTATTTAAAACTTGGTCCTTTGGTACAGTCTGTAATTTTGTTAGCCTTCACCTCCGATCGTATTGATATTTTTGGGGATAAAAAATAGGTTAATTAACTGCGATTCCATCTCGCAATCAATGGCGTATCATCGACGAGGATATATTTCATTACGCACTTTAATAAAACATTATTCTATTTTTTAACACGCATAATAACGTATTCAACTAAGGTCTCGGCTTATAATTGAGGAAACAAGACAGTTAGCAATAATAATGTTTTGTAGGGAACATTATAGAGCAGATACTTTGGAAAACCAGTGACTGAAGTAGGTTTCATAGCAAAGAGCAGTCCAATCGAAACTTCAAATGAATTACAATTTCTGTTTATTAAACATGCGTTAAAAATGACAATAACTTTCAACCAACGATATTCACGTCCTTGATCTTAAGTAAGAGAATCTGCAGGGAATATTACTCTTTGTTAACGTGACAAATACGTTATAAAAAATTTTAGAAATGTTGGTGATAGGTACTTGAGAATCGACTAGAATAAGATTCAAATTGTTATAAGGACGAAAGAGGCGGGCGTATGCTAGCCTCAGCTCACATCTGTCAGCCACCATGATGGATAGTCATGAGACCGTTGGTTCGAGCCCTGCCCAGGGAATAGATCTCGCCTCGCTGAATGAGTCATTTCGCATTTGAACTTCACTTATCAGAACACCTTCAGTCGCCGTCGAGACGGACGATATGTGATTTAGATCAACATCCAACATGTCCAGTCAGCTTAGAATCATTGGTAACCTGGGTAAGGTGTCCTGGAATGCGTCGAGCACTTCTGCAATACACAGTTCCTCCAATGGGCCCCGCTCTCGTCATACAACTTGTGCACCCGTTCATTTTCCGGAAAACTTGGCAGTTTACACGTGGCTCTAGTACACTCCGTCACAGCCATCCCTCACAGAATAAAGGGAGTTCGAAGTAACGATGCGTGTAAACGACGAGAGTAAGCAGTCCTTTGGTATTCTGCTCATTTTATTTGCTAGATGAAGAGGTTACTCGAAGTTAAGGCGCTCCAATAGATGAGACCATCAAAGAAATATCTTGGTGGGGGAATACATTCTCACCCGACAGCCTTCAACAGTGCTCCGACAAAACTTGTCCTATGATTCAAGTATCAGGCCCAGCTGTGTAAATGGTACTTTTTCAAAAAGCATTGTTTCAGCTAGCAGTTTCAGGCTTACATTTGGGGAATTACTTCAAGGTGAGGGCAAAAAATAAGGAAAACTTTACACTTCCACACACTTTTAATGCAATACATACTAGTATCGCATTTAAAGTGTATGGAAGTGTAGAGTTTTCCTTATTTTTGACCCTCAACATTGTTTCACTTGGACGGGACCGCAGTGTGTGGTCAAAGGAGAATGTGATTAAATAGGGGTGTTTTCAGTGGTCATCATTTGTGAAGTAGGGAGAGAAATTCACTCAATCCTAAATCCCTCTGTCTACTCAACAATGATGATCGTTCCCAACGCCCCTATTTCATCTCAATGTTTTTATTGCACGAGAAAAGACGGAGGTTCCGAACGGAAATTTGCGTCCACAAATACCGTTTTTCCCTTTCTCCTGAATGCTACCCTTCATAGTTAGTCACCGCGGAGCATCAAAACCAAATTTCCCTCGGCCTTTGACGCGAGACGATGGGGCTGAAATCTCAAGAAATGATGGCGGGATTTCGTAGAGGCTGATAAGTAGCTGTTTTCGTACATGCGGCTTATTCCTTTTGTCCGCGAGGAAAAAAACCCAGAATTGCGTTTGTCACCGGTGGCATCACATCATGTAATTCATAATGTCGAGTGACGCTTCTCAGCTAGTCTTTTTTTCCCTCAATCATAAGAGGAGGGAACGGAACTGAGGTGCTGTGAAGAGAAAATAATAGCCGGAGGAAAATTTCCTGTGGTGAGACGGAAAGAAGGATGGAGAGGACGGTTTAAGCATGCTAATGCTATTAACACCTGGGACCAATTTTTTTCTGCCGTCCGAAAAAAAACGAACGTCATCGCCCGAGGCTGGTATGACGTTTCTGCTTCCTTTGAGATGCGTGATTAATCAGGTAACATGACTCCTCCACTCCAGGGCAGTTCTTGTATAGCGCAATATAATCCACTAAGAGACCTGAACGAAATTATAGCAGGAGTGAATTAGTTTACCTATCGGAATGGCGATAAAACGAATCTAATATTCTCTCTCTCAAGATGTGACAATATTTCTCGTGTATATATATATATGTATATATATATATATATATATATATATATATATATATATATATATATATATATATATATATGTGTGTGTGTGTGTGTGTGTGTGTGTGTGTGTATATATATATTATACATATATATATATATATATATATATATATATATATATATAAAGTCACTTTCTTGAAAATCCCACGAACGTCCACAATAATGTAAATGGAATAACTAGTCGACACAAACACAGAAACTGAAACACATAAAAGAAGGACTCACTGAGTCTCGAATTTTCGGTGGTGCAACCACCTTTCTCAAGAGGAATTAGGAACAGAACTCAGGTTCTGTCCTGTATATGTAATGTGTATGTACGTATGTATGTATATATACATATATATATATATATGTGTGTGTGTGAGTGTTCTTTTTATGTGTTCTCTTGCTGTGTGTTGCTGTCTAAGTTATATATATGTTATATATATACATATATATGCGTGTGTGTGAGTCGCGGTAGTCCAGGGGCAGAGCGTTGGAATACTAACCAGAGGGCCCGGGTTCGATTTCTGGGCAAGCCTCCTATCTGGGCACCTGTAGCTCCACCCAAGCTATGTGCTTATTTTTGGGTACCAGATCTTCCTGGGAAACCATAACCGGCACAGAGAAAGGAACTGCCCCCCCTACCCTGATCTGTGAATTTCACACTTCGTACAGGGTTTAGTACTGGTGAACTCTACCATCACCTGCCAAATCGGCCTTTGGTAATATATACACACACATATATAACATGCATATGGTGAAAGCTGACGTTAAATAAAAGTTTAAATATTTCTTTCATAGTGTTAACTGAGTGTTCTAGTGTCGGAATAATTGTGGATTGGATGTTCTCTCAACTTGCAATTCCGCTAAAAAATAGAAAGAGAGTGAAATCTTTAGCAAACATGCTGATGGACGTACTCATTTGCATTCATCATTTTTCTTCGAGCTTGGTGGCTACTCAAAAGGAATTAAAGAATGGAATATAATTATTTGTTTTTGCGTCATTGACCTCTGCATGCGCTTGCAGAAGTGGTTTTTTGCGAGAGTTAAAGGCATTAAGGTCAGTATTTTTTTCACAGCAATATTATGAAAATGGATGGTGTCTAGTTGGTGATATTTTTAGACTAAAACTATTTATAGTCATCCTTAGTGTCCTAAGTTTCACGATTTTCATATCACCCGTTATTGCGTTACAGCTACCGTTAGGATAAGTGGCAGGGATTCAACACTTCGCATTAAATATATAAAAAGTAAGTTTTCCCATAGTTGACTTAATTATTCAATGAAAAGCAATTGATTGATGGAAGGAATATATAGAAACACTGTATGGTAAAGAACTTAGGCCGGTAAGGTTAGACATAGAAAAGGAACATGACGTAGAAGAAGATAGCTTAGGTCCAGGCACACTCGACGATGAAATAGAAAGGGCATTAAAGGAGATGAAAGCAAATAAGGCCGTGGGGGTGGACAACATACCTGTAGAACTGTTGAAATGTTTAGGAAAATGCGGGAAGAAGGCCATATATGGACTGATTCGTAGTATCTATGAGGAAGGAATCTGGCCGGAAGATTTTGTGAGATCGATGTTAGTTCCTATTCCAAAAAAGACAAAGGCTATATCATGCGAGGATTACAGAACAATAAGTTTGATATCCCACGCTGCTGAAGTTATTCTCAGGATCATCAACAAAAGGATAGAGAGTAAGGCAAATGATTACTTAGGGGATAATCAGTTTGGGTTTAAGAAGGGAAGAGGTACGCGTGATGCCATTGCAGTAATGAGATCACTAATTGAGAGGAATATAGAATACAACCAGGACGTTTTTGCCTGTTTTGTAGATTTCAAAAAATCGTTTGAAAGAGTGAATTGGGAAAAATTAATGCGTGTATTGCAAAAAATAGGAATGAATTGGAGGGACAGGAGACCGATCCGCAACCTGTACATGTCTCAGACTGCTCACGTGCGAGTGGGGAACGGAGAGTCCGGATGGGCAGTGTTAGGAAGAGGGGTAAAGCATGGTTGCCCATTGTCACCGGTGCTGTTCAACGTATGTGTGGAGGAAATGATTAAAGAAGCATGGGAAGAACTGGAGGTAGGAATGAAAGTCGGAGGGGAATCCGTAAAATCGGTTAGGTTTGCTGATGACCAAGCATTAGTCGCTCAGTCAGCCAAGGGGTTGCAAGCATTGCTGAGTGAATTGGAGGTTCAGCGCGATAAATATGGGATGAGAATCAATATCAATAAAACAAAGGTTATGCGATTTTCCAAAAAGAAAAAGGCTAAGCTAAATATTAAAATAGGCGGGGAAAAAATAGACCAGTAGAGCAGTTTACATATCTCGGATGTTTTTTGGACCAATACAATCAAAGTGGTGGGGACGTAAGGAGAAGAATTGCGCTAGGCAAGGAGGCTTTCTCAAGGAGAAGGGAGTTGATGACGGGGACGTTGAGTAGGGATGTTAAGACAAGACTCGTAAAAACACTGATATGGAGCGTAGCTATGTACGGTGCGGAAACGTGGTCACTGAAGCAGGAGGATAGACGTAGTTTGGAGGCTTTTGAAATGTGGGTGTGGAGAAGAATAGAGAAGGTGAAATGGACCGAAAGGAAAACAAATGAGGAAGTACTAGAGATGGTGGGCGAGGAGAGGGGTTTGTTGAGAGAAATCCTATGGAGGCAGGAAAAATGGATGAAAGGCGTTTTGAGCGGTAGTGGAATGTTGAAGAGGGTAATAGAGGGGAGAATGTTGGGCAAGCGAGGTAAGGGTAGGAACAGGATAGGGATGTTGGACGGGATGAAGGGAGGAGAGAAGTATACCGAGATAAAGAGGGACCTGATATAGATTAATTTGCTAGGTGGGGAATCACAAAATGTTTATTTGATAGTTGTGTCCATCCAAAAACCTGCCTTAACCGGTAGATTACCTAATAATAATAAGCAATTTATTTTATAATGCTCGTAAAATATATTCCCTAAATTATTCCAAATAATTAATTTTATTATTGGCCGATTCCGACCCTATTCCACCATCGTAATAATTATTTAAATTTTTTATCTCCTTTACGCTGGAGCTATCCCCGCCAAAGTCTGAGGTGCACATGTAAATCATATTTTAATGGAAGATGGATGAGAAGAGCGGGAAAATATCCTTTGGGAGTCCACACGAGTCCAATACGACGTAGCTTATCAGCCCCGGAAGTGCAGTGATTGCGTGCCCACCAATCCAAAGGAAAGAACGCAGGCCTGTTTTAGCGAAGGGCCCCATCTTCCGCGGAATTGGTGGGCGGGGTCGTGACCCCAACCGCGAAGGTTCCCTTGGTGGTGCTCTCTCGGATAAAAATCGGCGGTCACGCGGCGTAGATTAGGTGTATTTGATAGCATTCCTCGAAAGTGGAATGTTTTTCGGCAAAATACATTTGGACTCCACAACCGAGGAGTTTGTGGGGAGAGGGAGGGGATTGCGGGGAGGGGGCGGGGGCACTTGCGGAGAGGCGATCAGTGTCTCGTAAGCAGGAGAGCGTGACCGAAGGGCCTCGTGCTTCGCTGGGTCATTCAATGAGGCAACGGCTCCAATGCTTCGATTTTCGCTGCGCTTGACTAATTTGTTCTTTTTATTTTTGAGGGAGTCGAAGTGATTAGTTATACTCACCCTCTCCTCGTTCTCATTACGGATTAGCTGTGCCCATGATTGGGACGTCGCCCGTTTCATTAATTGGCGACTGAATGTTCATTTATGTTGTTGTGTGTTATGAACACAAGGTTTACCTTGGTCACTTGGGTCTGAAATGGTGGAAATTAAAAAAATTATGATTCCCTTGCGATCGAACGTCACAAATGATAGCGTTCAAATCACTAACTAAGTAATAATCAGAAGAATGCCGAGAAATAAAAATAGTATGCCTGCCATAGTGTATTCGATATATTTATAACTTACGCGTGTGTATGTGGATGTGTATGTGAGTGGCAATATATATTTTCTAATTAGTTTTGGTTCTTGTTTTTATGCTCCTCTTTGAGTAAATTAGGTAAAGAAAATGCACTAATTGAAAGTAATTTTGATTACAGCCTGCAAGGGTATAAGACATTAATTCCGTGAAATATGACACGGATATACTAATTATGTAGTCAAACAATTTGTCTAGACGTTGTATTATAGGCTTAGTTAGGCATTGGGGGATTTGATTTGGTGAAATCTAAACCTAGATTGAAACAGAAAATCAGTGCAGTCTGTTCAAATCTGTGATTACTCATGACTAGTTACCATTTCGGGTCAGCGGAGTGAGTTTTTGGGTATATTTTGGTGGCTTAACTATGAAATAATTTTATTTCTGCTCAGTTCAAGTCAGCGTCCATTTTTAGATTCTTTCATCTCACTTCTCTATTACATTTAGAAACCTACTTAGGAAGAATCTTATTGATGTGTGTCCCTAGAGAAGTGTGTTGGAGGTGGTTCTTGCAATCGTAGCTCTGGTCGTTATATTTTGCGTTACACGTGCATAAATATTGGTAACATCGACTTTTGAGAAACTTCTGCAAATGGCTCCAATCTGCGGCGAACCGTAAACAACAAATTTGCTTGTATTCATTTTACTTTTCACACTTTAAAATTGATTTGATAATGATAATGAGAGGCCAATCTGCATAGACATAATCCATTACATTAAAATCACAGGTCTAGAATCAAACATAATTGGCTGACATACGAAGAAATATTGTAATTGTACTCATCAAATGTCTCAGTTGTCAGTTTTCCAGATGAAGGCATAGCAACTTCCTCAATCCCGAAGCGTCCATTATAATTTATCAAATTTCGATTAATTTAACCTTTTGCTATGAAAAAACGTCAACGACAATCTTCTTCACCCACATATAATATTTCTGAGCAGACCTGAGAAACAACAAGGCACCAGGAGTTGACAAAATAAACAGAGAAATAATCAAGGCGCTCGGGGTCAAAGCGAAGGATCCCCTCTATGGAATAATCAAAAATAGCTACGGCAGCGGAAAGATACCAGAAGACTTCGAGAAAATTATAATGATTACAATACCGAAGAAACCGAAAACAGATAAATCCGAAGAACACAGAACATTGAGTCTGGTGACTCGAGCATCGAAAATCCTCACTCGAATAAATAGTCGAAGAATAGAAGAAAGGATAGAAGGATACCTCTCAGAATACCAATTCCGATCCAGGAACAACTGAGGAACAAGAGAGGCAATTCTCAACTTGAGAGTTCTGGCCGAAAAAATGAGACACGTAAATAAGCCATTACATTTGGATTTCGTGGGCATAGAGAAGGCCTTCGACAACATCGAATGGAACAAGATTTTCCAGACACTAGAAGCACTTGGATGGGACTACAACGGCAGAAGAATTACCCGTAACCTCTACAAGAATCAGGTTACAACAATGCAAACAAAAAATAGAAGAAAATTAGAAGCCAAAGTAAACAACAGATGCAATCTCTCGCCAGCAATATTCAACTTGTACCAGGAAGAAGCAATAGAAGAAACATTAGAATTGGGTATGAAAGAGTCAAGGTAAATGGAGAAGAAATCAACATGCTCCGGTTTGCAGATGACATTGCAATAGTGGCGGAAACGCGAAAGGGCCTGCGAGCAACTCTCAAGTGCTATGGATCAAGTGCTGGGGGAATATAATATGAACATCAACAAGAAGAAAACTAAAATCTTTGTTTCTGGAAGAGAGAAGCTGAATGAAGATATCACGATTCGAGGGGTGAAACTAGAGCGAGTGGAATCCTTCATCTACCTGGGGGAAGCAACATAACATGGGATGGAAGAAGTTCTACCAACATCAAGCGAAGAGTAGCCAAGCTAAGAACGCATTCATGAAGAAGAGGCAATCACGATGTTCAAAGAACCTAAGGCTGGAAACAAGGAAGCAATTCGTCAAGACTTTCGTGTGAAGCATGGCGCTCTATGGTTCCGAAACTTGGAAAAGTGGACCAGCGAAGAATAGAAGCCTTTGAAACATGGTGCTGGAGGAGAATGCTGAAGATTAAATGAACAGACAAAGTGAGGAACGAGGACGTATACAGAAGAGTAGAAGAGGATAGGACCAATGGAGGGCCGCAGTAAACCAATCCTAGGATTGAAATACTGATGATGATGATCATACTTCTTACGCTACATTCTCGTTTTACCCTGTGACTTACAATATGCTTCCATAGCCTAAGATCGTGGACGTAAAAGTTAACTGTGAACCTAGCATCCTTCTCCGTAATCTTTCATTTGTTGAGGAAACCTTCCCATTGACGTGCAAGCGAACCTCTTTTAATTAGGCACGTAGATAGTCAAACGCCATCGGTCCTAGTGCTCTAGCGATATTTAATTTCTTGAGCCTGGGTTCTAATTGGAAAGAGTGGCTCTGCTCATTAATTAGACATTTTACGGAATATCCAGGGAGAGGGGCCCGTTGCGTTTGAATGTCAACCGAATGTGATTATTTGCGTGGTAAGGCGAAGACTTAGAAAAACGGGAGATTTACCTTTCGGGTCACGGAAGCGAAAGATATATCATTCGCACACACTCACACGAGCACAAATACAGAGCCCAATATATTAATGCGGTATCATTTGATGAATCAAGACAGGGATGAAAAATATCACCGCTCATCTTTCCTCCACCATCCTGATGAGCGGCTTGCATGACCGGGAAGCAGAAGGGACCGGAGCGGGGGAGGAGGGGGGGCACCGGGTAGGGGACGAGAGACGGAGGGGGTTGACAGTTGGGCCGGGCGGACGGCCTCAATGTGACAATGGCAGAAAGATTGGGGGTGAGGGAGGGGTGGGTGCGAGAGAGGGAAATGGTGTTGAGATCCAAAGGCAGCGGAGGGTGTCTGCGCTGAGCAGCAGCGAGGAATGCCTTCGCCGAGTTGACATGCGGTGACTGATCGCCCGCTTGTCCCTTTCCTCAAAAGGATCTCCCTCCCCCGTCCCCCCGTACCTCCTCCTCCCCTCTCTTCTCCCTTCCCTGCTCAGTCCGCAGGTGGAAGTTGAATTTTATTCATCCGAGGAAGCCGTTCTAAATATAAAAAAAAGATAGAGAGGCCGGGACAATGCGATGTGTGGGTGAAAAACCTGAGTTGATGTTTCCCGGTCCCCGTCCGGTCAATGGGGAGGTGGTCCGGCCCCCTAAGGGTTTGGAAAGTTTTGCTGTGAAGAGCGTTTAGCTGCGCTTCTAGGAGCGAGAAAGGGTGTCTCTGAATCGTAATGGATTCTTTTGTGATGAGAATTGAAGTTATTCAATGGAATTAAATGCACGCTCTTGGAACTCTGCTTCATTTTTGTCTGAGTTGTGCTCCCAGCTCCTGGGTAAGTGTGTACAATTTACTTATCCGTTGCATATTATCTGCGATGCCCAAATTTATGTATTTTTGAACCTCTGAGATTTGATGTTTTACGAGGTAATGCAACCAAGGTATTCCATTCTGCAGGTTAATTTTATGTGTCGAATTATTGCATATTTACTCTGAAACTGTGGCATGGACACTGAATTTTCAAATTTCTGAGATAAGTGCTCTTCACCTGAGTTTGTATAAGACATTCAAGACCAATGTATTTTATCAAGAACAAAAATAAGTTTAGTAATTTCAGGCATCATCCTCGGTTTTATAAAAATACGATTTGGACTATTCTTGCGTCTAGTCTTTAAAATAATCTAAATCCATCTGACTAGAATAACATCCTACCGAAATGATAACCAAACTCAAATTAGTTCATTGTCCTCATCGATTCATTTCGTTGAAATATGTCCTCACTCAATTCTTGAAAAAGAAGTTGAACATATTTCCGCTGTCCTTTATTATTTATGGCTGCCATGGGAATGAACTGTTTTCACACAGACTGAAACGAACTTAGTATTACACCGGTTTTCCGTTGTTATACTATATATCTTTTTGTCACTTGCGTCATCCAATTTCACGGCGAATTGCCACGAAAACCCAACCTAGTGAATAGAATTAGATAGGGTGGAATGTTTTTTTACATTATTAACTAGATTCTAATGAACATTTAATGTGCATTTGAAATAAAAAAGATCGTTGAAATTTGAGGATGTGAAAATAATTGAAAACTCAATTGTGTAGAATTCACAAACGACAAAATTGCTTGATGAACGAATAAGGGTAACTATGTTTTCTCACCAGTTGACGTTTATGGACCTTCAAAATTATGCCGAAATATTAAATAATATTAAAAAAAGTTAAATTTAAAGCGTTTCGGTGATCTTCCATTTTATGATATGACAGGGCGTCGTGGGTTTTGAAATGCGAGTTTTTAACCGCTACGCCGGCTGTTGGAAGAGGCTTTCCTGGACCTCCACTTGCCTGTGCCTCGTCGTAGGTGGTCCTGAAATTGGAATGACATATATTTCATGATTATTTTTACATTTTTTTAAAGTCATACGGACAGTTTTATTCTGGAAGGTACAGCGACCGCCATGCAAATTAGTGTCCTCGTTTCGAACCCCATAGCGAGGCTATACGGAAGCTATTCGAAACTCTCTTTATGGTGGAAGATTTCACATCCATTCGAAGTGGGTGAACTTTACGGGGGACACCTGGAGAGAACAGCAGAGTGCATTGCGAGAAATACGAGGGGCCACTGTTAAAAATCCATTTGGAAGAAGACGTCAGTGATTTTTGGTCCATGTGTGTGGCCGAGTGACATTTGGTAGTTGGCGTGTAGTATTAAAGAATCATTTTTATGTGTCCCGTATTTGAGACGTCTTTACTAAAACTCTTTTTTTAAGTTTGCGAAATGTAAACTTGGACAAATTTTCAATGGAAAATTTTTAAAGACTATTTCGCATAGGTGTAACATGCCAACGAAAGATTCGTGACCAGCGAATGTTTTTACCAATCCAGTAAAGCAACGTGCACAGGCTCTTTGCTGTTGCATTTGACCACTGACGTCTTTTTGTGATTAGGATCAACTCCGTGGCTTTTTAGAATGTGAATCACGCTGACCTCCTCGATAAAAACATCGCTTCGCCCCTTTCATTCAATCTGCCATGCTGGTTCAGGCATTCCAGTTCGCAGAGAGTTCACCGACCGATGCGAAGGATTGATTTTTACCAACCACTCGGGCATGAATCTATCTCTTTTTTCAATGAGCGATTTTCTGTATGGGATTACCCTGATGACGCGAAATGGTATCACTCGCGAGCGCCCGAGGGAGAAAGTCATTCCCATTTTTCGCTGGCAACGCGATACACTGCTTTTGATACTTCAGCGTTGGATATTATGCGACATAATTTATGCCATGGCGTTTGGCTCAGTGGCGAGCACATGGTCAAACGAACGAAACATTCTTGTCCGAGACGTATTTTCAAGTCCTTGACGTAGGAGTTCCCATGGAGGCGACTTGTCTCCCCGGTTACCGTCGGTTCACTCGATTCGACCTGGACCCTCGTTCTATTGCATCAAATAAGTTGAGAAAGTGCTCGAGACCAAATTTTCCGTTTAATCGCTACTTTATATCTCTCCATGTGCCCCTGGAATCATATAACTCGCTCACAAAGTTTGCTAAACAAAAAGACTACCCAGTTGAAAGGCTCCTGCTTCACATTCCTTCGGGTGAAAATGACGCTACTGTTCTCGGTGACAATCCCAACATGGAATCCCTGGCCGGCGACTGCTGTACCTACAAGGCGAGTCTCATTGTCGTACGACTGGTGTACTCACCCCATTCCTCTTGAGAAAGCATCCCCGCCCCGTCGGGTGCATTTCGCCGTAACCGCCGCGTGAGAGAGCTACCGGACTGCTCTCCCGCCCCCGTCAACGCCACCTCCTCCCCCAACTCACCCCCTCCTCCTCTGTCCTCCGGCTCCAGTGCCCTCGGTGACTTGCAAGGTGTCGGGGGAGTGGAAAGGTGACGAAGGGAGTCGAAGGGAGCGAATTACCAGCGACGGCGATCCACGGAAGAAAGGGCGATGGAAGAATTTACCCGCGTGGCATCCATTCTGATAAGTTCTGCATGAGTTGTATAATCACAAAAATATCTAAGAGGACAAAGATTTAAATAAAAAAACAAGAAAATTATGTGGATTTAGTCTAGTTAGCTAATTTTTAAGCCTAGCCTAGCCTCCAAATATACCCACTCTTCGATATTATGTTGGGCTGTATCTCCCGGCTTTTTCATAAAATATCACTTCGCATGTTCTAATACTATATTTTCAAGTTCCAACAAGACCGTAAATTACTAGGAACGCCGTGGGGAGGAAAAACGAGAACTGATTCAATCATATTGCGGGAAACAGTTCCATCATGTGCCAGAATGTTTTAGTTAGCCCAAAGTTAGTACCCATCATTCAGTTATAGTTTTACATCAGTTTAGTTGTACATCAGTTTTAGTGTAGTTAGGACCCATCTTAACAGTGCTCAAAATGTTTAATTTAATTACTTCTTTGCTTACTATAAAATGCTTAATGTCAGTGTACATTGTCAATATTTAATTACTGCTCTAAACTTTTCAAACCTTTCCTAAGCTCCTTTTTGCGTATCACCAGTAACACCAATGGAAACATATTATTAATGGTATGCGTTCCATCAGTTGTAATATACCGTGTAAAGATTTAAGGGCAAAAAGGAATAGACGCCGAATGAAGATGATTTGAAAGTCGATTTAACTGAGAGTGGACCTGGAGGGGGCATCAAAGAAACATTCTTCAATGAGATTCACAGATGTGGTTCGCTCGAGGTCTCTCCTTCGGGAAACCAAATGCAAATACGTAACATTTCACGACGGAACGCTTTTTTTTTTCTCGCATGAACCGCGAGCTACACTGGCATTACGGGTAGGGAGACTACCGCACCGCTCTGCACAGCGGCGCCCCCTTCGCCTCCGCCCTCCATTCCCCCACCGCGGCGGTGACTTGCAAGGTGTCACTCGCTTTGGGGAGTCGGGAGAGTGGCGGGAGGGAGTGAAGGCGGGAGGTGTGGAGGCTGGTGTCGACCACGCGTGGGTGTCGATCGGAATGGTGCCTACCTCTTCACACGTGTGACACAAGGGATGAGCGGGGGGAGAGAAGGCGGCGACCGGGGGTCCGTTACCCCCCCGGTCCCAACCCCTCCCCCTACTAACCATCTCCTCCCTCCGCCCGCCCGTTTAATTTTTTTTACCTCGCTTCGTTCCCAAGTGGGAGGAGGTTGGGGTGGAGGGAACGGTCGCATTTTATCCCGGGCCGCCACCGGGGGTGTCTCCCGTACCCACGGGGGGTCGCGCGTGGGTCGGGGTGCCCTCACGGAGGTGTCGGCCGATGTAGGTTTGCTCTCGTGTGGGGAAGAGGGGGAGTCGTCGGTGGATTTGGAGGGCAAGTGGGAAGTGAGAGGGGGATCAGGCAGTTGTCGTGAGGAGGGAGTTGCGCCGCTGCCGCCCACACGATCGCGGGGGGATCGAGGGTGAGACCACTCAATACACGCGATAGCACTTTACTCCCGGTTCCCTAAGCGGGAGTGAGACTTCGGGAAGGCTCTTCTTCCTTTCGCCACCGGCCATTGTCCGCCTTCGCGTCGAGTGTCAACCGGGAAGGAATCATTTAGAGTTCGCGAAAGGGCGAAGGTTGAGAGAGGGGAATAATCTGTATGTACTCGATCCGTACTCAGGTTACGCACATTTTTTCACACCTACATTGCTGTGTAGGTGTGTACCCTGAATTGAAGATTTCGACCGAGCATAACAATCTTCGCGTTTACTGTAACTCCTTAAAAATTGTTTTTTTTTAAACTGCTCACTTGAGGTATTTACCGCCGTATTTTAAATTCAACGCCATATACCTACATTTGTGAATTGATGGCATATTCCATATTTTTGTAAAATTTTACGACGGATTGAGTGGCAAAAGGGAAATGTGTTCTTCTCAGTCACTAAACAATGACTACCTAGTTGTTATTATTTGAGTTCGATAGCGTGCAGCATGCAATTCGCACTCTCATGCAATTCATTCTTTTTACGAAACTCATTTCAATTCTCCTCGGAAGTCATTTGGTGACTCACGATACTTTAAAAAAATGCCAATTCTGAACTGATCTGATACTTCATTTCGAGAGCTCAATCCTCTGGTGATATTCTCAGCATTTCCAAAATAGCCATTGGATGGCTAATTACCAAATCATAATAATGTATTTTAAACAAATCTCGATTGAAACGTATTTTAATGATTCGCATTTCGTCGAGAGGTTCTTACTGCTAGCTGGTAATACTGTAATTACAGAAACAGTGTTCCTCTTTTGAGTTAACACAAACAGCTGGAATTATCATAGTGGATAGCGTTGTATTGAGCGCTGTGCATTTCTCAAGTTGAGAAAAATTATTGAAGTAAGCCTGATAAGGTTATAGGGTGCGTCCCAAATCCCAATTGTCGTTTCGCATAAACAGAACCGTGCATGTTCTATTCGTAAATCATAAGAGCTATTTTTATCACCTAGTCATTAGCATTAGGTATTTTAATATTTGAAGTCCTTTCAACGTCTATTCGGTCCCAAGAAAACTTGGGACCGAATAAATTAGGAAATTATTAAGATTTTAGAAAAATATTGTGAATAATTAAAAAATTACTCGCAGCTGTGATGTTATAGAGTGAAGTACGTATGAGTCAAACAGCGCATGTAAGGATCGGTGTAAAATTCATGCATACATAAAGATAAGGAATGGATCTGATTTCCGAGAAGCATAAAACCAAATTAAAAATGTGCCTACTATGCGAGCATAAATAGGACAGGTTGAGTGATACACATTATAAAAGAGAAACGAAGATATTTCACTTGTAGGATAAGCATTGATTATTTCAGGAATCATATTTTTAAGGAAAGAGGACGAGTGTTGGAGGAAAGATTTGGAGACGCGCGATTGGGGAATAATGGAGGAAATAGTCTGAAGAGAAGGCTAGACAGATGTAAAAGTCTTCGAAATGGATTTGGAAGAGAGGGCACCGTCTGTCGGGGTAAACAGAAAAGAGGCATGGAGAGTTGATTCAGGAGATGTTGGGAGGTAATGTTTTTGAGGTAAGGGAATTTTAGGCAATCGAGGAAGGAGGAGGAAACAAATGATCATTCTGGACGGCATAAGAGGGTGGAATCTATGAGAAATCGAAGAATAAATGATGCGAGAAAAATTACTTTTGTTGTGCAATGACACCATTCAGACCCCCACGCCCTGCAATAGTTTTCAAGGAGCTTCTAAAACCTACTTTTTACTACCTAGAGTAATGATATACCTGAAAGGTAGACTACCTGTAATTACCGATAATGCTACGTCATTCAAACAGTGTGCGATCAAAATAAAATATAGGAGCTGCGAGAGACAGAGAGAGAGAATTGGCAGGTACGTGGCTGGAAGCATGCTTAGTTGCAGCCGAAGATATCGTAATTTTCAGCAACCGGTCTGAAATACTTCATAAATCTCATATGTACTCGCACTTGAGTGTCTGGTGAAATTGATCCCAAGGATTCATAAACTTCCTTGCACGTGGAGGGAATGGTGAATTACGCCAGGAAATGGTCCATGGTCCCTTTGGAAAATCACTTGATTTAAAAAAAAATATCAACGAATGGGGCTTGAGATTTCCGACAAATTTACTCTTTAGCTGTTCCTCCTGCTTATTTTTACAAGCATAATATTATTGAAACTATCTTCCTGATAAGTAGTTTATGCTCTTCCTAGTATGAATTATACGGTATATGTGCCACCTGCGAGTTTCCTTATTCTGGTCTGTTCGTATTAATATACACACATATAATATATAATGATTAACAATTTAAACCCACTATGAAGACCACAGAGATGAATGGTTTGAGACGTCACTTTGTGGAAGCGATTCATAACGGAAAAAGAAAATACTTAGTTAGAAAATACATTATCACAATATTGTACAATGTGTGTGTGGAAGAACTAAGTATTTTCTTTTTCCGCCACAGAAATGGTTAATTATTTCATCTGAATCAATACTCTTTACTGAATTCCTCTCCAAATCTGATGGAAATATTCGCTAAGGATTACTTAACCCCTCGTAGAAATTTCTTATCTAGTTTCCATCCTCACTCATAAAAAGAAGCCCCCCACCTCTGGGAAATTGCTAGACTGTTGTTTGACTTCGGGCACTCTCCAGATCACGGCACCTTCATTGGTTTTCGTACGAGAAGAATCTTTAGGCCATCTTACCCAAGGATGGTGGTCTGTTACTTCCTCCGAGTACCACCGCTAATTTTCCACGACTGTTTATTCGTCGAGTACAATCGCTTATATCATAGATAAAAACTTTATGAAGAGGGTTTTTCCTCCATCCGCAACCGTTTGCACTCAATCTCTGGCCTCAAGCTCATCCAATCTAGAGAGCTGCCACAAACCAATCCTCGGACTGATGACCCGTGATTAAGATTTACCATGAGCATTATTCCTTAGGGTATGCTACATGAGAGTAGAATGGTCCTGTAGGATAAAAGAGGGAAACAAGACTATAATATTGATTAATATCCGACTACCCGGATACTAATCAAACCCCGAAGGAGCCTTAATGTCCCTTCCAAAATGTGGAGCTGTCCTTTTATCGTCTCCACGCCCGATACTAACTATGCTCGCCGTTTGTTGTATTTTCCTGTAGTTCCTTTTCCCTGATCAATATGAAACAAACTAGAAAGTGTCATGTTAGGGGGTCTTGATTTATAACTCATAAATTACCCACCCTTTGGCTCCCTCCCCCGTCTGTGTGGGATGGGTGCGCCCGAGGCAGGTCTCGCGGAAGGCGTACTCCCCGCGACTCGTGCTTGACAAATTCCGGCAGGAATCGCGCGTCGATCGGTCGGCGGTAGATGCCCCCGAGGAGAACACACTTCGCCGACCGAATAAGTGGTTTGACAAACTCCCTCGGACGTCAGGAGGTGGATGGGGGAGGCGGGAGGATCGAGAGGTCTCCCCGGGGCCCCCCTCCCATGCGGATGCGGGCAGTGACGTCACAGCGGAGCTCTCTCCGTCTCTGTCATCGCCCAAACTCCTCCCTCCCCCTTTTCCCCCTCCACCGCCCACCTCCCCCGCCGACCTCCTCCCCACCCCCCTCCATTATTGCCCTCCTCCATGTACCATTCCCTCCTCCGCCTCCCCCCGTTTCTCTCTCTCCCTCCTTTGTGCCTCCTTTCCGGGAAGAGACATCGACGAGGCCAGTGCCATTCATTTGTCACGTCCCCTCTTCCACTCGATCGATAATAATCGAGGGACAGAGTGTGGTTTTGGGGGAGGGAGGAGGAGTCGAGACGGGCAAGAAGATAAATTGAAAAATTCCTCCGGAATTTCGTTGACGCCATCTTTTTTCATTCCGCACATAATTGAATGCTGTACGTCCGCGAGGTTTTAGTTGAAACAAATGAAAGGGACGATGCGGATTTTCATTCCGGGAAGCTGGGACCCGGGCCGTAATCCGTATGGTGAGAGAATTTCTCTTTTTCTTCCTGATGGATCTTTTCGGGGACCAGGACGACAGCTCGAAAATCGTGTCTCAAATGATAGCAAGAGATGTAAAGGCAGATACGGTGGCCGAGGAAGTGTTGACGCTTGTATACGTCTTATTCATTCCCAAGGGTGCGTACAAAGTGTTGACCGGGTTATTTACCTGCACACCCCCATGTTACTAGCAGCCTTATTAGAAACCATTCCCCCCGTTATCCGGAGCGATCGTGTTGTCGTGATCTTGGGGTACAGATTAGAATGTGGGTTTTTTTCGGGATACGTGCGCGAAAACGATAAATATTTAACACTTAATGCTCACTTGTTGTGTTTCGTGGTTCTTATAATCGAGTTTCGGATCACATCCGGTGAACGAGAGGCCCAAACACCCAAATTGGATGCACCTAAAGATTAATCAAATCGAATTGTTTTTATTAAGAATTATGGTGTTGGAAAAAGTAATTGAAGAAAGGGTAATTTAAATTCGATGAATGTCGATTGATGAATGGTTCCATGGTTTTCCGGGAATTAAACTTTCTTTAAATGCGTCAAGAGTATTTTATTTTATAAGAGTATTAATTCATTAGATATTCATCACCCGCAGTGTGATTCAAACTACCGATTTTTTTCCTGATTATTCAATGTAATTGCGCATTCCGCAGTTGATTATTTTTTTAAATTGACGGATAGTCAAATCCTCCCCTATTTGCGCCAACTTTTCACAAGTAATATTTTGCGAAGGGATCTCTCCAGGAGGAATTGCATTCTTAAAAACTCGCAAAAACGACTTCATCACTCGAAATTTGTTCTGATGCTATTGCTAGAAGTTTACTTTCTCGACAGACATTATGAGATCACTAAGATTTTTCATTTTTATTAAGATTTCATTGAACGAAAATGATTCAAGGAATGAAAAACATTATGATGGAATTGAATTTCATCGCTTCGAAGGTAAAGACCCGAGGTGTTAGACAGCTATTTAGATGATTTACGTCGATGACCGTTCTCACCTCACCTCACTCGGAGATGACTCCGAAACAGCACACACAGGTGCCTGGCGTCGATTGGAACGGTATTGTACGAAAGGTACGAATGTGCTGATAAAATATTTTCCATCGGTCATTCTTCAAGGAGAGAGGCATTTCGAAATTTGTTAAAGAGAGATCCTTAAATGATAGAATACGAAAAAGGAAAAGGGAAAAAAAGTTTTTTGACGTCTGTATACGGCTAACGTCGACGTCCTCAGCGGATTGGAATTGGCACCTGACACTTTCCGAGCGGCATCGCAGTATCGGATCGGGCGCGGCAGGGATCTTCGGCCCATTAATCTTAATAAAATTCCTCACGGAGACGACGAAGCATGCGGCAAATAAGCATGAGATTTCGAACGTGCCAATGCCGAAGTTGTTTTCACCTCAGCCATTCCGAGGAAGAGAAAGCAATGCTATAACATATACAGTTTGAATGGAAGCATTGTAAAATGGGAGCTAATTATAATGATTTTCGATCGTAAAATTCATCTTCTTGCCCAAAGAATTTTTTAAAACTTTCTCACCATTTGAAAAAATATGAAACTTAACTTTGGCGTAAAGTTATTTTTATTGTCCATAATGATTACATTTTCATCGGCTTAGAAGGGCATTATAACGATTGGTCAAATATATAAATATGAATCTAGAGTGTGAGCGATGAGATCAGTGGTACGTTCCCATTTTAAAGTCAAAGCCAATGTAACTCACTTGAATGGCGGCGAAATCCTTGATCAGTGTAAAGAGGCCTCATTCCCCGTACATTTTACGCTCATAGAACTTATCTATTATTTGACAGTTGTTCGCTCATGTTCCTTCGTCATCGTTTAGCGATCGGAGAAAATAAATTAATTCCAATAGAAAATAAATATTAGTGAGTAGCTTAATAAGCTCTTGCCAACATGCGTATTATGGCACCTGTTTATATATTCTACTTTTCGAATTGCTAGCATAGATAAGATGAAATCGTACTCTTTCGCGTAACGCTGCCGAATTTTATCTTAGTTTTATATTATACGTGTTTGATTTTGAACATAAACTTGGTTGAAGGAGCAGTCAACTCTGTATTTTTATTCCCAACCTAATTTACCGTAAAGAATATGGGGTAATTAATGGTGCCAAATTAGGCATCTGGTAATTTAGTCAAGATCGAAGTAAGCGGTAAGCATTCTAAAAAAAAAGTAGCAACTTGTGAATTCTTTGCGAGAATTGAAAGAGGTTAACTCAAATGCGATATTATCAACCAGTTTTGAAAATTGCTGCGCTTAAACCTTCAGATGCTAACAATTTGACTTTATTTTGCCTTCATTTTTTGATTAAGAGGCAGGAAGAAAAGTTTCAGCCGAACTGAGGGCAGAGTTAAGGGTTAAATCGAAGGGTAAAGTGTATCTACTACGTTTGCATGGAGACCGATCACTTCACAAACAAGGACGAAAAGCAAATTTGACGCGACGAACACTAAAACTCGAAACCACCACCAAATTGAAGAACTCGAGTGAAGATTTCGGTGAGGATGGAAGGAGTTCGCCGTCGGGTCGAGAGGAGACGGAAGAATGGAGGGGCGTTCGAGATTCCAGGCGAATGGCGTGGGTGGCGAATGGGAGAGGAGGAAGATAAAGGGTTGAGAAGAGTAAGCAGAGCGGAATGGACCGAGGTTTACGTCACCATCGTACTCTACCCACCTCCCTCCCCTCTTACTTCTTCCCTTCCCCCGCCCCTCGATGAATACCTTCCGAGATGAATCCCTTATTCGCCCCATCCCCTCCACGGAGAGCATAGAAGGCCATTCACGCACTGGATTCCGGCGCTGCATCCCACCCCCCTTTGCATGTATTCCATTCCTCTTTCGAATGTCATCCACCTCCCATCCCATTCCTTCTCACTGTCCCCGTGATGATTCGGGAATGGTGTCGTGGTAGTAGTGTCCGCCTTCTCAGGTTTTCTCGTAACCTCTAGCGCCTCCTCGAGAGCGTAAGGTGCACTATACGCATCCGCAGCTTCTTATCCACGGAAAATCGTATTCACTTGAAGCTTCGAGAAATTGTCTCACGTTTCTTGTGTCATCAGGTTAAATGAGTACGTTGAGTTTATTATATAGTCGCCGCAAACATTTATATTGTCTTCGATAGGATTATTTTGTTGGTAGACAAACGTTGGTAATGGTTTGCTGGTATTACCTGAACCCAGACCTCTCTCATCCTATGGTTGGGGGGGGGGGTTAGTTATCTCTTTCATTGAATACATGCCATGGAATTAATTTGGATTATTGCTGAGGGTTAATCAAGTGTTTGGAATACTGGCACAACAGAGTTAATTTTAGGCATTTTCCATATTAGATGGATAAGTGAAGGTCCATTTGAGAAATTTACCAGTTGTCTTGATAAAATCGAAATTTTGCAAGTATGTCTATTCCTCTGTGATATATATATTTCCAGATTCTTTGTTGTACATATTTTTATATACATACATATATGTAGTATATATGTATATATAATACATATGTATGTATATATATCTAGGCAAGGAGGACGGAGTTGATGACGGGGACGTTGTATAGGGAGGTTAAGACAAGACTCGTAAAAACTCTGATATGGAGCGTAGCTGTTCCCTTTGAATTATAAAGAGATGTTTTCAGTGAAAAAACAGCATGATATTCGTACATTGGGTACGCATGAGTGTTCTCCTAACATGATATGTTTAAGGCTGCGTAGATTTTCGCGGCGGTGGGTTGAAGAATTCTGCATATTCGGGTTTTCACCGCGTTTTTTTTTAAGCCGACAACAGTTTCGCCGAAGTTGCATCCGGCGTCTTCAGGTCGAAGATGAGGGACTCGGATTTTAAGGACGGCCAAAATCCGAGTCCCTCATCTTCGACCTGAAGACGCCGGATGCAACTTCGGCGAAACTGTTTTCGGTTTCAAACAACAACGTGGTGAAAACCCGAATATGCAGAATTCTTCATGATATGCTTAAGTATATTAACCAAGTAAATATCTTCCATTGTAATTACAAGTTTTCGAAGAAAAATTTTGGAAGTACGTATTGACCACGTAACTCATAAAACCGGCACTCTCTCCATTGCCCAAAGTATCGATTTTTTAAAAGGATTATTGACCAATTCATAATTTTCATTTTTCTGCCATATCAGGTTCTGAAATTATATAAAATTGCATTATTTTCGACTTACATCTCCAAAACCTGCATTTCCTTAAGAACATCCAGAGGGACGATTAGAAAATGGATCACGTGCATTCTATGCATCAAACAACCTTACGCACTCGCACGCGTTCTGTCCTTAAATTAGAAAATACTGTCGTATTTCCTAAATTATAAAACGTTTTCTATTTTACTCCTGCTGCATTTTACTCTGAATTTTGTACTCCTTCATTTGTTGAGGTTAATGGATGATGAGAAAATAGTCAATTACACGGCAGACATAAAACCGCCTTACATAGTCACCTGCTTTCAGTCCTTTAAATGACAACGGTTGTCAATGAAACATGTGATTTGAATCTTGGAATTAACTGTCCTACAACGTAATATGCTGTACTTGTGAGGGGCGTTGTCCTAGTGCGAGTAAATTGTTTCTCATCCCATCCGTTCTCCTCGCACCACCACCTTTTCCCTCCCTTCGTTCCTCCCGTGACTCTACGCCCCCTTCCCACCCACGTCCAACCTCTCTCCGCGTCTTCCCTTCGTCCCCACCCCTTTCCCGACCTCGGCCTTCTCCACCCGCACCTTCCCACTCCACCCCCGACCCCAGCCCCTCGGCCCAATATCGCGGTGACTGTGCACTTCCTTGATCGCTGGTGCCATCGGGAATGGTCCATCGGGGCGGGAGGGAGGGCGAGGGGGAGGCAGGGGCAATGGGATAAACCCGGCGAGAAGCGGGGAGGGGGTGGAAGGAGGGCAAACTGGCGGGGGTGGTCCAGGGGGTGGCGTTCCCCCTTTCCTCGGGACGGGCGGCGGGAGAGAGAGAAAGAGAGGCGGGTGGGCCTCGCGGGAGGCGGTGGGATGGTCAGCGCCCGTCTGCCTTGAATGGCGTCTGAAAACGGTTTCGGTCCGGGGAGTGCTCCGAGGGCTCTTGGGAGGGACAGCTCTAAGCGTCACTTCCACGATAGCCGCCGAGTTTTCACTGCCGACTTCACTTTTTGTTCTGTTCCATAATGGACAGTCCTCAGTCATATGAATTCAAAAGAGGAGGAGGGGATGGAATGTGACAGAAAGGGCAAAAACGTGAAACTGCCATTGACCACTTAGACTCCTCTCCTAAAAATGAATTGTAGGAAAACCTATTATTTTCCTGATTACTTATTGATTGTGTTCAGCATTTATTTCACATTACATCCTAAATTCTTGGTTTTTGTAATAGATTTTTATAATTAAATTTGATTTTTTATTAATCCTGCTTTATTGTTTGCCGTTATTCTTTCTGCGTATAGCTATGATTAATAGGCGTCGAAATATTTTTTAATGTATACGTGAAAACAAAAACATAAATGTCCTAATAGGCGAAACTTACAAAAGTGACGGTCTTGGTTGTTGAATAACTAATATCTCTTGCGAAGCACTGAAATAAATGCAGCTAATTAATCAATATTATATATATATATATACATATAATATTGATTATTTGGTATATATATATATATATAAATAGTCACAAAATGTTTATTTGATAGTTGTGTCCATCCAAAAACCTACCTTAACCGGTAGATTACCTAATAATAAATAATATATATATTATGAGTTTAAATTTGGAACGTCCAAATGGCCCGACCATACCTATTTCTTTAGCTCTACGTTATCCTAAATTCCGACCTATTACATTCTCGTCGTCTTTGTATGCCTAGTCAAATATGGAGGCGACTAGAGTAGAAACAGTGTTGGTTTTTAATGGATGACTTCTGAATTTGTTCGCTGGTTCTCCACGAGCAGAAGATATCATTGCTACAGATTACCAATGATTCTACGTACACAATATCTATCTATCTATTCTACGTACACTCTTCCTTAAACTCATGGCCAACGAAGGTTTTACATACATATATGTGTGTGTGGGTGTGCATATGCATATGCACATATGTACACACACATATGAGTATATAGTATATGTAAAAACCCTTTTTGGCCGTATTTTCTGGAATTATACTGTAGAAAATGACAAAAATCCCAATTACGGTAGCATGTTATCAAGGATCTCCCATTAATAGTTGATGAGATAATGTAGTATGAAGTATAGTTTTTTCTCCCTAGGGAATCTTCACCCTGCAACGACTTCTGGGAGTAATGTACCCTCCACCAACCATACTTGAGAAAGAATGCATCTTACGGAATCTCTCATTAAATAAACTTTTTAATGGAATTTCAAATAATATCGACCAAAGTAAGAATGTTAAATACGAAAAATATATATGGTCATAATTTCCTCATATAATGAGGAGAAATCCATGCTGCATACGTGCGGGGAAAGTATGACCCATCTACCATTGAAAAAATAAATAAGAATGGCCGAACACAAAAAGCATCGCATCAAAATCAGCAGAGCAAAATGGTAGTGAATAGGAATGCGAGGCACAGATGCGGAGGGAAATAGAGAAGCAAGAGACGGGATCCATTTATGAGGGAGAGAGAGATTCAGGGAGGCTGCTTGGTTGGGATCTTTAAGTGCAAGGGAGCCGGTGCTTTCAATCTCCATACAATCCATTTCAACCCGTCAGGGAATCGATCGGTATGTTTGCCGGGCGTTTTTAATTTTTTTTTCTTCGTTAGATTTGTCTTTGTCCGATCTGCCTTCCGCTCCGACGCGGTTTGCTTCCATCCAAGCTATATGGAAGTAACGGGAGAGAAAATGATGACAGGAAAAAAAGAAATGAGAAAATACCTCATTAATAATTTATTTATCGTTTTAGACTCCTTTTCAAAGAGTTGGTGGCTACATACATAAATATATATATATAGTATATAAGGTCAGACTGAGTGAGAAGAAGGCCTCGGAGTAGGCCGAAAGCTCAAATCATCTACAGTGTGAGTGTCCTTTTACGTGTTATCTGTTTTATTCTGTGTTCTATTGTGCCGTCCAAAAGTTATATTGCTCTCGTGAGTACTTCCGCATCATCGATATATATATATATATATGTATAGATGATATATATATATATACATATATATATATATATATCATTGGTCGTTCAATCCTAAGATTAGTTGACTGCTCGCCCTCCATCCTACCCTATCTGATGCCAATTGGCTTACTTCCTGGTATTTTGTGCAATGTACTTTCTTCTTTTTTTGTCCCAAGTATTTATCCCTAGGTCTTTCTCTTGGGACTTTTCCGTCTATTTTTCTTATTATCGTTATATTCTCCACGAATCCATTGTGCCTCAGGGTGGGGCCAATCCATCTGTTTATTTTTTTCTCTGTGGTGTTCCATAAGGTCCGTTCTTCGTCCATTCTTCTGTATACTTCTTCCTTTCTTATTTTATCCGTCCAATTGATCTTAAGCATCCCCCTCCAGCATCGGGTTTCGAAGGCTTCCAGTCTTTACTAGCCTGCTTTTTCGATGGCCCATGGTGATAGTAGAGTTCACCCGATGATAGGGGGGCCAGTTCCTTTCCCTGTGCCGGTCATGGTTTCCCAGGAAGATCTGGTAACCGAAAAATCACATCACGAAACATGTCACGTGGCGAAAAAATGTTCACTCTCATGGATATCCTTGTACGTGTATCTTACTTACTTATATCTACATGTATACTTGTAGATATAAGACAAGGGATAGGAACACGAAAAAAGACGAACACAGGAGAGGAGGGGAAGGCCAAATCGAGTAGATCACAAGTGCAAAAAAATATAAGTGTATATAAGTATATATGAATGTGTGTGTGTATACACGCACACACATACCTACGTATCCCTTTTTCACTTTGGCGCTCTGCCCACCGGTTATTTACATTATCCCCTACAGTCTTGATTTTATTGAAGAGTAACGGAAGAAAATTCGATATGAGCACAGCTAATACAGATTTTCACTGTTATTCACTTTTCTTTCTGTCTTGTGTTTCTTACCAATAGATATGAATCCTTGAAATAATATTTCATGCCTACCCAAAGGACATACGTAATCAGTATTTGCCATAATATGCCAACAATTATGAGAAAGCTCTTTTCCTTCTATTTTTTTCTCAATTGTCTTCGATTTAATTGTCTCCAGGAACTGGTTCGCGTAATTTGTCCTTGGCCTTCCCCTTTTAGTTTTTTCCCCTTCCATTTCTCATTAACGGACTGTGACGGTCTTCGGTAAACTGCTGCACCTCAGAATACGTCCGATTAGTTTCACCCATCCCCTTGTCAATGTCTTCCATGTGCTTCTGTCTTCGCCCACACTCTCCCAATCGTTTCTTCATTAATCATATATTCTGTCCAGTTGATCTCTCCTTCTCCTTCAGCTGGCCGGCAGACCAGTCTATTCTCCTTCAACCGGCAGCAGCTCGCCACTGATCGCTCACTGCGGCCGTTCACTTTTCATGTTCTTATGAAAGTAACCTCGACATTACATTTTTATAGAAGTATTTCAGATGTCAGGCACGTGTTGATTTTTGCAGAAATCGTAACTTCCCCCGGAAGGGAACACATGCTGGAGTTTCTTGACTCGCCATCTCCGTCTTGCTTCTCCCATTACCGGTTGGAAGAGCCACTCCAAAAGTATCCACCAGTATGGATGGAGCAATTCTCATTGCGTGTATAATTGCTGTCAATGAACAATACATAACGAGTATTACGTGTTCAATTTCGTCATTTTTTCATGAAACCACCCAATTTACTTGGTGATCTTAAGAATCATGGATACTCAAGAAGATCATCTTTTTATCGATACGTTAAATTCCCATCAGAATAATTTTTCAATCTACGAGACAGTATGACCAATTTATTCATTTTTCCGTTTACTCGAGGAACAATAATGAACTTTATTTTTGATTTTGCAAAGCGTTTGGATGACTACTGTCAGTAAGAAGGGATCAATGTTGTAAAAGTTCTCCACCTACGAGGTATCCTGAAAGGCTACGCTAGGATGTACAGCATCAAAAATTAGTGCACGTAAAAATTAGGTAAAAAATAGTAACTCTTATTTACCAATACATATGTGAAATAATTCAAGTGCTGGAGATAATTATAACTAAAGGTTCGTTCTCTAAATTTGAAATATCTTTTCACGCATACGAGTCGAGCCGCTAGTAACAAGAAAGACAAAATATATTTTTGATGAGGTAGTAGCAACGCACCTGGCTACTTGGAATGAAAATTGAAAAATACTTTTCTTTACCTAGCGCTATCGTTTATAGTTAATCTCACCCCTTATTGTCCTTCCGGAAACGGGCATCTTAAATATATGGAATCTAAATTAGCTCTCTCTAATTTTATTTTCGTGATCCCTCCTACGGAAAGATATTTTGCATTTTGAGTATGCGCAATGCCAGACATGAAATTACCCTCCCGGGTTATGAATCCCACACGGACCAATTAATTTGTCACAAGTGACAAAGTAGTCTTTTTAATACGTTGATGTTTCTAATGTCTTTCTTATATATCATGAGGGTAGTCATATTATAACGCTATTATGTATAAATCAAATAGTTTGTTCAAGTGAACTGCAATCGGAAATATCTCCTGCAATCGCAAGTAATCTACTCTTTGCCGCTATCTTAAAAGTATTTTTCAGTTACTTAGCCACTGAATCTAAAGATGAAAATGTGTCTTATATAATGGATTGTCTCATGCAATGGGTTTGCATCAGTTGGAATGAATTCAATGAAAACGATATGCGCACGCATGAACGAGGGCTTCTGAGGTAAAAGGTTACTTTTATTGAATACCGTCTAAGTTAAAATGTGTCCATTAGTTGGATAATTAAAACCATTTTATGTCCCACCCTCCAAGTGTTGTTCCACCCAAGTGTTGTCCCACCCACATGTGTTACGGAGATGTTCGGCTTGCTGCAAATGAACCAAGACAAATAAGATAAATAATAATGAACGTAACGAGAATTATGTAGGATATTGAGGATTAATTGTCCACGGAAAACTGAAATATGTATTCAGGTGGAATCATTCCGTTATCAACACTTATTCCGTATGATATCTATTTACGAAATTTAAACAATATTTTGTTGGATCAAAAGATCAGATAAAGTTTTTAATCCTTTGACACGAACTTAATATATATGGTTAACAAGTAGATACCACGTGGAAAGCCATTAGATACTAGAGCGGTAAATCTGAATATGCGGCGTAATTAACAAAGGAATATTTTTTATTTTTCCGGTATGCAATTTCAAGTGTCGCGCCCCTTTGCGCATGCGTCACACAGAGATGTGAAGTTGAATGAATAACTTTGATTATTACTCTGCCATGAATCATTTTCTTTTATTTGGCAATGTCTGCACCAAAGTCGCACGCATTTGCGATTCTTTTTCTTTGGAAAGTGTGAGGGTGGATTGCGAAATATTTTCCGGAGTTTCACATGCACGGCCATTCCCGGGTCCATAATTTGTTTTTCTACGCACGAACGAACTCGTTCCGTTTACCCATTTGCTGTGCGTAATGAACTTCAATTTGGAAAATTGCCGTGATACTGGATTCCCTTTTTTTCCGAGTTTTATTTCCAGGTAAGGTTGAAGGTTTCCAGATTTCCTTTCTAGATATGATGGATAGCACACTTCATTATACGTAATTGGTACTTTTCATCGCGAATTAATGAATGCACTTTGGATAAAGAATTATTTTTATATATTTCAGTATATTAGCTTTCTCTCCTTTTCTGGCATAACCTATGAATAGACGGGCACAATTTAGAATGCTTTGATTATTTACTTAATAGACTTAAATACTTTTGATAGTTGTGTCCATCCAAAAACCTACCTTAACCGGTAGATTACCTAATAATAATTTACTTAATATACCTATATAGTATGTGTTTCGTAAGTAATGGCTGGCATATATTTTACTATGAAAAATGTTTTTGCGACCTCATAAATGCAGTTCTGCTTGCTTTACATGCTATGTTTGCTTTAAATGATATATTTGGTTTACTCATGAATCGACTTGTATTTAGTTCATATTCTACCATGAACTTATTTTTAGCGCTGTTTGTAGATAAACCAAACTCAGACTCATGAGAGAAATACGTTATTTGTTTCAGGTAGCTTTGAATGATTGTTCTCAAATCTACAAAATCCCTTTGTTACTGAGGAAAACCGAGAAGTGTACTTCGCTCTCTATGCTTCATGGAGTTTCTTTTGTACCTAACCACATATGATAAATGCATTTCGTACCCCCGAAATTATTTTGATTGCACCCTTTCGGAGTGAGTTTTGTCGATATGTTAACAGAGAACACGAGGTAATAAGGCTAATTTACGGTATACCTTGGATTTAAACTACTTTAATTTTTTTAAAAATCCTTGTTTATTGCGTCAGTCATTGTTCAGCAGGTATGACGGACTTAGATAGGTTAAATTAACGGTATTTACATTCCTATTTGAAGAATATCTATTCATCAATATCTATCAGCGTCAATAATATATATTTATATAAAATATTCCTGTAAACGCCTTTAATTTCATTGTATGATTAAATTGAGACTAAACTTTAGATCCTAAAATTTGGAGCGGTAAATCTATTTTGGTTATTTTGCGAATTTTAAAAACTGCCATATTTAAATTCACTATGCATGTCAAAATAATTTCATAGGATTTTCCAATTTGCAATAAAAATTCTTAGTGTACCTGTGACGACTATATTAGTAAGGCCTAAAGATATATTAAAAATTCGAAAGGTACTCTCAATGAGAAAGACCCGTCCGGAAATTGTGGCTCATCTATTGGCGTGGCGTCCTACACAAACTAGTTAGTTCATGAGTGTAAAAAAACTCGCCTGCGGGGAAAGAATCCCAGCACACAGAATGTTTTCGAAATGGTATTAATTTAAAAAATAAATTCTACCTTACTTTATGATTCTGGATAAGTGATAATCCAGTGTGTAGAGCACTGAGCTGCTGACCGGAGTATCAGGGTTCGATTTCGGGTGACGTCTCTTGGCACCCACAGCTTCACCCAAGCTGTGTGAATTCCTAAATCCCATGGGAAACCGTTGGTGGCACAGGGAAAGGGACTACCCTGATGTATGAATTTCACAATCCGTCGAGCCTGTGCTACGTGAACTTGACCGTCACCTATGAAGCCAACCTTACGGTTATTAACTGTGGATTTTATGATTCCATGTTATTATTAAATCAATTTTTTCCATTATTCCACGGCCCGTCTTGTGTTTCTCCGCAAGTGTGCCCGTTTGCCGTCAATTTCTGGCCTAATCCCCGTCACGTGACCGCTGTTTCCCACGGGTATCTAGTTCCTCTTATGTGGGTCAGCGGTGCAAAATCAAATGGCCATTCTCTTCCTTAGGGACAATCTCACATTTTGCACTCGCATTGTGTATCCAGGCGGCTATTATTTCAGCGGTTCAATGAGCGAATTTTGAAAGACTCAGGGTGAAAATGCGCCTTGAATTCGTGATGACCAAATGCTTTTTTCCAGGCCTTGTGGACAATGGGAATTCGCAGCAGGGGTTTTTGGCATTTATTTTGAAACGCCAAGCATTTCATGTGATCCGTCTTGTCAGTATCATGTCAATATAGCTCAATAGACATAGAATCGACGAGGAGAGAGTAGGGTTTGTTTCTTTCCTCTTTTGTG
The DNA here is from genome assembly GCA_037158775.1 of Hetaerina titia. Lineage (NCBI taxonomy): Eukaryota > Metazoa > Arthropoda > Insecta > Odonata > Calopterygidae > Hetaerina > Hetaerina titia. The sequence continues at coordinate 10,293,222 of CM073773.1, read as the reverse complement.
AAACAGGCGAACCGAGGAGTGTTGGTAAGGTCGTAGTTATAACGTTTAACTTGTTTCATTATTTGTTGCGAGAAAAATAATAATAACGGCGTTCGTGCAACTTGAAACATCACTGAATTCAATGTCCTTATTTCTTAGATTGATTTTATCAAACAAACGGTTTCTAGAATTTGTGTGAAATGATGTTTCTATTTGAAATATCTGAATGAGTTATTTCCTGGAAATTTGTTTACCTTATTCCATTATAACTAACTCAATAAAGTATCGACACCCGTGGTGGCACAGAAAACAGGATAAAAGTGAAACCGTAGGCTTGTATGGTTGAAATTTATATACCTAAGGAGATTAGTTTGCTAAAAATGTGGTGGACTCTCCGGCCATATATGGAAAACAATGATTTACAAACTAGTGAAGGAATTTTGTGAATGTAATATGCAAAATGTATGTCCATGAGACAGCAATTCTACTTCAGAAATTGGCTCGTGTCGTTAAAAAAATTTTTTTAACTGCTTCAATCATAAAGAACATTTTTTTTTAATCTGAACATTGTCATTGGGCCCAAACCAGTTAACAGACTGGTATTTTGTCATTCAGAAATGTTACGTTCCTAGTTGACTTTAGCAGAGAAAGTTATCCTAACTTCCCGAATTTATTTGAAGAGAAAGGCGTCTTTGATTAATTTTGAGAAACATGCCTTGCTTATTCCAATAAATATTTTTGTGGGACTGAATAGTTTTCCTCTGTAACTATGGCTCAAAGTCTAGCTTTAAACAAGGGAGTGGTAGTGGGAGGTCAGTTGTCTCGATGGGCGGAGAAGTGAGTACGCAGGAGGGAGGAGCCGACGGTCGAAGAGGGGATGTAAATGATAATATCCCGATCGATGTGCCCACCGTGTAATTTAGCACTTGGCCATTAACGTTTTCATCCCATTAACTCCCCTCTCTTTTCTTCCCTGCCAATCAGGAGGATCTCCTGATCCACGGCGACAGCGTGTACGACATCATAGACAAGCAGGACCATCGCGGGATCCAGGCGGAGCTCTGCGGGGGTGGATCCGGCGCCGGTGGCCCGGGCGTGGGCGTCGGGGGTTGCGGGGTCGGCCCGCCAATGGACAAGGACCAGAGGCTGTTCCTTTGTCGGATGAACGTGTCGAGGAACGCTCGGAGGCAGATGAGATTCGGGGACCAGAAGGTAAGGAAGGGCTTCCCTTTCATCGAAAATAACCCGTGAGAGAGGTGGTGACCGCTTGCATCATGTGGAATCATACCCAAGCATAGCGGCGTGTTTTTCTTTTTTCGGGGACTTGGCGATCGGCCCTGGACGTCTTCCGGTTGGAAGGCCTTCCCCTGGGAACGCCCCTGACGCAGCATCACCCGGGTTTCAATTTGACGTCATTGTATGATCGCAAGAGTTGACAAAGTTACGCTGGGAACAGCAGCAGCATGGGGCCAGTCAATGTATGTCTCCCCCAATTGGCGCGAGACAGTTAAATTTACAATAAACGCAGTGTGTTTGGTGTTTTGTTGAAAATGTGTGATTGCGAAAAAAATCAAATTGATTTTTCAGTTCCATTTCCTGCAACTACTTTATTTTTGGATTCAGGTCTTATGCAGTGAAATTCTGAAAAATCCTTCATTACATTTTATTTAGAGATTGGCATCCAAAGAACGCAGGAAGAGAAATGGCCAGGGTATTGATATGTTATGGATTTTAGAACAGTGTGGTATGAGAATTAAAATTAGAGAAGAGGGGAGGTGAAAATGGATATTTTGAACGCCATGAGGGAATAGAAAGTAGGCGCGTAGAATTGAATAAATAAGGACACATAACAGGTGTAAGGGTACGGAATTTCTATCAAAGTATTTTTATCCTGTGTTATATTTTCGAGAGCTTTTCTAAATTTGGTCCTAAACATTGGACGAAATTATAATGATTTATTCTGTTTTCCAACATAGGTGGTGCTTGTCAAGGGCCATTTTCTTCCGAGCACCCTGCCCCTCTGCAGCCGAAACGAGAGGGTTTTCCTGGCCGCTTGCACGCCGCTCGCCATGCCCGAGACACGGGAGTGTGTGGTGCAAGGGGCGACGCATGTGTTCACTACGCTGCACGCCCTCGACATGAAGATACTCAACGTTGACAGAAAGTGAGTGTTTGCTTCCCCCTCCATCCTTTCCCACGTCCCTCGTGTGCCAATTTTGATTCTGAATATCACTCCAAGAGGGGATCGTAGCCATATGGGTTGAAAACCGTCGCTGGTAGTTTCTACTTTTAAAAAAATTATGCCATTTGTATGCTTTCTTTCCAATGAATAAATAGTTGCTCATTTTGTGTGTAAGATGACAGGGATAACTTCATTTATAATTAGTTGCATGACATAAGCTAAACTTAGGCGTAAGTGGAACTTATCAAGTGGTTCTCATGTGGTAGGTCAGCAGGCTGGTGCCTTTTCGAACGCTTTTCTTTGTGTACTAATATTTTAACCTCCTACTAGGTGCTAACTCATCGTTTAGGTCCTCAATTTTCAAGTAAAAAATTTCATTACAGCACTATCACCACCAAACTATCTGTTATTACAAATTATGGTATTCTTTCGTAAAAAGCCGTTGGCGAATGTTTCCTTTCTCACCCCTAATGGTGTGTCTCAATTTTGAGATCCTTCAACTCACGATTAGAATTAAGACATTGCCTTCGGCGTTGTATGGACTCGATTGATACCAAATAGTTGAAGCTGAATGTTGTTATTTTGAATATTTTTAGAAATCAGTTTATGAAACCAGGGTAGAATTAATGATTTTTGGCTTGACCTTATCAATTTTCATAGCATAGATCTCATTTGAAGTCCACACGAAAGCAATTAATTTTCAGCGAGATTTCCAATTAACATACAGCCATAATGTAATGAAAGAAAGAAAACACGGTAATTCCACATTTACACTTTTATTAGACGACCATGGTTTCACCACTGCGTGGCAGTGTAATAGAAGTGTAATAGTCTAATAAAAGTGTAAGTGTGGAATTGCCGTGTTTTCTTTCTTTCATTACGATGGAAAAATTCCACAATGTAACGGCTAAAACAGTCTCTTATAACATACAGCCATTTTCAAGGTTTTCATAAAAAAGACTCCACATTAGTTGAAACTAAGTTCGGAATTAAATTGTAGTATTTTTCCTAGTAGAAAATTTTGCCTTGGCTTTGAATTGTCAACTGTAGTGAGATTGCTTTTGAGAGATTTCTCAAAGAATTTGAAAGATTTGCTTGCCGCAATTAATTTTCTTCAGACACTTGGTTTCTTCCTGATTTACCGACAACTACCTCCTAGAGGCGCATTATTTTTTCTGCGACAAAGTGCTCGTCAGTTAGATGAAGATTGCGACCCCTGATCTATGGCAATCAATCACGGGCCACTATAATTCTTAGAATTCCCTGCCTTCCATCCCTGTGGTTCTTAGAATCCAGATCCTCTAACTCACCTAAGAGCCACTTAGCCTCCGGACAACTGTTAGGCAGGCCATTTACTGTGAGGACAGCGCGTGCTTTTTTTCATCATCCCGTTTCCTAAACCAACCCATTGTGCCTCCCCGCTCGGCCTCCGAGATCCCGCGCGTGGGCAAACGCTGCCCTCGGCACCTTTTAATTTGGAAAAATGTTTGGGTGTGTAAAAATCCATCGGCAACCTTGAACTGGGCGCGAGCAAGAGGTTCCTCCCGGACTTTGAGGCGGAAACTCCCCGGTCGGCAGCCGCATGCCCTGCCCACGCGGACTCGACTCGAGAGATACACGGTCCACGTCGCAAGTTATAAGAAACCACGAAGGAGGGATTTGTTGCGCCTAAGTCGGATTGAATACTAACGGGTACCGGAGAGGCATGGGAATATTGGCGCACCTAGTCCGTATACAATTGGGTGGGGTGGAGGGGTGGATAATTTATGGACGGTAAAAATAGAGGATTTGGCACCCTCTTTCTTCTTCAATTATTACTACAACGGGTGCCTTAGATAATTCGTGCTCATAAGGGAAGTTACCCTGTGTCACAAGTATAGTGTATGTGTGCCCCCGGGCCAATTATCATGATAAATAATTGTTATAAATGAATTATTTTTATTTCATAATTCATTTGAAACTCACTGTAATGGCTCTCTAATCCCATTGAAATCATAATCACTTAAATCAACATGATCAATTAAATCACTTATGGAATGTTTCCTTGTCCTACCTACCACATTTTTTGCTTAGTTCAATGGTTAGTTTCGAATTCTCAATAATGTGATCTTAAGCACAGTAACGGGAAAATCATCCACTATATTTATAATGAGGCAACGATAGTAATATCTATTAATCAAAGCAAACACCAAATCGGCCTCCATGAGAGTTCGCCACGCCCGACTTGAGATATGCAAAGAGTACGTCTCTCGTGTGATTTACCGTGGGCGGACCTAGGTTTCATCCAGCGCCAAGGGAGCGATTTATTGGAGAAGAATAAATTATTCGACAGATTTACGTTTAGTTCTAATTTCAATCAGAGGAGGTGGTGGATGCATACATTAATAGAAAAATGCGTGCCTGGGTAGTATCAAGCGTGCCTGCGAGGCAATAGAAGTGCAATGCGTTTTCTTCAAGTGACATTTTCAGAACATAGAAAACAAATTAATTATTACCCAATTTCCATAATTTGTACCGGTATAATTTTCTCCATTACTAGTCACGTGTCTTTAGGAATGTTAGAAATGGTAAATTTGTGCAAATCATTTAAGTCTTGCGCTGATAATCCATTTCCCTAAACGCGAGGGACGAGATTTACAAGGAGATATTTTAGTGTTGGGCAATTCTATTCACGCAATTTAATCTTTCACCTCCACCGTTTCAATCCGTTCTTGCCAGTTAAACACAGAGGACTGCGCTGTGGGTCGCAATAAAACAAGTAGCGGTCAAGGGGGGACGATATAATTTTACTTTTACGTGTATTGAGCGTTGGAAACGTTCCCACCGCGATTTTTCTCACTCAGACACGCAGTGGGGTCACGTATTCACTTGTAGTGGAGCGCGTAATCACGCGTGAGTAATGTTGAAATTTAATTAACAGGTTCAGTGGTTCTGGTTCAGATTATTGCGGAGCTGATGCTATAAATCGCTGACAAAGCAGTTTTCCGCATCCGAATAATTTCGCGACAAACGGGTTAGTTGTCTGGAAGAATTTGCCGAAGTACTAGCAAAGGGAAGCCGGAACTCACATTCAGTAGCAGCGTTAAAAGCTTTTTACTAATTTTTATCGGCAAAAGCTTGCGGTTTGAATTTGCTCGAAATAAAATTTCTTTTTGCAAAACACTTGAGTTAGTTTTGAAAGGACTAAGAAATATTTTGAACAGTTCTTGTTGTCATCCAACATTGAAGTAACCTAATTTAACTCTCCAGGAATGCGCAACATTGGTGAGATGATTTTTAATTTTAATAGACATGTAGGTCTTTTTCGGGTAGTCAAAATCTGAATTTTTATTTGAAATGTTCCGACTTTAAATTGCTAATAAATTCTTTGAAATCAATGATTGTCTCGAATTTACCATCCTGCCATGCCTGGTTTGCATAAAAATATGTTGCAAAGTTTAAAAAATATAATTATTTTTTACCTCGTTTTATAACCTCACAACAGTTAATTCCAATACTTTTACGGTAGAGGAACTCTAACGTCACGTCTTCGGCTGTAAGGAAACGGAATCTAAGTAATTTTCACAAATCGGCGAAAACATAATGTTTTAATTTCCTAAAAATGAGTCCGCGGAAAATGTTTGTTGTTTTTCACCGTTTACTCTAATAATAGGGGATATTTAATGCATATTTCAATCCAATTTTTATCAACTACACTCCTATTTTCGCCACGATCCTGCCAAGTGACTTTAACACTCTTAATTCCTTTCTATTACGGTCTTAAGAAAATGAAACCCATCATGATACATCGCTAGTGATATACGGGCCAAAGATAAGAGGATAAAATTTATCTTAAAACTGCTGGACAAATATTTTACATCCTGGCCGCCCCAGCATCTCAGCTTTGTCTGGGTGTCCGCCTTGGAACAGCCACAAGTAAGGGGAGAAAATTCGTTTTCACCATTCTTCGCTCCGCGCTGAAATCCCAAGCAATTACATAACTGCGCGTAAAAAAAAACATAGGTTTTGATGACTGGTGACGATGGGATTCGGGGGTGGAGGGGGTTTACGGTCACAATCAGCATGAATTTCCGTCTCGGCGCGCTTGTGATAGCGCAATGCACCTTTCCGGGCCCACAGGGAGAGAGAGATAAATGGCCCGTGATGTCGTTCCGTATAAAGGACCATGACTGACGAAAATCAATTTCCGGAAAAAAAAGTCACGGGGCGAGCATGTTTCCCTGTCCAGGGGGACCATTAGCCGTTGATTTGGGGACCTTTCCCACAGGGAGGGAGACAATACTCGGCTAAAAAACAATAGAAAGCGGAGAGTGATGGAGAGCATGGGACTCGGCCGCAAACATACCAAATCGTCTCCCGCCGCCCGTCCCGCGGCGGGGAACAACGAGGAAGGAGGGACAAAGAAGGAGAACGTTACCGTGGCGACTCTCTTGAAGGGTATCAACGGCGGGTGTTGACGACCCCAAATGACCCCGACCCATAAGAGGAGGGTGGGGGGGTGTGAGGGGCGGGGGGGGTCGGATCGGGAGGAGGGTCCATCTCTCGGTTGGTGGCTCTCTTGTGGGAGTTGGTGCCGGTGTGCTGTGCGTGTTGGTGTGTGTGTGTGTGTGAGAGCGTTCGGGCGGTGGGGATGGGCGTGGCCCCTAAATCCCGTTTGCGCTTATGGTCTCTGAGGAGGATGCTCGGATCCGGCGGCTGAAAGAGTGCTCGTGCCTCTTTCGACCGAGATTCCAAGAGGACTCGGATGTTGGACTCGGCGGTCGTGGTGGTCTTCGCCCCACTCCACCCACCGCCCTCGCGCACGACGATTGCGTCCCGCAAATCGTAAATGGCCGTGCGAAGGAGACAATGAACTTGTTGTAAGGTTTCGGGAAATTGCGAGGGTGGAGTGCTCCGTCCGCACTATGACTTCGCCGGTCCTCTCGGAAGGGAAGTGTCAGTCTTAAACGCGACTCCATTAAAGGTTTTTACGAATCTTTGTTAAGGAAATATAAGTACAGTCCTCCTTGTGAGTACTGTAAATGGAGGTCGTGGTAGCCTTGCCGGTTCGATTTCTGGTAACTTTGATCACCTTCATATTTACTTAAGTAGTGTGATTTTTTCTCCACTAAATCCTCTCGGCAAACCTTGGGTGGCACAAGGAAGTGAACAAGCCTCCATAGCCTGATGTGTGTGGATTTCACATGCATTTGACCTTGGCATTAGGTGACCTCTACCCTCAGCCATCAAACCAGCCTTCGAGTTCACTGCAGTGGTACTCCATATATATTTTTCATTGTACTTGGTCGTAAAATCACGGTCAAGCTTTTACCATAAAGTAAGTAGTTACCTCTTACTCTGATAGGATCGATATAATTGTTTCTCAAAGTACTGCGTAGTTAGAATAAAGATCAAACTTTTACCATCAAGTAAGACGTTGCCTTTTCCCAGGTCTAGTCAAAATAATTGTGGAAAGGAAATCTGTAGTGTGAGTAAAAAGAAACTAGGAGAGTTGAACGACAGAATATTTAGACTGAAATCGAGAAAAAAAACTTTTTGGTACTCAGATTCAAGTTATTCAAGGACCTTGGATAGAATTTAATTTTTTTCACTCTGAAAATTAAATTTTTAAAAATATTAAAATGCCTGTTGTTCATTTCCATTCCATGTGCTCTGCTTTAATAATCATTAAATTTGACTTCAGCTTGTTCTCGCTCTGAAATGAGAAAAGCTGATAGGTGATTTGAACAACATAACCCACTTTGCTCCTATTTTATCAAGATGTTTACCTCATTCTAGTGTTCTAGTTGGACATGGCGTTTCATTTTGTTTACATAATTTACGAATGGTTTTATTTTTCACACGAGGGCTAATTTAATTATTTTAGTGGAATAATTTATTATAGCCAATGGAACAGTCAAAAAAAAAAGGTTTATATTTCATTTAGCGTCTGCCAAAAACACACTCGAAAAGCGGAAAAAACATGATTGGTTAATGTCGAAGTACAAACTCCTAGGGTAAATTGAAGAAGAACGAAGAAGTACAAACTTGTAAGTAAATTGTTAGTCATAATCCTGTTTTGTCGTTATTTTCATGTATCGAAACATAAATGCTATTAAGAGTAAATCATTATTCAAACATTTTAAAAACTATAGTGTTTGTAGCCGTGTATGGGTTAATGAAACACTCCGACGCATTAGGTCATAATACTATACCGTCAGCTCACTAAGTCGCGGCATAGCGTGTATGAACGGCAAAAGACGACGCATTCAGATGGTGAATACGCCCTGTTACATTTTAGTAGGAAGGATTTGTTGATTTGGGGTGAAATGAAATTGATATTTCAATGTATGTGCATGTACTTCCATTATGATTTTGGTTGATATAACTTTAATTTATTCATTCTTTACATTACAGCGGAGAGTTCCATTTGGGTTACCCTCGCTGTGAGCTCCAGGGAGCATCCTGGTACCATCTTCTACACTGGGATTCCATGAGGGAAGCACAATCAAAGCATCGATTAAGTGAGTACCAACTGAATATACACGTAATCGCGAAAAGGGTGCATTTAGTCAGATTTAGCGCAACATAACTTTGCATCTATCAATTGGCTAAACACAATTAATTATCAATAATTATGGCATGTAATTTTTTATCTTGACTACTTGCTATGGTACCGTAAACCTGACATTTTTACCTGAACTGATAACGTCGACAAAATATTTTTCCACGGGAATTGGTAATTAAAGGTTTTTAAAAATTAATTTGTGGTTGGAGAAAGCAATTTTGAGTAAATCTGGAAAATAAGCCGTAGGATATTACTATGAAAACCTGATGTTCAACAAAATTTGGCAAAAACTGGAAATCAATATGTCAGCTCTTATGAGAAGTCGAAGGTTGGTGTGGGCGGTCACTCACCTCGCGGGGAGCACTTCCCTATGACGAGGGAGAAGAGATTTTTTTCCGTAAAGATAAATCGTTTGCTCCAGCAGATAACTGTTTAGTCATGTGCTTTAATAATATATATCTTCTTACCTTTTACTCATCGCACTTGAATGAAAAATTCAATCAATAGCCTAACAAAATTAATGATTTGCCTAAAAGGGGCTCGGCGAAATGAAGAAAGTTTTAGTTGTAACCTGAGTGGTGCATATTGTCGTCCCATAACATTTCATTCGCGTATCAAGGGCTTCCATTCTGCCGGGAAAGCACGCTACACATCTCAAGTAAGAAATCCCCTTGGTTGTAACATGGTCAAACATGACTTACTCTTTTGCCGAATAACGTGGCATGCAAAGAGGTTTTTAACGTGATCATCATTCTCCCGCAGTCACCCAGTCGGAGCAGGAGAGGTCCTGCATCCTGTTGGTGAGGTTGCAGAAGCGGACGGGTGATTGGCTGTGGGTGCATTGCGTGCTGCAGGCGAAGGACGGCGGTGGGTCATCGAGCGCCGGGAGTGGCGGAGGGAGCAGCACGGGGAACGGGACGGACACAAACGGCGCCGGGAGCGGAGGTCAACCCGTGATAGTGTGCACTAATCAAGTTCTCAGGTAAGAGACTTTCATCCCTCTCGCATATTAACAATTCTATCGACCAGAAAAGTATCATTATCCTACAATCAGAAGACATTTCAATGCTCCAGTCCGAAAATAGTGCATTCAGCCGTTCAATATTCTTTAACGGGGACTGTGGATACATTTAAACATTCCAAAAGTATTAAAAACCTGAAATATTTTATTCTTAAAGTCTATTGAACCTCATCATTTAGTCATCATCATTTTTGGAGTGCTGAAATATTCAAAAGATTTTTAAAAGCTTAAAAGAAAACGAAATCATTGCAAATTGTATGGAGCAGGTCAGACGGTATGGACAGCCATAAGAATATTGATGTACCACTTTACTTCTGCTTTATAGTCATCAATGAGATCCATCTGGAAAAAAGATTGCGCAAAAATTTTAATGGACGAATCATGTCCTCGTTCCTCCTTCCAATCGTAATCCCTTGGATTATAAAATAAAAAAGCAATCAACCTTCAGAATGTCGGATGCCCATTTAAGAAGGCCGAATAAGACGTCGTCTTAATCCTTAAAAAACGATTCCTATGTTCGTATATTCAGCGAGCGGGAAGCAGCCGTGATGCAGGCCAACGCGTGGCTGTATCACTACTATGCTGTTCAGAGCAAACTCCAGTACGGATTGGCTTACGAGGCGGCGAACCAACAGCCCCCGCAGCACCGCCACGACGCACCAGCAGCACACCCACAACACCCACAACAGCACCACCAGCAGCCGCACCCACACCACCCACAGCACCATCTTCAGCACCAACACCACGCCCTTCAGCACCACCACCACCCTCCCCCGCCCCCCATGTCCGACCTCACCCACATCGGGGGACCGATCCCGTCGGCGTCACCCGGGGCCCATCCCGTCCCCGCCTACGAACCTCCGCGCCCCCTCCACAACCACGGCCATCCCGCCGCTTACCTCCACCGGAGGATTGAACCCACGCCCCCGCCGCCGACGCCGCCCCCGACACTCATGCTCATGCCCTTCCCGCCCCCACCCCACTCCCCCGTGTACCTCCAGAGCACGCCGACGGCGCCCTCCGGGGAACCGCCGCCCATTCAGAGACCGCCGCCTCAGAGGGAGGTCGGTCCGTGCCGCCGGAGGGTCACCCACCATCGCCACCGGCCTGCGCACCCCGAGGCCCCCCCGAGGGGCCCGCACGAGACGGGCGGGGTCATGTCTCACCGAAGGGCCGTCCTGGCGTTCTCGTCAGCGCCACCGACGCCCCCTGACGAGGCGGATGAGGGCGCGAGGTACATTGGCGGAGGCGTACCTGGGGGTGGCGGCGTACCGTGTTTCGGCAGGGGTTTGGGAGGCGGAGGTCCGGGGATCGGGGGTGGAGGAATGGCGGTGGGCGGCGGGTTAGTTGGACCGCGGGTGCTGCTACCACCGACGCCGCCGGGAGGGGACGCGTCCTTCGTGAAGGCTTCCGGGTTCGGCGTGGGGCTGGCGCCCTTACTGCCGCCCACACCCCCGCCCCCCCTACCCCTGTCACCATATCCCCCGCCGCGCCCGTGGTCCCCTTCATCAACGTCGCAACAGATGGGCCTGCCTTACGGTACGGCTTGTTGCTCGGCGGTGGGGCAGGGGGCAGACGGGGGCCGGTGGTTGGGCGGCGGGGAGGGTGAGCCGATGCACGAGGAGCGGGAGGAGAGGGAGGGGGAGGATGAGGAAGAGGAAGAGGAGGAGGAGGGGGTAGCGGGGGGTGTTGGAGTGGGAGGGGCGCTGGAGGAGATCGGAAGGTGGACTGGGGGAGTGGAGTGAGTGAGAGTGGCAGGTTAAATAAGGCACTCGAGTGGGCTAGACGATGGAACAATATTCTCGCAGAAGAAGCGCAACCAAGAGCAGTCACGAACAATTTAACGTTCCGTAATTATTCCTTTTCGTCCTTACCTCAGTACAATAGTTTGAATTTAACTTGTCGAGTGAAAAAAACAACTCAGACTCTATATTTCTTCCGTATCGAATATTTAAATGTTCATTTGAACCTAACGGACCATTTCGACAGTATTACTCTCTTTTCCGTCGGAAATTAGTTTACCGAAAATAAATTAAATTAAAATGCAGACTTAATTGATTTAGACGGCTCTTAAATTATATTAAAATAGATATTATTTTTGACAAAATATGGATACAACATGCAGGTTGTGTTTTTCTGTTTCAAGGATCTCATGTTTAACGAATTCCAAAACTTCTGCCGTTAAGTTTTACGTGCGTAGGCATGAACTTTGGAATTCCCTGACTCTACCGTCCAGTATAAAATATCTTTTGTGCTATTTTTCCATGGTATCCTTTTAGTATTTTTGAGCAAATGGTTTTTCAATATGTTTCAGAGGAAAGATAATGAGTGTGTAAATGCTCAAAAGTAGTAGGGTGCTTGTAACGATAAAAATGAATGCAGCGATTATACGCCTCATCAGGCATTGTGTGTCCTTCTCACATTATGAACGGTAAAATTGGTGAAAGAACAATTCAGATCCATGAAAATCGAGTTGGATGTGTCCCGTGCTACCCTATCAAGTGCCTTGACGAACGATTGAGAATTATTTAAATTGTTGCCGAAGCGCGACATGAACTATTTAATGTATAGGGAAACTGTGTGCTTCGAACCTGAATCCTTAAGTGGTGTCCCACTGGGGGAGCAGAGCTACTTGTTCCATGTGACTCTCTGAAAGGGAAAGAATGAGCAAGAGAGAGAGAGACTTGGAATGCTCTCGGGAGTCTTGAACGTCTGTAAAGCTGGTGACTTGAGCGCCCGCGACGCTGGTGACTTCAATGCCTGCAACCCGGGTGGCTTCAGCGGGAAGATTTTTTTGAAACCAGGCGCATCTCCCATCCCCAGCCACCGCAGCTGCGCTCTCAACCTCTCCCGTCGAACCATTTGGCCTTCCCCTTTCATCTCCTCCCCCTTTTCCCGTCCACCTCATCCTCTACCAACCCCCGCTCGTATTAATTTATGACCTTGTTATCGGAGCGGACAATCCCACATACCCCCACCACTTCCATCCTCCCTCACCCCTTCCGTTAGAAGAAAAAGAAGTAATAAGGGTGACTTAGCGTGTGACCACGTATGCATGCGTTTGTGTCTCTGTGTGACTGCGTGCAAATGTGTGCGTGCGTAAGTGTGCTAGGGAAAGAAAGAGAACGAATGAAAGGAACTTGCTTGTGTGCCAAATCGCTCACAATTGGTCAAGTGTGCGTGTGTGCTTGTCATGTTTGTAAGTCGTCGTTTGAAAGAAGCAACCTAGAAAGGGCTGCGTGAGAAGAAAAGTACGAAGAGAGGAAATATTAAAAAGGCCACATGTGCAATACATTTTATGAAATCGGCGACGCAGTATATTTTTGTTGCAAGAGCTGCGTTGATGCAGGACTACTCGTACCGTTGTTTTATTTTATTTTCCCTAGGTAAATTTCGGTCTCACATGCTCATCAAGACGAACCCACCTGATAGTTGTTTACGCTAAACTTTGGAATCTGGCGTGAATGTTCCATGGAGTTCCCACATAAAAAAATTTAATACATATAAATGATGGTGGAAAATATAGTATGTATTGTTGGCTCCATGTAAATTTTGTGGGATAGTTTGTACATATATTTTTCATAGTGTTCCATAGGACTATGTCTTTTTAAGGTAAAAAGAAACATGCACGTTCCAAAATAATCTATATTTTGCCGTGCAATTAATGTATTTGTATAATTATAAAATTATAAGTATTTTATGAAATTGTAATAAATATGTTTTACGGATTATGAACTTAAGTTATTATGTAATATCTAAGGTTATAAAAGCTTACTAATACCATAAATGTTAAACTAATTCTAGACGTATATATTCTATTGATTGGCAAACGGAATTACTGCTCATTGCCTATTGGAAATATTCAGTAAAGGATAAAAAGTACAACTGATGTTAACAGTAGCTTCTCTTCATGGGAATATGCAGGTCTATGGGTCTCCAGTTGGATTGCTAAAACCTAAACAAGATTGGAAGTAATTGTTTCAAAAGGATCGTTGTAAGAATACAACTATTTTAAAGAGTAAAGAGCATTCACCTTGACTGGGATGGGACCGGCGAGTGATTTTTACACTTTGAATGTGTTGTATCATAATGCACATTAGCGTTTGACTCCGTTAAAGAATTTCACTACTGTCTATTGTAGTATCTTTGAATTTGGATTACTATAATAGAATTTAACATGATGTGTGCCTGTAGAAATACATGAGTAGTAACTACTGTGAATTAGTGTCACGGCTAATTATATTGCAACAATTGTTTTTTTAATTTACGTCACATACTATAACTTAATAGCCAGGTATTACTGCACAATCAGTTAAATTTATTTTTTTAGTTAAATAATTTTTAACCAGCATAAAATCTTGTAAATATTTTGGACATTTTTCACTAATGGATACTCGGTGGAAAAAGAAAGGCAGGTTCGATTAAATTTGCATATTACTTCCCATTGGTACCTCGCATCTTAAAGCTAGTTTTTTTATATTGGACATTCACAACTAGAGAATATTAATATTTAATAATAATAATCGAATTAAAGCATAATTAATCGAATGAAATCGGAAAAAAAATATTTTTGAGTTCCTTTGCGCGTTTCAGATTTCCAGAGATGCTTGTTTTTGCGAAAAAAACACGTCGTCGAAAAAACGTATTTATTTTTTTTCTTTCCAAAATACATCTCCATTGAAGGCATTATTGGTTAAAGTTTACTTCTCATCGTGAAGTGAATAAAATGTTTTAGAGTCGCGGAATTTTATTCCCTTCCCGGGGAGATAGGTGTATGGATAAACGGTGATTCGAATACGGATACAGAATTGTGCATGCTGATAAAGATGTACGACTGCATGGAGGCACCGTGAAAATTCAGAGGAAAGAACTGTTCGTAATTTTGAAAATAAATTATTCCAGAATAAATTAAATAGTTATATCTACTCTTGAGGGCAGAAATAAAAATGACGGCCTGATAACATGTTGGTTGACTGAACGGGTGGAATATCTTCGTGAGCGGCGAAAAATAAATAATCTCCACGTTGACAAGAAAGCTGGGGAACATCAAGCGTAGAGTGAATGGATATAAAGCAATGAATTACAGGATCAAAATGAAACTATCGGAAGGACAAATGAGCGGAGATTGCAGGTGCTGTCAGCGTAACTATTGTGAAGATTGAAGATGGAAAACGAGAAAGATTTGTGGGGGAAAATTAGAGGAGGTAAGGAGAGAATGAAGCAGAAGGGTGGAAAAGGGATTGTGATAGACGAAGTCGAGTGAGGGGCGAATAGCTATCTCTCTCTCTCTCTCTTGGGAAAGGATGAGAGAGAGTCAGCTGAGGAGGCACAAAAAGAGAATGTTTGCAGGTAAGGTTGCCTGCACGAAGTGTGAGAATGTGCGCCGACAAGGGACCGTTCCCGTATGACATTTAAGAAACGTCGAACTTTTCAATGCGATACGTATCCGGACTGATCTATGGTCAGAGGGATAGTCAAAAAGCAATAAGCATTTCGGGATCATTAATCGAAGTGAATCCGAGAGAAAGGGCACTTGTGAGAAGTTTTTTTTACTCGTGTTGCATGGCCCGAGGTGCAATGGCAGCACATTGTGCCACAAACGATGACCAGCAGGCCTGATTTGGTCTCGAAAGGCCTTCCGTCCAACCCGCAAGAGATTTTGGGAGAAGCAGGGACATAAACTTAGTTTTTGGGTGCTTATCAAGTCGCAACTAAGTGGGAAGAAATTATATTTGCGTAGTAAAGCACAAAAAATCAATAGTATTTTATTTTTTAGTCTTTACCAAAGTGAAAATATATTTTGGTGCCAGTTCCCTTGTAGTTGTTATCCATCTCAAAGATAATTATACTTTTGAAATCTTTTAATGGGGTTCGCAGTATATACGTATAAATTTGATCTTTACTTGTCTAGTACTGTGATAACTTCTCTAGTTGTCATAGACCCACTCCTGGTATATACTTTGCTCCACTGAAATCCGGGAGGCTCCAGCGGAAATTCACTGATTATATCCCAGGCCATGCAATTTATTTGGGTGCGTAGGCACTCGAAAATTCTGAGAAACCTATGGCCATGCATGAAAAAGAAATTTCCCTACCCTGTTTCGAATGCTATTCCACATACCGTGGGGTTTCGTGAAAGGTGAACTCTGCCCTCTCCTTTATTAAACTACCCCCACGCATTATTATGGCGGGTGTGTATCATAACTGATTGCGGGGCGCTGTGACATGAACACCTCCAACAGTGGTTCTTAGGCTTCCCTGAGATCTTTACCTTCGCAGGTAACTTTGCTCCGATACCTATTACGAAGATTTAGTCATCTGAAATTTCGTAAATATATAGCCACATTTCTGAATGCACGGATAAATGTACAAGAAGCACCTAGAAGCAAAGTGCTACAGTTGACTCCGCTAGCGTCCAGTTCAGGCTAGTTGACTCTAGTGTAGCAGCGCGTGTTTAGAACTTTATTATTTTTTTAAATTTCTGTATGTTAATGGTGCGTCTTTTCAACGATTCCGCACCAATTTGGCATAACTACTCTTCGACATACAAAAACAAACACGATGAGGGTCCTCATCCAAACCTCCCTAAATATCAACTCTCTTGGAGATGAGGGAAAACCCATCGGTGGATGTTACATACTCTCTGGGCACCTGCAACTTCACCCAAGTTATGTGATTTTTTCGGTTACCAGATCTTCCAGGGAAACGATGATTGCCATAGGGAAAGGAACTGGCCCCCCTTATTACGTATTATTATGTGTCAATTTCACGCGCTCATGGGTTTAATACTGGGTGAAATCTACCATCACCTACCAAACCCACCTTCGGGTTGAATACTGTGTTGCTGTGTTATATATAAATATATATATATATATATAAGGGGTCGCGGTGGTCTAGCGGGTAGAGCGTTGGACTGCTGACCAGAGGGTCCCGGGTTCGATTCCCGGGCAAGGCACTCTGGGCACCTGCAGCTCCACCCAAGCTAGTTGATTTTTCGGGTACCAGGTCTTCCTGGGAAACCATAACCGGCACAGGGAAAGGAACTGGCCCCCCTACCCTGATGTGTGAATATTCACACGCCGTCGGGCTTGGTACACGGGTGAGCTCTACCATCACCTACTAAACCGACCTTCGGGTTGATTACTGTGTTATATATATATATATTCACATGGAAATAGGTATAGGGAAAACGGATAGGAACACACGTAAAAGATGCACACAGGAGAGGTGGGGAAGGCGGAATCAAGCAGACGACAAGTGTAAAAATATTTTCTTGACCGGGACTTGAACACTGGATCTTTCGACTTGCTGGGCCGATGCTCTAACCACTTGAGCTATCGAGGAAACCTAATTTACACTGAGATCTGCGATATTTTGAGCGACCAAATGCCCCGATTCTTTGGCCAAGAGATGGCCATAGGGAGCTGTTTCACTCACCAAAGGAGAGAGAGAGAAGAGACAACACACAAGTGGAAAAGGACAATAGCTTAGCAATCATACAACACCATAAAGGATAAGAACAGTACGTTTCATGGCATGCATAGCCAGAAGAAGAGATGAGCCTATAATTTATGTAATACGATTTAAATATACGACATAAAACGATTTAAATATACGATTTATTTTATAAATACGATTTAATTATACGCTTCAAAGCTTCAAATATGAGTTACTATATATTAAATATAATGATGCATCCGGAAATCTCATTTTTAACAAGTGCATTTGTTTCCTCTGTTATGTGAAGGGAGAACCGGAAAAGTATACTTTAAGTTAGACTATCGATGTGAATGTTGGCAAAAAAATAAAATTTCATTTACTGTGGGCAACGAGAAGATAGCAAGTTATTTTTTTATGTAGAATTTGAACAGTGTCATAAGTGAAGATAAATTAGACTGAGGCAAAGAAGCTTGGTATAGATGGGAAATTTGCCGTTGAAAAAAAACAACTGGAATAGGAATTGTCACGTGTGATAAATGAATACATATATGGAAATGGATAATGATACATATTCATACGTCAAGGTACACTTTTATAGGTAGTGAATCCATGGGTTGAAGAAATCTTTTAGAAGAAGAAAAGAGATAGCGAGAAGGGATGTGGAATATTAGTGAGTTATTGAATCGGGAAAGACGAGAAAACCGATTCAGCAATTGAAATTGCACTAAAAGAGAAATTCACGGAAAGTGAGATATTACATTGATCTCGTGGAAAGTATTGGCATTCAAATGAAAGTTGAAGAAGCTAGAAATTAAAAGCATACCAGCTATTAGAGGTTACGCAATATATGCATGTTATCAACCTAGTAATATGTTCGTATAAGAAAGATAGAGTGTAAACATGGAAATAATGTAGAATAAAGCCACAGTGTGGTACGACATACGTCCAGCAGTAGGTGAAATAGAAGACCTGTAGAATAAAGCCACAATGTCTACATACGTCGAGCCTATATACTTGAAAGAGTTTGTGTGTTATTTTAATGGAGGATAAAGTGAGAAAATCCAAAGGAAAAGAAATTTAGGCCTCGAGTAAATAAATTCTCGACTCAGAATCGTTAATGTAGTTTTATGCATTTTAAATTCTCTCGGCAGAAAAGATTTAAGTAAGCACTTTAACGACTAGTCATCAACGTCAGTGTTTCAATTCAACATTCAGTCGACTGCGGCCCTCCACTCTTTCCTTTTTAATGTTAATCCCCTCACTCCCGTATGTGCGACTTGGTCTACCGTCTAACAACTTCAATGCTTGTCGTACGTAATTGTTTCGAGGTTTTCTTTTAAAAGAATTCTTCAGAAATCCATTCCCTCTCAAGGTGTGCCCGACTCATCTGGTTCTTCTCTGCAATATTTTATTCCACGGTGCCTCTTCCCTTTCTTCAGTAGAAGGTATCGTCCACCGCTTTAATGCTCCATTTCTGCAAGAGAAGATTTCTGATTCGCCTTCAAATTATTTATTGAGGTTTCGGCGTTAGACATACTTTTATAGTATGCATAACGGGTGCCCCCTGGCCACATAGTCTTACGGTAGCTAGCAAAGGTATTGTGTGGATGTAAATATTTTCCTTATTTATCGCATAATATAGGCGTCGCTTGTTTAATTTCCTTAAGTTTTTCACGCATAAAATAATATCTTTATCAGAATTACAACTTTGTTTATTTCATCAGTCCTTCATTATTACATGCTAGAACGTACTATATATACTGCATCAATGATTTTTGACTTCAAATTAATGAATTATTTCGATGGTTTAACGTATACATTAACGCCGCAAGCCGAAGTCTACGATGGCCATTATTTGATCAGTTTTAAGTGATTCATGCACGAAAAAGGGTGGAATAATTGAAATTTTGACACAAGTAATATGTTAAACAAATAAAACACACTTTGCCAGCTTCCACAATCTTAATTTATTTGTAAAACGGGATTTCACCATTAACGACACTACAATGATCAGGTGCATTT
The DNA here is from genome assembly GCA_037158775.1 of Hetaerina titia. Classification (NCBI taxonomy): domain Eukaryota; kingdom Metazoa; phylum Arthropoda; class Insecta; order Odonata; family Calopterygidae; genus Hetaerina; species Hetaerina titia. Next base: position 10,274,031 of record CM073773.1, on the reverse strand, counting down.
ATGGATGAAAGCTACAAGGGTGGTCTGTTTCCGACCTAACAAAGATACAAGATGTTTTTTTCTGAAATTTTCTGAGACGGAAACTTTTCAGACCACCCACGTATGTCGGTTCATTAGAACAACGAAATTGCTGCATGAATTTAAGTGAATCTAAAGTGGATTTCAATTAACGTCATAAGATCATGGCAATAAGCTTGATTATGTTGTAAAAGGCAAAACATATCGTACAAATAATTTAAGTGTTGTGAAATTGAACAAAGTGTATTTACTTTGTTGCAATGGGCAAGTTTCACCTGCCAACGACGGAAACAATTTTTGTGATGATATTTTTCATTGAGTCAACAAATTATGAAAAACACCATTGTAAAGCATTCAATTTTCTACCTAATTTAACTTTGAATAGTAACAGAATCAATAAATTGACACGACTACTTTCAAAAAAGAAACTTCTGGTTAGAATTGCCCTTCTCGGAGACTCTGGCTTACGTAGCGTCGTTCGATAATTAAAGTTTTCTTCCCTACTCATTCTCCTTTGTCAAAATTGAGAGCCATTCCAATCATCGAATCTATTAAATTATCAAATTGACAGAATCGATTCCATCTAATATTGGAAACGATTGGATCGTCAAAATATCATGCAATTCATCGCCAGCGATTGTTCGGCGTCGGTGACGTCGAAATCGACTCGAGAATACTCCACGATCGAAATTCCGATACTCGTGCCATCGGAGTCCCCTAAATACAGGCATGAGGACCGCGGCTCATCATCCGCCACCCTCGCCGACCCCGTGCGAGCCGCCCGGCGAGGGGGGCGGATGATGAAGCCGGGGGTGGGAGCCGGATGCGGAGTGCGGCGGTGAGTGGCGCGGGGCTGGTGAGTGTGGGGCGTACGCCGTCGGTGCGTCGAGGGTCGGCGGAGAGAGGAGGTCGGGAGCGGCACGCGGGCGGGAGGGAAGACGCACGCGCCAGTGACCCGTCTCGCCGCTCCGAAGAGGGCGCAAGATAGGGAGGCGAATCGACCCCGGGGAGAAGGGAATCGAAGCGAGAGGAATGAAGCGGGGAGAGGAAACAACGGTGAAGGAGGCTTTGGCAGAAGAGAGAGAGGAAGAGAGAGGCAAGGGGAAGAGGGGAAAAGGGCCGAGAAAGGGGAGTGGGAAGGGAAATCCTTCTGATGGGAGCGACGGGTTGGGATGGGCGGCCCATGTTGGGGGCGGGAGATGAGGAAATGGAAGGTTTTAATGGTCGAGAGGGGAGAGAGAAAGGAAAGGTGAAGGTGGTCGGATGTAAAGAGAGTCATGCAAAGCGTAAGGTGATGGGGTGGAGGGGAATAAAGGCATGGAGGGGAGGGAAGGGGATGGGGAACAAACGGAAAGGTGCTTTGGGGGAGAGAGGGGGTTGAGAATAGGGAGGAGAAGTGGATGAAGAGTGACCGGCACTTACACACAGACACTCACACACAGATTCGCACGAGTGCTCTCAACTGGATCCTTTTTTGATGGGATGGGGAGGCTGCGGAGGGAGATAGGGGGGCGAGGGGGTTGAGAGGTGGAGAGAGAGGCAGGGAGAGATAGGAATTGGATCGAGGGAGGGAGAGTGAGAGGTCGTCGTCGGATCCTGGTTTGCCGCGTCTCTGTGTGCGTGAGGGATGGGAAGGGTAGGAGAGAGAAAAGATTAAGGGGAAGCCGAGGAATAAAAAAAGAAGGTCGTTTGAATAATGGAGATGTATTGGAAAGGGAAGGATTTGATAAGAAGGAATCGGGAGAATATGGCGGAATGGATCTTTCTCTCACTTCTGTCTCTTCCTTTCTCTCTTTGACGCGACAGGAATGGAAAAGAGTTTCACGGGCGGATTGGAAATGAGCTGGAAAACGTGGGGAGGAAGGGGGTGAGGCCGGCACATTCCCGTGCCGGAAGATAGGGCCTCCCCCCCCCTAAATGGAAGGTCTCCTCAATGGTATGCAGCCCGGGGAGCCCTTCGCGGGGGAGGGGGACGACCTTTGAGCGATAAAGGAGGTGAGTAGGCGAGAGCCTTAAAGAAGAGGGAGACTATTAGTTTTTAAGCCATTTCGTCGCGCCATCGTTTCCCAAATGATTTATCTGATAGTTCTAGGAAACCAAAAGATCCGTTTCCAGGTGTTCTCTTACTGGCTGACGGGCGACATTTATTCATCGATTTGCTGAAAATAAAATGTCAATCAATGAGTTTAACATTGATAAATCATTAAATTGATTGTACTTCACTCTACCTGAAAGTCCAGTGATCGACCGAGAGGACTTTGGTGGTTTTATGCTCATTGTAAAATTTAAGTATAAGGTACTGATTGTGTTAGTGGCATTCAATTGGTATTCAAGGATAGATTGAAGTTGAGGTTTTGTCGTGTCACGTATACATTTATCTTGAATAATTTTTATGTGCTTTTTATGATAATTCGAATATTTTATTACATTAGATCTCGATCTAACGATTTAAAAATCAATGTGCCATGTTAATTAACTTGAAGAACATGAAATTTATAACATCTAAACTCAGCGGTGCGCCATCGCGAGTAATGCAAGGCGGAATCATGAACGCCCGCCGATGGCGATACATAGTTAACCTTTACTGCAATATTTGGACTCCGCCAAGGTATTTGTTTGAAAAGGTGCTTTCTATTCAAAGGAAGTTGTTCGATATGGTTTTTGCACCGGCTTCTGCATCAACACTGGGCATCACGCAAGAGTGTGCAGTGGGTGTTGTTAGGGCACCAGTCGTGCATACAGAATAGTTAGTTTATTCATACACTTAAATACGAGTTGGCTTATATACACAAACTCAAGCGCACATGTCAATAAATATAGAGCCATATTGCGTGCACTTCTACACTCTGAAAAATTTTATTCTTTGTAAACTTTACTTATTTTATTCTTTGGTAAAACAAATGGACGGGCACTACCTCTGTTCGCTCCATTCCAAGGTCTTTTTTGGTGGATCATTCGAAGAATTGAATATTGCTTGAGTTAATGTATGTTCTGGTGGTGAACTGATTTTACTTTATTTTATCCCTTATTATTTAAGTCAGTTTTCGTGTTTAATCATTGGCTTGAGAACTATTATCCGACTAATTAATCAAACTTTTAACATTTTTAATGGGACAGTAATTTACCATGCGTACAAATTTGACAGTGCAGGAGATGGGCTCAGCTCAAACTGTCTGCATCGACCTTTCTAGTTGTTTGAAGAAAGGAAAAATAACGGAACCATGCACGATTAATTTCCACGATGTGTGTTTATTAAATTACTGCAACATATGTGAAGCCCAGAGTGAGCGAAACCGGCAAAGACATTTGTTCGCGATTATATGGCTCGCGAAAAGAGACTCCTGACGTTCAGATCTAGAACAGAAAGCTTCCCTTAAATACTTTCCTCGAGCGCATGCTACCGCATCAAGAGGTACTGTAATATTTTAAATGCTGCTGTAAGCAAACATAGCGTGGAGGGATTGTGGAATATTATTCAAATCCGTAGGATTGGCATCGCGAGATAAATCACTCGCCCTGACCGCTACTTGAACCCGAGTTCCCGATGGTTAGAGCACCCGGCCAGAAATTGGAAGATCGATTTCTCTCATGGGTCAACCGAAGAGCGGGTGGGTGATTTTCATGCATTTATCATTTGAGTGATTGCATTAATTTTACAGTTTCGGCAATTCGCGAGGTTTCCTTAAAAAAAGCGATACTTTCTCTTTATTGAGTATCCAGGATAGATACTTAAAAAATCATTAGTCACATTTTTTTAAATAATTTAAATGGAGGAATGGACCTAAACCGAAATTGCACTTAAAACTTTAGCAATGAACAACCCCCGTGACTTCGTATTTATAATGTTTACACTCCCACGGAAGACGTGCAAAGCAGCCATGGGAAAACACTCGAGTGAGTGATGATCACAGGATTGCCGTCATTATTCCGTTGTTCTCAGAGATTCCCTATCGTATACAGTCGCGACGTAATGGCCCAACGTGTCGCTATTAGGCATTATGCCTAATCAAAAAATAAAATAAATGATAGATGCCCTTCGGGAACAACTGGCTTCAAAATAGCATTTCGATATGTTTAAGAAAATACTTCAAAGATCGCCCTTATTGATGCGCGTACTCGCCGAGGAGTCAGAAAAAAATGCCCCGAAACGGGTCCTCTTCACGAGAGGCAGACTCGCTCCGCTTAGCTTTCCGCTGGACTGATTCCCCTCCCTCCCTTTCTTCTTCCCCCACCCCACCCTCTTACCCTTCGAAGCAGTTGATAAATGGAACAATTTGGGAAAAGTAAAGGGGCTTCGCCTCATTTTTTACGTTTCCCTCGGCTAAATGTTTTGCGGTTTTTGTACGGATGCAAACAAATTGTGGCCGATTAAGCTGATCAGGTCATCCATCTTCCCTCCTTTGAGACTGACCGTCTTCTGGAGAGAATGCGAGATTCATTTTTTGCGTGTGTTTCTTTCTTAGTGCTGATTCTTAGGCACACATGTCCTGTGCTCCATAATCCTCTTCCGTTGACGGCACATTCAGTCACAGACACGGGCAAAACTGACTCTAGTGAGGCAATGTCTTATAACAAGATTTGAAAAGTCTCTCCTGCGATGAAACCGTTCCGAGTTTTAAGAGAGAGAGAGAGAGCTTCGGGGTGGACGGAGCTTCTGAAACCATGGTTTTTGCGTCAGAGTTTTCCTCTCTCAGCTGCCAACTGCCAAATAGCAAAAGTAAAGGAAATGATTGAGGACCTTAATTCGTTCAGGCACTTTAGGAACTGCTTACGGCTGGGAATCAAACGTACAATATTTTAACGTTTTGGAATAGTTATTGTTCTAAAAAACAACTTTTCCGCGTAGCAATCTGAAAACAATGAGAAAATTAAAAATTTATTGCAGGAATTTAGAGACCGAAGCGCATCCCTTAGTAAAAAAATTTTTGCTCAAGGTACAATGGGTAATCAGAGGTACTTTTTGGAAAAATAAGTAATATCATTTTCAATTTTATTAAATCAGAAAAATTTAAATAAGGTGGGGAGACATGGACAACCCATGCTATGAGCGGAATGAGGGAATCCGAAAAAATCATTAGAACTTCTTCAGCCCAAGTCTTTTTGCTCCTTCTTTACTCTACTTTAGTAAAGTAATGAATCAACCGAAACCAATGAAAACACAATATGGAAACAATAATGCAGTAGTGATACGTAAGTTTTGTTGCGGTCAAAGGAAATTTTCTCACTCACCAATCAGATAATTTGTTATTTATTAACATTCCATAGTGAAAAGTCAATTATTCATTTGGCTTCATACTTTTTTATTGGTTAGTTACCCATTTAATTCCAAGCTTGGTTTGTCTGAAGGATATGAAAGAGAACGGTTACCTGTACTCATTATTACTGAGATATTAGTAATGTGTGACTGTTCAAGCTCAATAACTATGAAACCTGACGGGACTCCAAAAGTAACTATAGGGATTCCGGATTCACAAGCACGTCTGGAAAGTCAAAACAGAAGTACTCACCCGCCGTCGCCATTGAAATGATCTCGGTGGAAATACACTACAAATGATGTCGGCGGAAATTTCGGCGTCCGTGTAAACGTGAGTTGATATTGCAAATTAATGACTTTTCGAGGGAGCGAAACGATTAGCTATTTTTCACTTTTCCTGGTGGGTACTTCGCAGCCTACCTCCGGCCAACCTTCACAAGGAAGGGAAAAATGCTTCTCATTAATGCGGCATGCTCAAAACATATGGACGGGAATACCTCGGTGACCACAACCGAAAAAAAATAGTGCGTAGTTCCGACTTTTCCTCCAATCGCCTCAGTTATGCACCACCCGCTGAAATATTCCCTTTTAGCAAACTTCCGAGAAAAAAGTTTCCTCGTTATCTTAATGGATTTGAAACCTTCGGGGAGCACTTGCGAGGCTTGTAAGGGATCCTTTTCTGGGGGAGGAGGAGAAGGTGGGTGGACCGGAAAGGAAGGAAAAACAACCCCCGTATTTGTAGTAGGGGGATAAACGCCTTGTTAAATTTCACGTTGTGCACGAGTAGCACAAGTCCTTGTAGGTCTTTACTTCGACATTTGGCACGGGAGGGGCAGCGAAGGAAGGGAGGAAAGGGGGTGGAGGGGAAAAAAATTCTCGAGGACCATTAGTGGTCGCCATCTCATTTAGCTTCATCTCCTGCGTGATGATAGTAGTTCTTCGAGAGGACACCACGATGATTAATTGCAAAAAAAAATAGCCATAACTGTCCGTTAAACTAAACCTACTGCTAAACTTTTCTCTTTTAACATTTTTGTCTTCCAAAAAAAAAAACAAAATACTTGTATGATGATTCTTTAATCCGATGCTTATATCCAGATTTGTTACTGTTGGGGGTAACGAATCACTTTAATACTTCTCTGTTCCAAAGGAAGCAATTTTGATAGATCCTTTATGTTAGGTCTCAAATTCATTTTCAAATATTAATTCATCACCCTTACTATAAATTGAAGACATAATGAAAACGCAATATTTCAAGGTTGAACGAAATAAACTCATTCTCAAGTAGAATCTGAACATTCGTGCACTTACACGTATAGTTAATTTGTCCCCACGTCTCCATGCGTCTCATTTCATTGTAACTTCCGTACGCAGGGAATGGGAAAGCATTTGAATTTCTACTTAGCATTCAAGAGCATGAATCCCGAAGGAGTTGGAAAAATTTGTTTCTCTCTGGTGATTCTTTCTATTCCTCATGCCTAGTGTTTTTTCTTTCAATAGTTGGAGAAACGTTTGCAGTCCTCACAACTGCTCTCCGGAGCTACTCAACTGCGAAAACCCTTTGATGAATCATGAAAGCGCACTTATTTATTCAAAAAGGATGGAAAGGAGAAGCGATTGGGAAAGAGGGCGAGAGGGAGAGAGAAAGAAAATATATAGCGAATCGATTTTTTCCCTATCCGTCTTTCTCTCCATCCTCCTTGAGCGTTTTGATGTTCTCAGAACTCCTTCTTTCTCTGTCAGCGTCCATCCGAGTGGGAAAGACAGATACTTGGGGCAAAAGGGTTGGTCCTGGACCTAAGGAAGGCCTTGCGGCGCACTGGATCGAGTCGAAAATTTTGAAAAATGTGGATTAAAATTATCCCTGTTTTTTTCCTTCCCTCCCCCTCTCCTCTCTCCTTTTCTCTGCACCCCCGAGGCAATGTTTTTGCGAAACGTAATTTTCCGCTATCAATCTGATTTGGTTTGACAAATATGAGGAGGTATTTTTTTACTATTTTTTGTTCGTCCGACTTCATGCTTTTTTTATTTTCGTCGGATCGCGTCGAGCGCAGACAAAAGGAGATGAATGGGACGGAGGGAACGCGTTGGTCGGCGAAACCATTAGCTCCAGATGCACCTCTATGGTTCAGAGATCAAGAAGAGGGCCCTGTGTTTAGGAAATATCTGAGTTTAATAGCCGCCTCCCTAATAGGTCAGTCGTTTGAAATGCTGGTTCGACTTTTTTTCCTTCGACCGACCACAGTCAGAGACCGAATTCTTTTTTTCTATACTTCTTCTCCATCTTTCTTTCTTTCATTCCTTCTTTAGCGTTCCTCTTTTTCCACGTCCAATTTGTACGGCTCAACCAATCCCATAAAACCATATTCATTCATCAATGATGCCAGTATAGTCGAAATTTCTTGGATGGTTTTTTACCTCCTTAAAATCCTTTTTGCGCAATGATTGATCGTCATTTTTTATTAGTATAGCATATGTGATCTTCAATAGTTGGATAAAGTGCCTTTCAATGTGCTGTCTTGAATAATATGTTAACAGACATGTCACACGAAACAAACTTGCGTGAGTACTTCATGCTACCTATTGTAAGAGTATTTATGAAAACATATATATTCCCATGTAGTAAAGATAATGGAAAGTATCTGTGCGTGAAAAAATAGAATTTTTTGATTATGATACTAATGTACTGACTACGAAAGGATACAATCAGGACGTTTTTGCCTGTTTTGTAGATTTCGAAAAAGCGTTTGATAGAGTGAATTGGGAAAAATTAATGCGTGTATTGCAGAAAATAGGAATGGATTGGAGGGACAGGAGACTGATCCGCAACCTGTACATGTCTCAGACTGCTCAGGTGCGAGTGGGGAACGGAGAGTCCGGATGGGCAGTGTTAGGAAGAGGTGTAAGGCAGGGTTGCCCATTGTCACCGGTACTGTTCAACGTATATGTAGAGGAAATGATTAAAGAGGCATGGGAAGAACTGGAGGTAGGAATGAAAGTCGGAGGGGAACTCGTAAAATCGGTTAGGTTTGCTGATGACCAAGCATTAGTTGCTCAGTCAGCCAAGGGGTTGCAAGCATTGTTGAGTGAATTGGAGGTTCAGTGCGATAAATATGGGATGAGAATCAATATTAATAAAACAAAGGTTATGCGATTTTCCAGAAAGAAAAAGGCTAAGCTAAATATTAAAATAGGCGGGGAAAGAATAGAGCAGGTAGAGCAGTTTACATATCTCGGAAGTGTTTTGGACCAATACGGTCAAAGTGGTAGGGACGTAAGGAGAAGAATTGCGCTAGGCAAGGAGGCTTTCTCAAGGAGGAGGGAGTTGATGACGGGGACGTTGAGTAGGGATGTTAAGACAAGACTCGTAAAAACTCTGATATGGAGCGTAGCTATGTACGGCGCGGAAACGTGGTCGCTGAAGCAGGAGGATAGACGTAGATTGGAGGCTTTTGAAATGTGGGTGTGGAGAAGAATGGAGAAGGTGAAATGGACCGAAAGGAAAACAAATGTGGAAGTACTAGAGATGGTGGGGGAGGAGAGGGGTTTGTTGAGAGAAATCCTATGGAGGCAGGAAAAATGGATGAAAGGCGTATTGAGCGGTAGTGGAATGTTGAAGAGGGTAATAGAGGGGAGAATGTTGGGCAAGCGAGGTAAGGGTAGGAACAGGATAGGGATGTTGGACGGGATGAAGGGAGGAAAGAAGTACACCGAGATGAAGAGGGACCTGATATAGATTAGTTTGCTAGGTGGGGAGTCACAAAATGTTTATTTGATAGTTGTGTCCATCCAAAAACCTACCTTAACCGGTAGATTACCTAATAATAATAATATATATATAAATTCACTGATAGTCATAACAAACACAGAAACCAAAACACACAAAAGAGGGACTCACTGGTTCTCGAATTTTCGGTAGTCCAACCACCTTTCTCAAGAGGAATTAGGAACAGAACTGTTCTGTTCCCAATCTCAGTTCTGTTCCTAATTCCTCTTGAGAAAGGTGGTTGGACCACCGAAAATTCGAGAACCAGTGAGTCCCTCTTTTGTGTGTTTTGGTTTCTGTGTTTGTTATGACTATCAGTGAATTTACATTACACGTTTGTGGGTTTTCCAAAAAAGTGTATATATAATATATACTATATATATATATATATACATTGAAGGAAATTTGGCTAACATTTTCAATGTGGACCTAAAATTGGGTTGATCACTCTCCATGCCACGTTAAAAGTTGGTTCGTATTTGATGAAAGAAGTTTACTCAGGAAAAGCCACTTAATTTGGTGTTTAAATGATGCATGAGAACGAGCTCGTTTACATTGCGTCTTAAGAAATGCAACGTACATAACGCAGAAGTTGGCTTACTTCCACAATTTGAGTGAAAGGCGTTGAGTTGCCCAACCACGGGCAATAGCGCGTTAGTTCTCCAATCATGTGTGACCATCGCACGTACCCTACTGCCAAGCGTGGCCAAAAACGCAATGCTCTCTTTAAGTATGTACATAAACAGTTCAAAAGGCCGTAATAAAACATGACAATCATTCAATAAACCTTTGTCTTTAATTTTCATCATTAAGAATGCAACAGTATTTCACATTAACACGATAGGTTGAAAACAGTCATCAAAGCAATAGGCGGAGTGTTCCTACAGGTATTCCTGTATTAGTCGTCATATATAGATGAGGGATGCTTACTTATTTGCTGAGCTTGGAAGATATACGCCAACGTGTACAATGTGAGCTAACGTCTGGTCCAACTTGAGATCTTAAGATTTTACATTCAATGTGAATCACACAAGATGGATCACCCAAGATTGAATCTTCAATCATCTTGGATTTTACGTCCAAGGTGATTCAATCATGAATTGACGAATCAATTGTTACCAGTAGTTTGTTTAACGTAAAGAAAGTTTAGTAATCATTCTGATTTTGGGATTATTATTATCCGACCCGAAACATTCTCGTTGGGGCAAGACGATAGGCCTACATTGGACGTTTTTGAGGTGTTGGTGGGAAATATGATGGAAAAAATGAAATGGACATAAAGGAAAACATACCTTAAAGTGTTAGACTCCAAGAAGTGCGGGGAGGTGGCTGTTGGAAGAAATTCAAAGGTAGAAAATGCGGGTCATTATGAGTGGCAATGGAATGTTAAAAACTGTGATAGAGGGGATAATGTTGGGTAAACGAGTTTCAATGAGGTATTGAATAGAAATGTTGGATGAAATGAAAGGAGGCAAGCAGTATATGAAGCGAAAGAATTGTGCATTTAAATTCAGGTTTAAGATTGTTTACTTGAGTGGCTTCTTAGGTGGGACTCAAAAACGCACCAGTTGTTAGTGTGTTCGTCATAAACTTACGTTGGCCGAGAGAATACTCTTAATGACAATAACAATCGTGTTTTGCGCTGTGAATGAGATGTATCTGCCATTTTAGATTCAGTCCTGACCATTATTTCAATATGTTTTCGTTGATACTACGACGCAATGGTACTTTTCGCGTTCGTTTCATTTTCAATCAAAAAGTCGAACTTTGTGTTTCAAATTCCGTGTTGAGAATGTTTGGAGTTAGTAATGCACAGGTATTTTTGTAAACGAAATGGTGTTTATAATCTTAGCCGTTGGAACATCATCAAAATATCTTGGGCTCCTACTTCAACTAATCTTCAACATGGTGACCAGCAAGCTTCCTCTAGGGTGCGTGGAATGGGTGATGGAAACCCCAGGCATCCATCGTAAAAAACTAATCCTTTTCCCGATTGTTAGTTACCAATAATGTAAAAATTTTGAACCAGTGGCGATTAATTTAACTACATTGACGTAGACTTTGGTGTTTAAGAGAGAAATACTTCTTTACGTACCCAAGGCAAGCTGCTAGTAAAAATGTAGGTGAAATAAAGATTGAAGAGTTAATGACCACACACTAGGCAGCAACAGAATGCGAAAGAAAACACTCTTTTTCCACCAGAGCTTTCGTTTGAAATTATTCTGATCCATTGTCGTTTGTGGGGAAAATTACAAGTTCACTTCAGTCAGTTCTGCACTTAATCTCTCCAATGTTATGTATTTTCATTACTCCTCCAGTCAGAGAACGGTTGGTTTACTACCAATAATGATCCGAATCCGCTGATTAGAGTTGCTCGTTGGTGGTGTCCCTAGTTTTAATTAATTTTAAGAATGAAGTAAAATATGAAACAAATGTATGAAGAAAGGTGTCTGGCGATCACAATGGCGAGGCTTCTCTTGTCGTCACCTGTTCGTGACATACTATATTTCTCGGGTTCTCCAATATTCAACTGTTTAGAAGCCACCATGCAAGGGTGCCCAGGAGGTAGCCCAAGCAATGGGAAAGAAACTGCATCGGTCCCAAAAGCGTGAACCCGAAGTAATCGGACAAAGTCGCCTCTTTCCGAAGCCTCCCCTCCTCGTCCCTTCCTTCCCGGCTCCCCCGGGAAAACAAATGGCCCCTCCCGCAAACGCACTGACAAATAAGCACGCCTCACTCCCAACACCCCGCGCACTTATCATACGCGCTCAACGGCCGTCGGAAACGTTAAGGGCACCTCCCCCCCGTCACTCTTTTCCTCCTCCGTGACTCCACCCCTCCCCCCCGCCCCCACGCGTGGCGAGAAGGGGCGTCAAACACTGTCGATGCCACGCGACAAGAAAGGGCTTCCGTGGGAGGGAGCATACGGAATGCCGAAGTGCCAATTTTTCTGGAGGAATCGGTCCAAAATTTAACGGACTCTGGCGACCTTTTGGTTTTTAATCTGAAAATTACCGTTAATCGATCCATTAAATTGCATTGAGGAATAACGTATTTGTTTCTTTGAATTTGCAAGTATGTAATATAATATGCAGAAGTGTTTCAGAAATTAACCCAAAAACCTTCCAGTGATTCTAATGTCACTAATGTTTTTATGTTTTTTATGAAAGCATATTTCGATCCCTCATGGTCTGATCAATTGCCAGTTACCTACAGGGTAAAACATCGAAACACAACAATCAAGTGGTAGTTTGGTTTTTTTTGGTTAGTATAGAATTCGTACTTATGCGTAGTTGAAAATTTCACGCAACAAGCTATTCTGAGTGCCAGTCCCTTTCCCTGTGCAAGCTGTGGTCTCTCAGAAAGATTCGGTACCCACTCGAAAAATTAATGCACAACTCGGGTGAAACTTAGGGTGCCTAGAGGCGTCAACCGAAATCGACTCGGGTCCTTCGATCAGATTTCGATCGCTCTATCCACTAGACAACCACGCCCTCATGTGAGAAGTACGCGTCTGAAGACTCGTCGGAATCCGTTAAGCTTTAGAGAACGTGGACGACTGATTTTTTTGGAATAAATTGGCGTTTTGACTGACTGGTGGAAGCGGTGCTATAGGCCTGGATGCCGGGTGACGGGAACCCGGGGGACGTCGCACCCAAGGGAGTCTGCACCCGAACACGATGCCCACCACTCGGATCCGAAAAGTGGACGGATTCTAGCCCATACGCCAGTCTATCCCTCTTCTTCCCCCGTGCCCTCCTCAACATCGCTGGTGCGACGAAATTATTTTTTCCCACGCAAATTTATAAATATTTTTTTCTTTCATCTCGCCGAGCTCATTCCTCTTTATTTTTATTCTCTCTCTTCCTTCGCGAGTTCACCCCCCCCCCACACCTTCTCCTTCCCCGGGTTCATCGTACCGTTTCGTGAACGGGGCGGGGTGGGATCGGCTGTGGAATGGGGAGGCAATTTACCAATTGCATACCGCAGTAGTATCGACCAGGTTCCTCCCGCCCCGGTCGGACCCTTTCGGAATTTCACACTCGAGAGATTCTCCACGCGGTTGAGTGGGAGGATTGAGGGGAGGAGGAGGAGGACTGGATGCTGGGGGGGGGGGAGTGGAGAGGTTTGCATGATGAAGGGAGGGGAGAGTGAGCTCCCCGCCACCACACCGTCCTGTCCACCCGGCCCCGCCTCTCCCCATTGGAACACATGCTTGGCGCTTGTGGAGCGATGCTCGTACTAAGGGGGTGTGAAATTTCGGCAGGGCAAGCATGTTCACAAGGACAACGGATGGGGATGGGCTCGGCGTTGTATTCTAGGAGGGCTAAGAAAAACAAGAAAGGAAAGAAAGGCTCGGGGAGGCCATTGGTAAACCTATAAAATGAAAGCCATAATGGCTTCGAGTTGCCATGTGATAATGATTCCAGGTAATAGTATACCAACGGCAACGCTTAAGCCTACCTACCCGAGACCCTCAATGATTGCACGTGCGGTATTCTATGCATCTGGACTATAACCTTACGTCTGTATTTACATATTTGGTGAAATTGGTTCCGATCCATTGGAAGAGAACAGTCAAAAAAATATCAACTCAGAAACGTTATTTACGTCACGTATTGTCATTAAGCTATCCCAACACAAGAGGTTAAGTGAGAGAAGGGACTATCTAGTCTCAATCTTGCCCCAGTAAAGAGATTTATTATTATTATTATTATAATCAGAGAAATTACCGTTTCGATTTTGTTTGTGTATTTTTTAGAAATAAAACTCAAAATTAAGCCTTTTCATTGATTTAAAGGTCGTTGCAATTTCTTTGGATTTTTTTGTCCATTTTCAATTAGTTCTTGGCAAGACTCGACTATATCTACGAGAAAGTTAAAGCAAATCCATTCCATCCATTTGTATTTTTTTATGTTCATGATAGACAACAGCGTATCTTGTACCTACCTAAAACCGAGAAAATCGAATAATAACAACTTCAAGTCGAGCACTCTATCACTTCTTGACTCGTTTTCGGCGTTTCCCTGAGAGATTTTCACACACGCTCTCGTGGTATTATCCCAAGCGTCGGCGCGAGGGTTGCTGGAAGACAAAAAATCGAAAATTGGTGGGGAAGTGAGCGCATGGGGTGCAAGAGAAAGGAATCTCGGTCTTTATAAAGAGTTTAGCGAGACAATAAAAACGTCCCCGGGAATTTCGTGACCTATGGGTAAGATTTTTAATGCTATTACAATTCGGATATGAGTGTAAAATTTGATTGAGTTTAATGACCTTTTCGGAAATATTCTTCACATTATTTCCTGGTGAACGCTTGATTAATATTTTCTTGTGTAGTGAATAGTAAGGAACAAATCCTTTCTTCCCCTGAGAGGAATTTTCACGTGATGAGGATGGATGAATTATAAGAATGATGCATAGGAATCATTGCGTCTATCAGTGTTATTTTTATACTCGAATGAATACAATTTAGGGGACTCGACTCAACTACTTAAGATATTCTTTAGTCGATAATAAAATCATGTAGTTATTCAAACTTATATTTATGCATAAGTGTTGCAGAATGACGACACAAATATTAAGGTTGTTTGCAATCTTATCTATATAATGAAAATATTTAATGATACTTTTTGCAATTACCTAGAAATTCTTACGTATTTGAATCCTATTTAACGTAAGAGAAGTTTTTCCACTGGATTACAGCGAAGTTCAAAAGTTTCGGGGACAATTATAGCAAACCTATATTCCTGCAGCATTCTCGCAGACTCCGCTGACATATTAAATACAATTGACAACATTTTTGCCTTACTTAACCGCTATTGTAAACGTTCTGCTGTGCGATAAAATATTGAGGCAAAAGCACTCCCCTTTTCAATCCATCGCGTATTTACCAAATGTTATTTTCTTTTCGCATGGCATGCTGATTGAAAGACAATAGAAATAATTACCCGGTAATGTCAAACTTTTACAAAAACGATTTCCAGCTAAAAATAAATGAGCATATAAATGAGTTATCATTAATTCATATTTAAAATGAAGATTTAGAAAGTAGATATTCTCATTTTTCAATGAAGCGGCCAGAGAAATGGGTGAATATTTCTCTCATTCAAACGCGAATATGAATTATTTATGAATATATGCCCAAAATTTTTATCCTGAAGAGTTGAGTAGGTATTTTTGATTCTGAAATGTGTTAACAATACCTATAGCAAAAAACTCGATAAAAATTAGCTTATAGGCAAAAAAGCGTGCTTCATTAAAATTTTGAAACACTCCGGTTCGAAAGTAGCTTTAAGATTACCGAAGCAATTCGGTGGTCTCTCAGCAAAATGGTTTCTCGTCTCATAACATTTCACAGCCAGTAGGCACTCACACGGGCATAAGATCCTAGTGTTTCGAGCAGATATCTGCGGTTTTTTCACATGGATTTTTAAAAATTGTCTCATGTGGCGATAATGTTTTGGGAATGTTTCACTTCAAACCCAGGGAGCAAAAAGTGAATTCTAGTTCTGCTTCCTCTCTCAAATATTAATAACGAGCGGAGTTAGGAAAATATATGACAAATTAGGTATGAAGAGTAGATTTGATGGGTTTCAGACTTGATTAATGAGGCAAGAATATAAGCGTGAAATAAAAGATAAGATTGTGGATATAGGGAAGAAAGTGAATGATAAAACCGACGAAACAATGAAACAATTAAATACGTATAAGTCAAAATATGGAAGAGAGAAGTTCTTCTGCAAAAATACAAAGACGTGTAGAAACTCATGTGGCAATGAAAGATAATGGAATGATGAGACTGCCATAGGAAGGAATGTTGGGTGGATGCGGTCAGAATAGAATAGGTATGTTGGAGCGCAAAAAGCGTATTTCGACGAGGTGGTGTATAGATAATAACTATAATTAATTCTACCCACTCTGATGAAAGAAGACACTTAGCTTTTCCACATAGGATTTTTCAATTATATTTTATAATACCTAAAGATGTTACACTGTAACGAAACCTAGGTTGTAATAAAAAATTCTATGTGGATAAGCAAAGTGTCTTCTTTCATCATGAAGGATTTCCACCATGTTACGCCTAAAATTGTGTCTGTCTACCCTCTTATCCCTAAAAGAACTCCAATCCATTTCTAAATTATTGCCCAGCCAACTCAAACCCGGGGAAGGTAACATTGTTTCAATATATATCGTATGCTTATTAACATATTTACAATATTTATCGATTTATATTTATCAATTTCGGTCATCTGATATATTAAACTAAGTGTCGATATAAATTTCTCATTTTAATTTCATATTTCATCAGTTAGAAAAAGGAATTCAGTGCCCAGAATTCAGAATTATTACCTTTACATGTAGACTTTGAGATATTTAAAGTACTGGCAATGTATATATTGGCTATTAAAATATAATTGATTAGAAACTAATATTACCAGGTATACTGCTGGTTAGGTAAGGTCCTCATGAGTTGATAACCCATGTAGTCTTTCATAAATGTGAAGAGGTAAGGGTGTAAGGCAGAGAGAACCTTTTTATAATCGTTCACTCCATTATCTCTTAAGTAGAATGCGGTGCAAGAATATCGATATTCTCCCACGCATAATTCTTTTTTGTCATTCCATAATCTACTGCAGAATCGCAAACTCGTAGCTAGTGCTGGACCGCTGGAGACTGGCCATCGACAGACGGCGTCACTTGTTGTTCACCTAATGCAACAGATATGAATCCTATCGTGAGTCGGACGAAATTCACTGAATTAATCAAGAGTTATCTCCCTCAGAAATCGATGTGCCTAAAGCAATGGCGCGCAAGCAGCCAACCCCTTACCCATGTGTTTTTCGATGCGTGTTTCAAAATGAAATTACTTTGATTCCCAAAATACTCTATTCCTATTGACATTTCACTAACATAACTAATGGTAAATTTCCATTTCCGAAAATGTGTACATTCATTGATATTCTACGAAAAAAATAAGAAAATTTCTACTCCCTTTTTCGAAGAACTGTTAGAAAACGTATACAACCATTGGCTTAAATGGGACTTTTTTATCATGCTTATGAGATCTTATTAGATCTTATTATGCAAGCACGGGACTGAAACTGCATTTCCTCATCTCTCCTCTTCCTGTTTTAGGACCGTCCTTTGAGCGAAAGAAAAGGTCATATATTCTCAAATCGAACCACCCGGCTACTGTTTACTAGTTTATAAAGGTGAATCTCCTTTCCGACGTGCATTGAGGTGTCCTATCAGGAGCAACTCCACGTATTATTAACACAAAATCGATTTCTCGGAAGAGGAATGCCGCTGCGACCCCCCTCCCCATACCTTCCCCTTTCGTGAAACTTAAAATGGAACGTGGACATCGCTCTTTCTTCTCCTCGACGAAAGGTTTAGAATGGTTCCACTGCCAGTTCGTCATCATTCGATGGAGTGCGTGCGATGCGATCGTGTTCCGGGACCTAGCTTCCGAGAATACCCGGCTTATCCGGCGCTCCGAAAGTGCCACACCTGGACACGCAGGGCCGTGAGCCCAGGGGAGGGGGGGCGAGGGGGATGAAAACACGCCCCTTTGAAACTTCCCCCTCGATGCAAATCCCTGCACTAGGTATTCGAGGCACTGCCGTCTTGGAACGGTAACGCAGCTAATATCAACGCTGCGATCAAACCCGAGACATCTTCGTCTCGTCGATGACATAATGGCATTTGCAACTTTGGTGCATCATAAAAGAGAGTCCGTTTGCCGGATGCTGCAAGCGAAACGGGGAGGAACGGCGATGAATATCAATCGGGGTCGAGAGCATAAATTTTGAATACCAAGTTTGCAGATTACGCCAAAGATTAAACGCTTGACTGTATATTTTTTTACTACCGGAGCCGAATAGTAATCTCCGAAGCCAGACTTAAAGATGCCATATTCCTCGCTCGTCATCAGATTTTTCCCTAATCCTTTGCATCTACTCCTGAATATCAGCGGTTCATTAGGAGTTTAAAGAGTTTAAGCGTCACGCATTGTGGCCCTCTCAGTGATCAGAATTTCTATCATCGCTTTCATACCGATCATTGTTAACGCATGCGCTGTTTTTATCCAAGGTACTCAATAGGCGGATCCGATGTAAATGAACATGAAGTGAATATGAAAGAAATTGCTTTCTTTTGATGGAAGAACTTTCTTTCTCTCCACAGTTCATTCAGCCCTTCGGCATACTTACATCTTCGGTTTCAACAAATTTTTTGTTACGCCTAGCACCTGTGAATTAGGGGATTGGATCACAGGAGGTTCTAACGTACTTTATATTCTCCAAAAAATGATTCTTAAATCATAAATTCAAATATTTGTATCTCGAAAATCAAATACAATTCTCATATGCGGTATCAAGAAGTGGTGGTCACCTAAATAAGTTTGACAATAGAAGAAAGAAACTAGTGTTACGGTACCTACGAGAAACTAGAATTACCGTACCTCTGATATAGTATCAGTAGTGCAGTAATCATGAGCTACACTTAACGCATTACCAGAAAAGGTCCCGATGAAAAGAAAAATGGGAAGTGAGGTATTAGCTTCCATCAGCCATTGAGGAATTTAGAGGACAAAGTCTCTTCATGTTAATACAAATAATAATATTTCTTCCGCTGCTCGTTTTCGAAGCTGTATTGTTGTCCTATGCCACTCCATTTCCACCGCGGAGCGGGTCTAGGTAAAATACTTAAGAGCGTAGACCGAAGCTATTCCAAATAATTTATTTTTTATATTTTTAATTTGAATACCAGTCACGCATTGTCTTGGTGGTAGAGAATGTTTTTCTTTGCCAAATGAGGACTTTTTTCTAGATTTCTTCGCTCAACCGATGGCGAAATTACGACGCCTAATTGTCTTCATTTATATTTTGTCTAACGAATAATCGCGAATAAAGTTCCATTATCCACAGGTTTGCGGTTAATAAATACATTAGAGACTCACATGAATAACAACTAAATGTGTAATCTCAATTATATCGTAAAATTAGGGCATTTCAGGCCGCATAGTAGCCATTCTTTCTCTTAGCTAAATGATATTTGAAAATAGGTAAGAATTAGTAAGGAATATGTATTCAACTAAGAATTTAAAAAACTAGGTCTCAACTTAATCGATGGTTTAATTCTTACTGCTGTCTCAGGGGGATCCGGATAATACGGTGGCTAACGTACCGGCTTCCCTCTGAGAGGGTGCGAGACGGATATTTTTCAGTGGTATCCCAATCCCTACTTTGTGGAGAGAGAGAGCAATGTTTCTAAGTCTCTTACGGCTCCTAGGAGAAGCTGCTTCCAGCCATGGGCTGTTTACAGCATGTGTCTTGTAAAGGTTTGATTCATATGTAGTTTTATTTATTTGTCATATGGCGTTTGCCGATTGCGAAAGAGTTTGCCGGGTGAGTCTACCTCGGTGTTGCAGAGTTAGTCTTTTCTGATGTCGCCGTTTCGGATGAACCATGGCGCACCAACGAGTGCCCTCAGGATTTTCGATTCTGTTGCCTGCAACTTTTTAAGATGGGATGGAGCCGTCTGGAGCCTTACTGGCGCCCCCTAGCAAAGGAGTGGTCGTATCATGCTGAGGTAGAGCGATCTCTTCGTCTTTAGTGACACCGGTGCCCAAGTAGGATTTGCCGCCTGTGTGGATATTTTGGTGTCGTCGGCACATACCTGTAAATATAGATTTGTGCCGTCAGGGTTCGGAACGTCGTTCACGAAGATTGTGAATAATGGTGGCGATAGAACGGACCCCAGAGGTACACCAGAGTCCAGGGGGTGGAGGTTAGAAGTAGCTGCCCGGTGTGCGACGTCGAATGATCTGCCGGACAAGAATGATTGTAGGGACTTCATTAAGTGGTTTGGGAGGGGCAAGTTGCCTATTTTGCCTATTCCGGACAGTTGGCGGTGTTTTGAGGACCAGTTTGTGTAGTCTTTAAGGAAAATAGGAAGATTTTTTTCCTTTTTTGCTACTGGGGCAGCCGCTGTGGGCGTCGACTGAGGAGGCTCCTATTGCTCAAGCGGAGAGTCCACGGTTTGCGGCTGGGGTTGTTGCAGTAGCGCGAACCGGTTGCTGTCCATGACCTTACTTCTTTTTCCCTGGGTATGCTGGCGGGGGAGTTTTGCTTTGTTTACGTTTTCTGGAAGTGACTAGGGTCAAATCCATGTCTTCCTCATGCTGTGGGTTAGTTTGTTCTGACCTTGGTACTCGTGGAGTCAACGTGGCCGTATTTGAGCCGGATTTCGCTGCCGTTTTTGACGCAGCGGACTTTTTAGTCGGTGGAGTCGTCGTCAACCTCACTTGCGCCTCGAATCTCGGGTCACGTAGGACGTGACGAGGGATGTGCAGTGTAATGAGTTCGTCCTGAGGAGCGGTGCTGGGTGGTGGAATTTGCGTCGGTAGCGATTTGAGTGCAGAATCCGGGTTTATTTGTGGTGAAGTAGTGTCATTTCTAAGTCCGCCGCTGGCGGATTGAGCATGTCTCCATTTCCTATGGACTTTCAGATTCAGGGTCTCCAGTTCGGTGGGGTGAGTGTTTTGACGGCATTCTTCCCCAGCTCCGAAGTGGGGAAGAGAGTCGACTTTGGGAAACTCAATAGACAAATATTACGCATTAGTACTCGGAGATAATGCGGGTGTCGTCACCGTCAGCGTCTTGAGTACGATCTCGGTCTCGGGAACGGTGCGAGATAGCGCGATTGTGAGTGAAAATTTAGAGTCAAACTGGGGGGTAGGTGGACCAACAGTCCTCGCTACCAGGTAAAACCCTCAAGGAGGGGGTCTTATCTGGTAAAAATAATATGAAATATGAGTGTGTGTAAAATGTACCTGAGTGAATGGAGTGAGTGTGGGCGACTTGAGCCGACCAACGGGAGGGGAGGTGGAAGACGGGGGACGCCTTAGACACCCCTGCCGATGCGCAAAGCGGGCACAGCAGGTCCGTGCCCAGGTGTCTTCCCGCCCGGGTCCCGCAGAAGTGCAAGAGGAGGCTAGCTCCCTTTCTGAGGTCACCAGACGAGACGACCAGGGAGGGACACTGCGCGTGCGCCTCCGGAGGGTGAGAAGGAGGGACTAAGTTAGCCTTCCCCCACCGGAGCCACGGCTGACTCAAGTCGCCTGGGTGTAGGTGTGGTGTAAAGTGTACGCTGGACTTCCAAGTGCAGACTGGATGACACGTTGAATGGGCAACACCAGAAGGATTGCAGATATGATGGCATCGGCATCGTTGACTGGCTGAAGCGCTCCGGCAGTGGATATACGTCCGTTCGCCCCGAGAGTTAGCGGCGGAGTCCCCTACTTTGTGGAGAGCACTTTAAGTGAGTACGCCGTCCGTCGGATGGGACGCTAAACTACGGACTCCTTGGCACCTTTCGTTAAGAGTAGGCTAATGCCGACGCCGGGTTTCTCTCCACCCTTCCTTTCCCATCCATCTCTAATGGCGCAAATGACCTCAGCTGTCAGTCGTCGCCTCCCCTAATAACTACTCTGCTATCTAGTATGCTTCCCATGTAATCCGCAGCAGTTTTCTTGTCCCATAGCACTTGGAGACAGGTGGAAGTCCGTGAAGGTTTCAAAGTAACGGTAATTAGACCACCAAATCTTCATTCATAACGGCTCGTTTTTGTATCATTGTGTGAAATGCACTCTCTAAACTGTAAACGTGACTCAGAGGAGGGAACAAATGAGTGAGTAAAAGTTTACATTCGCTCTAATATTGAACGCTGGATTTAGGCCAACGGAAAGAGTTCGAGAAACAGATATGGCGACTGCTTTCGAGTGATCACAATCTTTTCTATGCTAAATAAGGCGGAAAAATAGGTGAAACGACCGCGAACAATCCTATTACCCTCCAAGACCATTGCTGAGAGCGATTTAGAAGAAGGTTTCCTCAAATCTCTCGCTCTCTTCAGTGGCTACTTCCCACTCGTGTTCGGGAACAAACTTTAATCTTCGTCACGCATGGAAATGCGAGGAGTAGGTATCAGCCTTCAATATCCCGGCCGCATCATCGAGAGAATGTTTTCGGCACACCACCGTAGTAGGGCTCAAGAGTCTTCGCATGGAGGGTCAGTCAGTCTGCTAAGTGGGGCATCATTCACGGCGGCCTATCGGAAAGGCCTACAAAAAAAACTTTGCCCAACTCGGCAACATTCGTGACAGTCGATCTTTTGGAAAATTACGGGAGAAATTCCTATCATCACAATGACAATCTTGGATGTCATTTTGCCTAATTTCCGTACGGGACCGTAGCACCATAATGAACCGTAGCACCATAAAGAACGCCCACCGCGAAGGGTAAAGGAAGCAAACTCCTCCTTGGGCCTCGGGCTTATTAGGTCAAAAAACTGTTGGCACGCGAGGCACCAAAAGCAGACCATTTTCTGGCTAAGTACACGCTATTTCTTATATTTTTCATTAATTATACTAAAAAATGAATAAACATTATGCAAAAGATACAATGGATGCTGTGATTTTAGGCACGAGTTTGAGAAATCATACTTTAAAAATGAACAACAATTTTGTGGGTTTCACAAAAATATTTTTTCATAATTATTTTACAAATTTATTTTTACAATATTATTAATTTTATGTATTTTTTATGTTTATTCCGTTTTGTTTAATTGTGCCATAATAAATTACTTCCGTCATATACACGTAGTTTTTGTAATAGCATTTTTGCATGTAATACACTTTTTTGTAATAGCATTAAGTATAAGCATCTTCACATAACTATCACTTATCAACAATATGGTTGACGAATAAATTAAATAGAGTTCGAATGCTTTATTCGAAATTAAATTGTATCTTGAACAACTGGATGGTTCTCCGTTTAAGGCTTACAAAAATAAATGTATTTCAGCATTATAATTTAAGCAGTCATGGTTATCAGTACACTAAACAGGTGATCTAAGATTGAAGTACGATTCTCCTCGTGGGCGTGAATGTATATCGTGACTTCAGATACGGCTTCGTAACGCCTCCGGCGACTCTGCACAACTCAAATACTAACTTCAAAAATATCAGACCGAATGTTTATACCATATTGAAGCGCAGCTTATTTTTTATCCCTTTGACCTCTCACGATAAAACATATGATTGATTGCCCAAATCTACCAATTTTCCATAGGCAATGTGCATACCTAGCAGTTGCTTGTTAACGTAATCACATCGTTCCTTTAGTTTAAGCACTGTTTCCATCTTTTAATTGGACCGTCTTGCGTAGATTTTTATGTTTTTATTAATCAGATTTTCTCAAACAGATCGATACAATTTGACTTCATCGGGGCTTGCTATGTCATCTATTTGCGATAAGAACAGTTAAACAGATTTTCGTTGATCTAGCGATGAATATTTTCATCGCTTTCACCACAAGCATAATAGCATATGTCATTCAAATCACGTGCTCCCGATAACTCCTAGGATCTAGTAGATAGTATTTTTCTTTCCTTTAAACACTAGGGTTAGAATTGGCGGTTAGATGGTCCCTCGATGGACAGTTCCGCTTCGGCAAGGGGATGAGGAACTCCTCCGCCCGCGCATACCTCCCGGCAACCCCCTTTCCTTACCTTTCCATTCCTTCCACTCTCTCCTCCCTTTCTTCCTTCCCCCTCCCATCGCTCCCCTTCATCCAGTCCAGCTGGTCCCGTATTGGGCAGTGTCAATTCGTAATTGCGCTCCAGTTTCTGGAGCGTGGGAACGCTGCTGATCTGAGAGGGGTATCCCGTGCGTTTCACACACACACGCACACTAGTAGAAGGCGTGGAGAGAAGGGCCATCAACTTTCCCTTCCATCAAGGAAAGGAAAGAGAAAAGGGGGTCCTGGGGGGTGCACTGCTATGGAGAGGGTGGTGAGAGGAGGGGGAAATAAGGGTGAGGGATGACGTTTCCTCCTCCTTAGCGCCCTCCTCACCCTCCAGCAACTTCTTCCCGGGTACAGGAGACGATATCATAAAAAAATGGTGGTATATTTTTACGAGGATAGAAATTGGACCAAGCAAGAGAGTTGGATTTTGATGCAGTACCCTGCATCATGAAGGATGACAAGGTCCCTTTGCCCTTAGGCCCGCGGGTAGATTTTGAGTGTCTGAGGAGAAATTTCAAATGAGCAATTACAAATACGCTAATAATTTTTTTGCAATTAAACAGGAATTACTATTCTTAAAACTAGAAATTTTTAGTCACCTTTTCACAAACACGATATGGAACTTTTTTGCTCATTATTTTATAGGTTGTTGCACTTTATAAAGAAAAAATTGTTAGTGTTCCGCTTAATTCATAGTTCTATGTTAGGTGGTCTGCTAGGTCTGACTGGTTGGCGAGCGCTCACTCAAGGGTAAAGGGGCCATGGAACTTGATGCATACCTGTGCCACCCTCCGACTCTAATATCAGGTACTTTGATGCATTGGTGCATGGTGCCACTTCGTGGCACCCATTCACGAGGCGAAAAGAGAGAAAACGTCGCTATTCCACAAAATACACTTCATTTGCTACGAGTATCGGTGCAAATTATCAGCTCCTGATATTGTATTTTTTTGGTCTTAAATCAAGTTTTTCACTCTTGCTCTTTAAACGTTTTTAAGGAAAGAGGTTAAATTTCCTTTTCTCAATCATCTAAAAATAATCACATTACGATTTCAATACCATCACGTTCGACATTGTCCTTGAAATAGTACCTGGGTTTCCTCACTGCCCCCTCTTATCATCTTTCCCACCTCACCTCTTTAGAGGGTATTTCTAGAGAGGTTTAATGACCGTATATCTAGCTTTCACTAGTTTTTTAGGTATCATTGAATCATTTTTAAATCCCCAGCTCGTAATTTCGTCTTATGTAACAGTAATATAAATTTGTATTATTGAGAAAACATTATGCCTGGATTAGCCCAATCCTGGACATTCTAAAACCCGCTGAGCTCCGGGAAAACTTCTACTCATTAGTCAGGACTATAGGATGGTCCATACCGAGCGATTCGACGAGAAGGAACTCATATATTCCACTGAAAGTGGTATTTACTACTCTCTCTTAAACATTATATAAACAGGGGCGTTCCATCCAGCATTCTTTGACTCGAAGGTGGATTTGACACTGAGAGGAAGGATTCACCTGGTACTACGGCGTTGTAAATTCACACATTGAGGTCAAGGGTAATGTCTTCTTGCCTTGCACCTCCTGTAGTTTCCCAAGAAGTTCTGGTTCCCATGATTTTGGTTAAACCTGCGAGTCCTTCAGGATTTGAACCTGAATGGTATTCTACTAAAAGTTCAAAGAATTTCACTGTGTTCTAGCGCATGGGCAAGAAGGTCAGTACACTCACGATTATTCGGACGGTGGCATTTATTGTCACTCTTGCACTTACCTAGTCAATAATAATGAATATATCGAAATACAACCAGCTTTCAAGTCAGCGGTCTTCTTTATCGTTGATTATGCTACAAGGGCCTGATATTCTTGACGGATCTTTCTCTCTCTTAATGTACGAGCCTCGGATAAACAGACTAGGAAGTAAGCACAAGAAGTAATAATCAGATGAAAAGTTATATTGAAGGTATCACTTCAAGCCTTTATTTTATATTAAGATGAAAATAACTTCGGTGCAGTTAAACATGCTTGTATTAATAAATGCCGAACGCCCACCGAAGAACATGGGAGCGTTGAGATGGATTTAGTCCTGATGCATCGTACTCTCGGAAGAAACAGCTTGTGACAGCAGTGGACGTATATCTAAGAGGTAAAAATATTAGTGTTAATTATGCCTTCATAAAAAATGAGCACGATCAATTTCATTAAAACTAGTTGATCAATTTATCACCATGCTGTGTTTATATTATTTATTAATTCATTAGTCTTACTTTTCGTTACTTACATTTCGTTCCTAACCCTTCTCTAATTCTCTTTTCCATTGGCCAATATTTCTGATTTGTACCGTCCTATTCTTCGCTCAAATTCTTTCCCGTATCAAATGGAATGCAATGCCCCTGATTATATAATGTTTGAGAGAGAGTAGTAAATACCACTTTCAGTGGAATATATGCGTTTTTGAACTGATTTCCTTCTCGTCGAATCGCTCGGTATGGACCATCGTAGTCCTGACTGGCAAATCTATTCTCTTAGAGTACACCTTGCTTTTCGCATTATCATCATCGACGCTTTTATGAGTGTCGAAATCAGCATAGAGTGAAATACGTAATTGTTTTGGGCACCAACCTTCTTCCATACCTTGTTGTACCCATTAGATACGAGATACGTGAAAGATTTCATTTGCTATGATTGTATTTCCCATTGTGCAATTTTTGTCTTCACATTCAGTCTTTTTTTGCCAAGCTGGAAGTCCTGCATTATTCCTACTGGTGCCCACGTCATATATTTGAATTACTTATCCACGGCTGTGCGTCTCGGCGGTGTTATCTCAGAGACAATATATGCTAATTTCCTTCCCGTTCACCTTCGTTCGTTTGATGCTCATTCTCTTTATTGCCTCTTCTAAATGAATGCTCAGCCGTGTCAGTGATACGTTGAATCCATGTCCGACTACTTTATTTATTATAGCTTATGATTTTATCGCGCCGTTAATTCCCAGGGTGTCTGGTAAGTTATTTTACAACTGAAAGATTGCGTGTTTATCTGCCGTTGTAATTCATCGTTTCAAGTTCTTCCAACAATTTGAAAACTCAATGTTATGAAAATTATTTCCTAACCTCATAAATGCCACGTGCCTATTGTAATTTGCTTAGTTATTTTTACGTGCTTTCTTTATCGACATCCTTATGCAAGTATGACCTCATTAACTCCTCTTTTCTTTCTCAATCCAAGTTATTTCTCCAACGGGGTTCATCAATATTTTCTTCCGTCCTGCGTTTAAATAATAATTAATTATTCGCTCGGTTTTCAAATTTCATCCTCACCCTCGACTCTCGCAAACAACAGAAGCTCCACCCCATCTCCAGTATGCATTGTGGAGATGGCTCCGGTCGCGAAACGGATCGGTGAATGCAGATGCTCCATCGGTGAGCGGAGCGCGTGCATTCGTGAAAGATGGTTTCTTCCGTCTCCACCCTCCCCCGCCTCCTGGACCAACGGCCACGCGGTGGTCGCCTTCGCAGAAATCCAACTTCCCACCCGCCCCTCTCCTCTTTCCTCCTCCCGCCCACCTCCACAGTGGCCGCCTGGTTCTCATGTAGTCGGACCACTTAAGATATCGCCCTGATTAAGACCTAGCCTCCTAATCCTTCAATCATCTGACCCGTCCGATTCTATTATCGCTCCCTTCCGTCTTCATCATTCCATTTTCCCTTTTCTTGTTCGTCTCGTCCGGGATACACTCCCGTTATTAGCGAGCCTCCCATCAATCCAAATATTCGACCCTCCTCCCCTGATACCGTTTTCTCTCGCCCTCTCCTTCGTCTGCCCGTTGCTCAGCTCTGCATCCATAAGCATCCCTTCGAAGCACACAACGGGGTATGACAAGGGCGGGGGGAAGGGCAAACTGGAGTGGGTAGGAATGGGGATTAGGATGGACTTTTGAAGGATTGGGTTTGGGTGGAGTGCTTTCAAACTGTTGTCTTCTCACGTATCTAGCTATTGTTCACGGGAAAGGGTCTCTAAATAAATTGGTTATGGCCTGTTTCTTTAGATTTATAGGCGTGGTCAAAATTGAAATCTACTTACCTATGTTAGCCAGCGAAAAATTGATTGCTGCTCAGATATGATTTCTACCATTGTAAATGTCTTGAATAATTATAATATTTCGCTACATCAATAGACTCTTAAGTGTGAAAATGTGGAATTATTTTTATCGTAAAGTTATTCGGATTGATCCACGTTCAACGTTTGTGATGCCATGAAAAATATTCTCTCGATAATATACCATGAGTGAGGAATTTTCGCGGGGTTCATTTTGTGAAAACGTTGCGCAAGAAACGAGCACATCATTTCCTTTGTTGTTCTTTGAAATTATTTAGTTACATCGACCATTTTTCAACGATTAGAGTGAAAAACTACCAAGCTACCTCCTTAGTTGTTAGTATCCAACTTGTATACGTCAATCAGATAACATTTTAGAATTTATTCTGTTTTAAAGATTGAACTCTGCTTTCCTGAGAATGACGCTAAGCGCCGAAACACATCTCGAGTTGATAGGATATTTTAAAGTAAAAAAATGATGGAGCTAAGGTAGTTTATTTTTAAAATGGGAAACTTTCAGTGCCTCTCGCCTCATAATATTCATCTCAAGGATCCCACGTACTGCACGCCCAAAATTGAGTTTGATGTCATCAAGATAGTTCCGTTCCCAAATTTTTAAATGCTTCAACCAATAAATAAAAGCAAGAACACCCTAAGTTTTTCTTAGTCCATTGTAACCTTACCTTTTACCAGTGGAGACCCTAAGATAAGTCGTTTGACCAGTGGTGCACATCCCATGCCCTGAGGGTTTGATCAGTTCCAACAAGCCCTTCAGTTCGCCATCGAAATGTTTTACGGAGTGTGGGCACTGATTCGTTGATTTGATGTAAGTTGTATCTAAATGTAAGCATATTAAATTCTTCAATGCCGCAAGACAGTATCAGTTTGAAAGTTTATAGCAAAAAAGTAAATACTTTCTTGTCGAAATAAACGCTGAGGTTTTGATTCAGTCCACGGATTATTTAGATACTACTCAAGTGGCCCTCAGAGCCAAAAGATTGGACTTGTAGATAAGAGATTTTATTGCGGAGAACTAGAACGATATATAATGCTAAGCAGATTCAATGCTGCACTGTCATGAATAAGGAACGTATGAAAATTTAATAACGTTTTATGCGCTGAAAGCTCACAAAAAAGTACTAAATATGTTCTCGGTGAAAGTCGCGCATAAGATTTTTAGTCCAACGATACTTGCGATAACATGCCTTCGGCCCGCAGCGCAAAAAGTCTGGGTAGGTTTCTGTTCGGAAATGGCCCAGGGACACGTGGGGGCCTTCCAAACTGTTCCCGTGGCTGGTGTCGCGAGGAACCGCTTTCTTTGACCACAACCCAAAGCTTCAGCTGCATCCCTGCGCTCAAAGTCCTTTTTTAACAAAGCCCAGGCCTGTCCTTTTTAAAGTCCACTTCGCGGTAGGGAGAGAGTTTCGAAAAATCCCCAAACGAAAACTTAAAAATTCCAATCAATTTTATGTCTCGGAATATTTTATTCCATTCTAATTGTTTTTTATATAATGAGGACAGAAACATGCAGCGTTGATAATTCAACTTAATGTTTTATTGTACAATTGAAACTTAAAGTGGAATCAATAAAGCTGTATTTTTCTTTCCGTAATGGATAAGTTCCGCAAAGTTAGGCCTAAAACTATATGAGTTTTTTTATAATGTTAACTTACCTATTTGCACTGTAAGCTCGTTAGTAACTTTGAAAAATTTGGTGGCGATATCTTTAAATCTAACAAATACATTTTCCATGCGGCGCCCATATCCTCCCCAAGCGAAGTGTTCCACCTAAGCTAAGCATCACAGTTTCGTTGATATAAATCTTATTCAACCAAGAACTCAAATATTCTGAAAAGATATTTAATGAAAACTCAAATTTAATAGAAATTTGCCGAATTGAAATTGGTCGACACTCACATCTCGACAGTTTTGTTTCCCGTGATCCGATGTCCCGTCGATAGCTACCCAACCCCCCCTCCACCCATCCCCCACCCACAAAAGGGAACATTCTCATTTTTTTCGAAAAGGTGTCAGAGCATGTTGACACATTGCGTGTCCTTGGCAAGACCGTTGTCCACGGAATCTTTAACTGTCTAGTCACTTGGAGCGCGGGCGCTCACGGGCACGAGTAGGTGCCCGAGGGATCGGCCTCCCAATCACTCTGTCCACTCCAACTCCAATTTTCTGCGATTGTGCTGCAAGTCGGGATAAAAAAATGAAGCGCATAATGGAGGTCGGACCCTTAGCCCTTCCGGGTTTAATACCTCTTTCCCCGTCGTCGGCGTGAATAGCTCTCAATCCCCATGATGACTCATCGTTTCGTTCTGACTTTTCGGCACCGCCATTGTTTCTCTCCCCGATGTGATTTCGCAATTTCGACGATAAATGTTACATTTTTCCTTGATGATGACAAAGCCTTTTCACATCCGAAATGAAGTTCAGTTTTCAAGGAGGCATTTCTCTTCAATTCGAACATTTTGACTTGCTGCCCTAATGACTTACTTTGAAGGATAACAGTTTCTTGAGTGGAATGTATTGTAATACGAAAAGAATGCTCCGGCTAGTCAATTAAGATACGAGACGAATTTTACCGTCGCTTTCCATGATACGTAATTATTTTCAAATATTTTTAGTCGTGGCAACTGCGTTCCGTTGTGAACAATTCAACTTCTAGCGATATGGAAATTAAAGGTCATCTACAAATTGACCTGCAATCATTCACTCTGATTAATTTGTGAACGTATTTTAAATGTTTGGTATCCATGTTTGTTACAGCGTAGATCAACCACGTAAACGATGGACACAAGATGGATATTTTTCATAGACAAACCTGGAAGATCCCGGGATTACTCACGGGAGCTAAAGACACTACTCATCCTGATGTCAATTGAAAATCCATCTTGTATTTTTCCTGGAAGCATCAAACTATAAAAGCAATAAAATGATTTCAATGTAGAATCAGTGCGGGACTTATTCCTAATTTTTTTACTTATAAAAATAAACTTTTTCCGTTGATGTTTGAAAAATTTCAAGTAAAGTGTACAGAAATAATAACTGTGATATCTGTTGTCTAGTCAGTGGAAAAAAATACTCAATGAGATTTAATGAAATTCATTTATATTAGCCTGGCGTGAATCAATAATAGTTTTCGTCTATTACGTATTTTAGCCAATCATCATCCTTCCCCGAGGCTCGGGACTTCCAGAGTTTAAGCAACGCACCCTCCCTCTCGACCTATGGGTCAGCGCGCGGGCTGGTTTCCCGCCAGGTTAGCGCAGCTGAAAGTTATTATACACTGGTAGTTAAATGTTACGCAGGAAGGCAGTGTCATTTTGAGGTTCGGAGAAAGCCAAACCAGAGAGATCCATAATCTAATCTAATATATCTAATCTAAAATATCCAAGAGAAATAAGGAGGCGATCCAACAAAAGTGGGCAAGCTAGGACAGCAAAAAGGGCGATTTCCATTTCAAGTAATTCGCTATCATGACATTAACAATTATACTAATCATTAATGAAGGATTACCTTCGAAATCTTTTCAAAAACTGTGCAAATTCATAGTGTTTTATGTTAAACGGTGCAAAGTTTAAATTAAATCACTAATTGAAATCGTTTGGTTCTAATGATGGTAGCGTTTGTTCTCGTGTTTAATTTATACCACGCGAAATATAATTAAGATTTTAGTATTTTTTTCTTGAGGATATAAAAGGCAAATGATGACTTTTCTCCTATATTCTGATTCACCTTAAGGGAAAATATGTACTTTCTTATTTCCAAGTAAAAAAATAAATATTTCACCCATATTTTCATTGAATTGTTCTTTTCTTCCAACGGTATATATCACTATAGTTCGTAAGCCATGCGTTATTAAAGAAAATGGCGAGAGTCAACATTTAACAATTTTAACAATATTACATAGGCACCCTTCTCAATGTTCCCTTTGGCAGTCAGGTGAATAAAAAGAGTCTGATTTAAGATTATTTCTTGGAACTGATCCCATTTAACTTATTTCTCTTCGGCTACTCTGCCCTTCCATACATCTTTCGAATCAGACAAATCCATGTGTACCGATGTATGAGTATACTACATATACGTATATCCTTGTGGTGGGACGCTGAAAACTGTACGCTTGCAAATAAAGTAGCAATATCCACTTCTCCCGAGTATATATTTGTTTGCCGGATACCAGGTTGATAGGATGGCTAGTGTACTAGCCGTCTAATCCGAGAGCCTGTGTTTGATTCCCGGTGGGAGAAGAATTTTTTCACAGCTATCTCAATCCGGATCTCTTCTTAGGTACCATCCAGAGAGAACTTCGAGTACAGAGTTCGTCGGATGGGGCGTTAAATTGTGGACTCTTTTGTGTCCTTCGTAAAGAGAGGGCTATTGCCGGAGCCGGATTTAACCTCTTCAAAAAGTTTACCTCTAACGTATTACTCCCCCATCTCTAATGGGGCATATTACCTCAAATGCCGATCGCCTCCGTTGGAAACCACTCCTTGAACACGGGCGTTAAAGTCTCCCTATGCTCTCCCATGTCGACACTTCAACAATCAGGCCCAAGGATAAATATGAACATTTGCTCCGACTAATAAGTTAGCTGCCGTGGTGATTTGTGTTCAATGGTCTGAAGAACTTGACATAATATGATTAAGAGGAAGGAGATATTATTTGATAGATATAGCATTAAACATAAAAGTAAATTTCGCTGCTTTTGCTGGTTCAGGACAGAATGGAGATGATGCGATCGTTTCTTGTCTTATATTAGCAACGGTGAGAGAAAGGGGTAGAGGACGAGAAAAGCGTCATGCGATCAGTGAGTCGGGTCATGAAAGCTCAGGCGATGAACTCTGAGCGTCAAAGATAAGAGGCACAAGAATGCAGTGCGATCAACTTATCTCAATCACCCCGGCGACGTTTTCCCTCTGCGTGAGAAACCTTAGTGATTGGTGAGAGTTGGGATGGGAGGACGAAGTTGAGACAAAGACGTTGAGGGGGGGAGACTTGAGGCGTCGGGTCCGTCCCGTCCAACACTGACCCCCTCAGTCCCTCCTCTCGACCTCATCCTCGTCTCCTTCTCCCCTCTCCCAAGAGGCTATTTTTAGGCTGTTAACACCTACCGTTCTACGGGATCGGGCGGACGATTTGCATATCAAAGGTGTGGGCGTGCAGTGGGAAGGAGTGAAAGTGTACCCTTCTCCCCTTGCCCCCCCACCCCTCCTTGGGGGAAACCGCCAAGATGAGGGTTGGCATGGGAAGGGAGGGTGAGAAGGGGGGAGTGAGTGGAGGGAAGAGGCGCGGATGGGGGAGGAGGCACTCGCGAAACGCAGCAGGTACTCGCACAAGAGGCAGTGGAGAGAAGTGACGGCCCGAGTTGATTTAATATTCTGGGGATGGCCTTTCAAGTGTTTCTCCCTGCACACGATCCCACTTTCGCCATCACGAGATTTTCATAAACATCATAACAAAGAAGTTAATGGAATGTAGTTGCACTGCCTACACCCATGGGAGCTACCTGACCGCAGGCACTGACCTAATGCACCGACTTGCCTACCTGTGAGACATGAAATATTCTCCGCAGTGATTTCATCAGCAGCAAAGTTAAATTCACCTATTAAAGGTAGTTCTTGAACGGAACCTCACAAATTTTCTGTACTACCGTTAAAATCCGTATGTTTACCCTAAATAATTTCCTTCTTCAATTCCGCGACCCTTCCACCAACTCTAATGCCATCTAAAGAGCCTATTTTATTTCTTCCTTTACTCCCTTTCTTTTAATATTTTCCCCTCTGTAACAACCAACACTACTTCCTTAATCTTTCCTCCAACCACTTTTTCTACCTTCGTTGAATAATACCTGGCTACTTCCTCTCATTTCTCACCCTGCTTAAAACTTCGTCGCTAGTTTATCATATGCTTTCTTAATCTCTCTGACCATCTTATTTTCTCCATCTTTCTCCATTATATGTGTGAATCTCGAAAAATTTAATTTACGCTCGTCCTGTTGCCTCAAAGACAAGGTTTCGGATCCATGCAGCGTTTGAACTCCATATGCTCGTACCTACGTCACCGTTTGTAACTCTAAGTGAATAAAGCTTGACAGCTTAACATGCATACAAGAACACTAGAAAGACACAGCGGAGGGTAAATTATCAGGGCGTTAAGGATTAGGTGGGGAAGAGCGGAGGGCTACAGTCGACAAATATTCGGAATGAAGGTGTGATGAGCTAGACCTGTGGAACTGGAGTACTTAATAAAGCTATTAAAATATGCACACTGTAACCGGTCGACCATAAATGATAGGGTTGGCCTCATCAGCCATTTAAATTGATTTTTTCATCAAAGGGATATTCTTTTAAACTTAAGTAGATATCTGTACTCGACACATCTAACCAGGCAACCATTCTTCCCAAAAGAAGATTGAGCAAAAGAGTAGTGTAATTCTTTAATTTTTTCTTCAATCTTGGCATTCAGATCCTTGTAGTATCTTTCATATTTTACTATCTTATAATAGAAGATATATTTTAACTGAAAGCATATCGATATGAACCTATCTGACTATAATTCAAACACTATGTTTTTCGCATTTCGCCCAATCTTTGGTATTTAATTCAATAATAAAACTATATTTTTAAAATTAAAATAAACTATATTTTATTCATGCATGTAATTTTGATGATTTTTTACGATACTTAGATTTGCTGTTAGACATTCTATCCTTTAGATATCTTTTCTATTCCATTCTCTTTTGAAAATCTATCCGACTATTAATTTTGGATGGGTCCAACACCAAGCCTCCACGGCATAGCAGTGAAAGAAAGTGATATTCGAATTTCCCCAGGCCCCGCATAAGACCTACCTGCACTAAAAATTCTAAGAAGCCTCTCTATTCAACCCTGGAGGAAACGCTGCAGAGGAGGAGGACCCCTTTCAGTACGAGAGTAATGAAACTGGTATTGACAGAAGTGAAAGCGAAGAAATTGGAGTGCATGAGGAGGGACGCAGTCGGGTGAAACGAGTGGAGATTTGCGTCAAGAATACCACGATTAATAGGCAGTTGGTGATGAAGATGGTGTCGAAGTGCTAACCGGTTATCACCCGAAGTGTCATCCAGAAATCCATTTCTCTCTCGTCGGAATTCGCCAAAGGGCTGCTTTAGGTAAGTCAATGCGAACCTCTCCCTGACCTCGATCAATGTTTCCCACACGCTTGCCTCGCGTCGCCCTCATCATAACCAAGAGGCAAATAGCTGCCAATATGGGTTTTCCAATGAATGACTGAAACACCATTCCTCGCTAATTAAAATAGTGGTTACGGATCTAATGTTAATGAACGTCATCGGTAGTCCGTCGAGTATAGGTAGCTCTCGGACGATGCTCGACAAATATTAAGTATGTTTGAGGTCTTAAAGAATGAACTCTAGGGTGGCCTACTTCAGAGTTCTCCGATAGTTCCTTTAAGGAGTACAGCATACCTCACCATAATTCCATCCGCTTCATAATTGTTTCTTTTTCAGGTCTTGCCCTCTGATAGAGTCATTAAAAATTGAAAGTATAACTCACATTATTTACGTATTTTCGGTACAACCAACTGTCCCACATCGTAAATGTTATCTATTCATCAATCATTATTTTTTTAACCTGGCTTTTCATTCTGAATAAATGTGTATCTGACTAATCTGTCTGCCAGGCCAAAGGGATTAGTTCCGAGTTCTGAGTCGCTCAAGGAATACAAAACCGCATCTACAGGGAAACACGACGAGTGAAAGCAGGCAAAGAGGGTCTTCCAGTCAGCTAAACTGGACCCAAAATCAGCATAAATGATGTAACAAGCGAGCAAGTAATTTAATGCGCGTGAAACGCGGACCGGAGGCATTCTCCTCACCGCCGGTAGCGATTCCGCTTTTTCAGGCATTTGCCTCCTCCCCATTAGAGATACATATCGCTCGCTTGTTTGCACCAGACCACGATGACGCTGACGTGCCGTGCAGACACGACACGAGATAAATGTGAAGCACTGAGTAATTTAGGCTTACGCTGTAATACACTTTCCACCAACCGGCTTCAGCAATTACTCGGTATTATCACGGTTAAAAAATATGTTAAATTTTCATTTATTTCTTTAGAATTCGTAGCTGTATGTATTTTTTAGTGTTAATACTGACGAACAATCGTGGAAAGTAAACGGTGAAAGCCATAACGCGGGATTGCTAAATTTTTATTCAATGACGATGTAATGTCACTTGGACATGCGTAAATGTGCCCATCTAAATACTCTGGATACTTACGTGTATAAGACAAACAATAAAGGTATCAATTAGTGAATTGCAGGCTTGGTAAGGTCCTATTTGTATTATTAATTTTACATGATTGCATTATTTGACGTTATAATGCGGAAAAATATGTGCGCATATGCGAAAAAGTAATCATGTTTTTCATTCAAGTATTATTTGAATTTCCTTATTAAAATATTGGAGACCTATTCCAGAAAAAATGCACTATTAGTCCACCATGACATCTAATATGGGTAGATAATATTAATATTTAAGTAAAATTACTTGGGATAATTTTGTTGATCAAATACAATTACATACAAAAAGTAAATCATCGTTTCGATCGATTATCACAGTAATGCGATGCATGAAAAATCCCAAAATTTCCAAACTTCGCGGGTCGCGGTGGTCTAGCGGGTAGAGCGTTGGACTGCTGACCGGAGGGTCCCGGGTTCGATTCCCGGGCAAGGCACTTTGGGCACCTGCAGCTCCACCCAAGCTTGTTGATTTTTCGGGTACCAGATCTTCCTGGGAAACCATAACCGGCACAGGGAAAGGAACTGGCCCCCCTACCCTGATGTGTGAATATTCACACGCCGTCGGGCTTGGTACAAGGGTGAGCTCTACCATCACCTACTAAACCGACCTTCGGGTTGATTACTGTGTTTATGGTTTTCCAAACTTCAATATATTCGCTTAATTGCCGAGGACCCAGTAATACTGTCTCCATCAATCACCAAAGGAAATGACGGTCAATAGTACATATAAAGGGTTCATTTCAGGGTATTCGGACCGGCTTAAAATAGATGTCCTTATCCTTATGGATAAAATGGGAGGAGTAATGAAGGAAGTTACAAATTAAGTCCAAGTTTAAAGGTATTTATTGCACAACCAAAAAATTGTTTATTGTATATATATAGACCAAATGTATATATGCATATATAATATACCTGGCCGGAATCTGGCCGGAAGATATTGTGAGATCGGTGTTAGTTCATATTCCAAAATAGACACAGGCTATATCATGTGAGGATTACAGAACAATAAGTTTGATAACCCACGCAGCTAAAATTATTCTCAGGATCATCAACAAAAGGATAGAGAGTAAGGCAAATGATTACTTAGGGGATGATCAGTTTGCGTTTAGGAAGGGAAGGGGTACGCGTGATGCCATTGCAGTAATGAGATCACTAATTGAGAGGAATATAGAATACAATCAAGACGTTTTTGCCTGTTTTGTAGATTTCGAAAAGGCGTTTGATAGAGTGAATTGAGAAAAATTAATGCGTGTATTGCAGAAAATAGGAATGGATTGGAGGGACAGGAGACCGATCCGCAACCTGTACATGTCTCAGACTGCTCAGGTGCAAGTGGGGAACGGAGAGTCCGGATGGACAGTGTTAGGAAGAAGGGTAAAGCAGGGTTGCCCATTGTCACCAGTGCTGTTCAACGTATATGTGGAGGAAATGATTAAAGAGGCATTGGAAGAACTGGAGGTAGGAATGAAAGTCGGAGGGGAATTCGTAAAATCGGTTAGGTTTGCTGATGACCAAGCATTAGTTGCTCAGTCAGCCAAGGGGTTGCAAGCATTGCTGAGTGACTTGAGGTTCAGTGCGATAAATATGGGATGAGACTCAATATTAATAAAACAAAGGTTATGCGTTTTCCAGAAAGAAAAAGGCTAAGCTAAATATTAAAATAGGAGGGGAAAAAATAGAGCAGGTAGAGCAGTTTACATATCTCGGAAGTGTTGTGGACCAATACGGTCAAAGTGGTAGGGACGTAAGGAGAAGAATTGCGCTAGGCAAGGAGGCTTTCTCAAGGAGGAGGGAGTTGATGACGGGGACGTTGAGTAGGGATGTTAAGACAAGACTCGTAAAAACTCTGATAAGGAGCGTAGCTATGTACGGTGCGGAAACGTGGTCACTGAAGCAGGAGGGTAGACGTAGATTGGAGGCTTTTGAAATGTGGGTGTGGAGAAGAATGGAGAAGGTGAAATGGACCGAAAGGAAAACAAATGTGGAAGTACTAGAGATGGTGGGCGAGGAGAGGGGTTTGTAGAGAGAAATCCTATGGAGGCAGGAAAAATGGATGAAAGGCGTTTTGAGCGGTAGTGGAATGTTGAAGAGGGTAATAGAGGGGAGAATGTTGGGCAAGCGAGGTAAGGGCGGGAACAGGATAGGGATGTTGGACGGGATGTAGGAAGGAAGGAAGTACACCGAGATGAAGAGAGACCTAATATAGATTAGTTTGCTAGGTGGGGAGTCACAAAATGTTTATTTGATAGTTGTGTCCATCCAAAAACCTACCTTATATGTATATATATATATATATATATATATATAGTCATATCTTATCTTCCGAAGAAGACGGAGCTCGAGTCCGTCGAAATTATCAAGATATTATTGTGAGTGTTCTTTTTATGTGTTCTCGTGCCATGTGTTACTGTCTAAGTTTTATATATATATTTACAGGTACGGCCGATTGGACTGAGTTCTGTAGTTGACAGGACTCGTTTGCTCCATACTTTCATCATAAATTTCATGGAATTAATAATTGAGGTGGTTTCCCGTTGCCTTCATCAATAGTGCTTTTAACGTGACACCATCACTCAATAGCCACCCCACTAGTGCCAGATGCCTTTGCAGCCATCTCATTGAGAAGCTTTCGTCTGTCTCCTAACCGTTGACCTATGGGTGACCCTTCGAGGAGCAGTTATTGTTGTTCCAACCATCACAGTTCTAGGATTCATCGGAATATAAATCATGAAGTAAACCTTAAAAACTTTGTTTATACATCATTTTTCATGGAAATTCAGGTTTATTTTATTGCATATTGAAATGTTTGAACATATCATATGAAAATATTGTCTCCCGCAATAAGTCCATTTATCTGCAGTTAGTATGCATAGAAAGGGTAGTATTTTACAAAAAATAAGTGTGAAGTGGCAGTTATCAGACATTTTACCGAAAAATAATGTATATGTGTATATATATTTTATATGTATATACACATGCATATATATATTAAATGTATATATACGATATATATATATATATATATATATATATATATATATATATATATATATATATATATATATATACAGACACACACACACATAACAGTATCAAGAATATGGACTCTATAACAAAACAACGATCCGGAATCCCCGCTTTTGGAAAGAGTTTCTCCTAGGGGGCAGTAGGAAAACATAGATTTACAAAGATTGCAGGGAAGGATCGCTGGCGGGCCGCGTAGCGGACATTATGTAAAAAAATCGATGACTCACTCAGCAAGGGCGGAACACTTAGTAGCAGTTGTTACTTAATGGGTGGGTAATGGTCCCCATTCATTGGGAATGGGTGGGTAAGATTTCTGGGTTCAGAGTCCCGGCAGAATCAGCTTTCGCGCCACCCCGTGCTCTTCACAACACGAAAGGAGCCAATGGATCCAAAGTTCAACGCTCCATCTGGCGGGTAGAGTACGGCACTTAGTATGCGGCGCTCAGATAGGAATCGGAATGCCACCGCACTATCAGTCACCACCGGAATTGAAATCTGAGCTCGCGGCAAGGAGCCCAATATACCAACTAAACACTCAACTAATCCTTTCGCTTGATTAACCTTTCAGTTTCAGTGCAGTAAATTGTACGATTCCCGCGTCTCTCTAATAGAGAATTCAAAAGTTTAATGCATTGTATCACATTGATGATTCAATTACTGTTAGTAGTAGTTTATTGGTCATAGATATATAGAGCTATATTTGAGCCCTGAAAGATACTTTAGGGTGACGCGGTGGCCTTAAGGGGAAATTAGCTCTCCTCTTATTGGAAAACGAACAGAAACTGACAGATAATTTCCACGACCCGGTTTTCGACTATTTGAGGTGAAAAATACAATTAATATGGCATCCGTGCATAGTGCCCTGGGTGTGGGTGAGAGGGAAGTGAGCGAGGATGGGGCGAATGAGAGTGGCGAGTTGATGGGATACGAGATGTGGGAGAGGGATGTCCGATGTTTGCACTTCACTGCACGGCAAAGAAATACCGCAATCACAATAAATCCTTCTTTGCTCTTTCGGACTCTCCTACCTCCCTTCTTGTTTTCAATAATACCAAAATGCTTTTCTGAGTCCATCTCACTTATCCAACATTCCCAACCCTAATATTTACCTTCAGCACCCACATTGTTTCCATTCACTATTGCGGCAGCCGAATCACTCCCATAAAGCCTATCTATTCCTCAACCTTCTATATAGCACCTCCAGAATGTGTGTGTATGTATATGCGACGTGTGCTAAAAAAATAACGAGAATTGTATACACATACATTGAACATATGTATAAAAATGTTTAAAACATTAAACTAACAATTACTCATTTTAATATTTCGGTGATCCCAGTCACCTTCATCAGAGTACAAGAAGTCACCGCCATAAGAAATAACTAAACATATATGTATATATACTGTCGTGGTGGAAGGGCTTGTGTGTTCCGATGACCCCTAGAGCTGTGCTGGCGGGAGTAATAATAATTACTCCTGGAAGGGTCACCCATGCCAGATAGGTCGAAGGTTAGGAGCCAGACGAAAGGTAGTCCACGCAGCGTCTGGTCCTCAGTGAGGCCGCCGCAAAGGCGTCTGACCCCAGTGGGGCGGCCATTTAGTGATGGTGTCACGTTAAAAAAACTATTGAGGAAGGCAACGGGAAACCACCTCAATTATGATTCCCAAGAATATAATGATGAGCAATATAGATATATATACGTGTGTGTGTTTTATTTGCTCTGCTGGTCATTGACGGGTCGGAAAGAGAAGCATCATTTGTCATCATTATCTGTCGAGATTCGTTTTAGTGCGTAGAAGTCAATTCAAAGTTTCCCGAGGGCTCCTTCTTGATTCGACTCACCCAGTCGTCAGTCCGCCATTCGGAGATTCAGTAACCCACCGATTCGACATCAGTCTAATCGTTATTCCTCGATTCGATTTCCGTCAGTTCGATATCCGTTAGTTCTGTATTTCACATCTTTCGATTCGATGCTCACCGCGCACTCGCGAAACTTTCTCACCCTCGTTCCCCTCGCGAGCCGACTTAGTCAAGGTCTCACCCTCTGCATTGGAATCATTAGAATGAGATCAGATTAATGCAGAGGCTGCAGTCCCTTCCGCTGGACCCGTGTATCCAGCGGTGTAACACGCGCGCTTCCACACACACCTCTGCCGTCTGGTCGTCGCTGCGTCGCCCTGCCGCTTCCCGCCTCTCAGGCGCGCCAGAGAGTGCAAGAAAGAGAGGGTGGAAGAGAAAGGGGAGGAAGAGTGTCAATTAATTGTGTACGCGGCGAGCTCCGAGCGATATCGTCGAGAAAAAGAGGGAGGGGCGGGGGAGATCGAAGGGGGTTTGTAGGTGCGAGAAAAAGCAAAACAAGGAGGAGAGAAAAAAAAGAGAGATTAACGCCGTGATTGCTCTTACCAAATTAAGAAACAAAAGAAGGGTATTGCTCACCACGGCGCCTTTTACAGGTTAAACTCGTTAACCGTTTTTGCATCGAGCTCTGGCGATAATTCAGTAGTCCTTTTGAATTCAAGCGCCCGAGCGAACTGCTTCCTTGTTTCACCCACGCTTGCGGAACGGTATCAAGCTATTAATTTTCTGCCCCCAGGAAAAAAATTGAACTGCATCTGGTCACACGAGGTACCGGTCTAGTCCGCGGAGCGAGCATTGAGAATGCCTCGCTCTGTGTTCTATGTTTTAATCTTCGCGGGAGTTGCGTTTGTGTAATTCAAAAACCTGCTTTGGCAATAAATGCTGGAGTCTCGTCGTATCCGAGTGAGGCACACACGAGAGAAAAAAATTAAAGTGACTGTTAAGGGTTGTTATTATTCTTGCTGCTTCTTGCGGTATTTGAAAACTCGCAGGGATTATCTGAAAATCTGATGCGAATTCTGTGGGAAAACTGTCGGGGAAACCCAGTTCATTAGAGCATCGGAGTTTGCTCACAAGTAATCTGGCGACCGTAGTGACCTAGATAAGGATACAGGTCCGATGTATACCCGTTAATGAGAACAGCGCGGAAATAAGGTTCGGCGCCATCCTATGTATGAGCGGAGGCGTTTCTCGACGCCTCCCATTGAGAAATGAAAAAATCCCCCCCCCCACAAATCCATCGGTGAAACGCATATGCACTGGAAATCACCTGTCCCAGTCGGGTCAAGGATAGTGGAATGATTAAACGATACTTGGCTAACGTTGTTTCTCTGGTGCGTGTATATATTCTACCGCAATTAGCTTCCGCAATTTGTTTACAATATAACCTTGTCTAGCGAATATTAGCACCAGGCGTAAGATCCGGGATTGAATGTGTGTGGGAAACGACAAACCTATTGAAGGTGGATGACGTTGACTGTTTGGTGTAATGAATCAGAGCGGAAGGAATTGGTTCCAACTTAAAAGTTCCTATATTGGGAAGAAACGTGACCGTATTCATTGTAAGTCACCGCTTAAGTTTAAGATAGTTCATGAGATTGCACCAGCTGTCCTCATAGTACACATTGTAACTAGGTTAGGGACCGCGGAGTCACAGAATCCAGCAATGGATGTTACTTTTGCAAACAACTTTACATGAACTACAGTTTTTAAGTTTCAGTTACTCTGTATGTGCGATACAAGCTGGTATATATGCAATAAAATTTAAAGGGAAAAACGTCTATGAGACATTCTACTTGTAGATACTATTTTCTGACAAAGGCATTGGCAATTGTTCTGTTTTATTAATCATTCTCGGGAACATCATTTTAAAAATTATGCCAGTTTTGAACAGTTTAACTCTCAAATCATAATTTCAGCATTTTGTCATATTGTAGAATGAAGGACGTAATTATGCGTTAAGGAAATAACCAAAAATACTGAATAGTAAATTTACCTAGGACATTTTTAGTCTATGATTTAATATTCAGTTTGTTGTTCTTCTGCTAACCTAGTTCTTCCGAATCTCTCTTTTTTATTCAAAGTATCATAATGTCGAGAGGTTTGCTCTCTTCTTTCGAGTTCACGATAGCATAAACCGAAGCTTGGCGTGAAAGTTTACTAAAATTTGATGTATATTAAAACTTATCAGTTTACTCAACTTTAATACTTTCTTTAATGATTTCACATTTAAATGCGCTTACTCTTGGTGTTTTAAATGAATATTCATCCATTTCATTTTGTTGAACACCCCAATGAAATAAGTAGTTACATCTAGACGTGACGCACAGTATTAGCAGTGATACTCGTCCAAAAATTCTCAGTCAAAGTTTGAAAATGGAGTTCGGCAAATTTAAACCGATTGCTTCGTTGCAGATTAAAGTGTCGCGTTCTTCAGCATCG
Source organism: Hetaerina titia (assembly GCA_037158775.1). NCBI lineage: Eukaryota > Metazoa > Arthropoda > Insecta > Odonata > Calopterygidae > Hetaerina > Hetaerina titia. The sequence continues at coordinate 10,230,670 of CM073773.1, read as the reverse complement.
GCACTTCAATATCTCTCGAAGATGATTCAATGCGCGCAATTTTTTGGAAGATTCGAGTGAAATGAACTCTTATGAAATATGACAAAGTCCTTTTGATGAAAGGTTTAGGATATGTTTACGCCTTCCTTCAACTATCACATCTCATTACCCACTTACGCCCGTGAATACCTCATAACTACCTCATTAACTGGCGCTTAAAAATATATGAGAAATGAAGTGTAATACGTAATATAGGCTTTATTGAGTAACTCAAAATATACCAAGCATTCAAAGGACACATTCTTTCACCGGTAGTATTTAAAGAGAGAGACGCATTGAAAAAATAAATGTAAACCTTTACACCAGAAATTGGTCACCATTGAACGAGTGAAAAGTGAAAGGAGCAAAAAATATGGAACGTGATGCCATTATATTTAAGTTAGGCTACATTTAGAATATACAGAAAGTGCTTTGGACCCGTCGGATAAAATCTTAATTGAGGAAAAGGATAAAGATCAAAGAAAATGTGCTAGTGGGTGAAAACTTGTTACAATAAGGGTGAAAGCATTATCAGTGATTTTATGGGGTTAATCGGTAACCCATTCATAGGTAAATTTCAAGAAACTGTAACAGTAACTTTAACGGAGTCACCCGCTATGTGTGCATTATAATGCAACCATTTCAGAGTTTAAGAGGACGTCTCGGTAGATTAAGTGGTTAAAGCACTCGGCCGGATATCGAGGGATCCGGGTTCGAATCCCGGTCAAGGCGAATGATTTTTACTCTCTGAAATGGTTGCATTACATTCATAGGTATATTGTGGATGGAATCCTTTCCGGTAGACAGCAGAGAAGACTAGTTCAAGAATGTTACAAAACTAGAGATTGATCGAGTAGGTATATTTTTGGCACCGAAAATTTATTAAGACCAATTATATGGGCGCAGTACACCATCCGGATGGGTAAATACAAGATATTTCAGGAGTTAAAAGTTTCAAATATGCCACCTCTGTAATTTTACCATAAATTCTCCTAAATCTTTGCTTAGAGGATCTTATTGTAACTCATTATGGATTACTAAGCTCTAAATGAAACAAATTTGTACTGCATAGTTTGACGTGCTGATACTCATTACCGCACTTAGAGTATGAAGCGGAGGTTTGGGAGATGAAATCTATCCTTGGAACACTTTGCCAGTGTTATGCGCAGAGAAGAGTGGTCGTGAAATATGTGCGAGTTAATGCATTAATACGCTGAAAACTAGCGGGATTTTCTATAGCAGCGGACATTTTAACCGTTCGCAGTGAGCAATGTAGAAGAACTACAGTCTGCACACTACCACATTATGATACGTGATGAGTGTAGGGACGTTTAGACACCAAGATGGTGGCCCAAGCCACCGCCACGCTGGGCCGAAACGTAAGTTACTCTCTGATCAGCCCTCATATAAAAGGCTTCCTGTTTAATGTATTCAATATACTTATCTGTACCTTTCACATCTTCTGTTTCATATGCACACTCATTGAACTTTCTTTTATAGCTTTTCATATTTTTTTTACCAATACTTACCCTATGCCTTCAAGTCTATAGGCGATATCAATAAAATAACTCGACCCATAACTCTCTTCATAAACTTCTAAACATGCTAAATGTCGAATGATCACGGCAAATAACTCTTTCCTTAGACGAAATATCACCAAAACCTTTAGACACAAATTTATGTTAGGGTTCGCCTTGATCTGTCTAAACTGTAATTACACATCAGATTTTTTTGATTTCCACGTGCAGCGATGTATGTGTTGTCTTTTACTCGGTATGATCAGTTATATTAGATAATACTCCTTACTAGTACGTGGATCTGTCTTCATATAACTAGTTTTTATTCGAAAAGCTCTTACTGGATTAAGCAACAAAACTTTTTCATGACACGTAGGTTAGGGACTCATTCTGGAATAAAACTGAACTGCTGGGATTATTTACTGGGTATTCACACACGTTTTGGATGACTTTACAGCAATTTTTCAATCGGGGTTAGTTGTAAAAATCTCTCCCTTTATTGGTTGATTGGCCCACTTGTTCATGGGCAGACGCCATGTCGCTGTCATTCAATGGAAAAAAAATCAACTCGTATACTCTTGTACGCCTTGGATATGACTAGGGAAGGAAAGGACTGGAAGCAGAGCAAGTAAGAAGGAATGCAGCAGGGTTTGATGTAGTCAACTAGATTTGCGGATCATTAAGCTTTAATCAGCCAGTAAGCAAAGGGTTTGAAGTTAAAGCTGAGCAATTTCCATGATTGGTTTGAGAGGAATTTGATAGATATCCATGATGAATACAAGCCTAAGAAAACAACAATGAGAAATATTAAAGAACTAGGAAAAGAAACGTCTAAGTTGGCATCTGTATGCAATAGCTGCATTTGGGGAATATTGAATAACTCTGATATTAAGGATAATTGGGGCAGATTGCCGACAAAAATGTCTATAAGCTTAGGAAATGAATAAAATAATTGTGTTGGAAGAGTAATCACTTACCAAGCGGAGGGAATGGATGACAGGCACTAAGAAAGCACTAATGAAGAATTAGAAACAAGTGATAGTCGGTGAAAATGTTGTATGGATCGAATCATTGTAACCGTAGATTAGGTAAGGTCCGACGGGTGGCGATGTTGGGGCGAGCAGTCCACGGTTCGACTTTATCTAATCTAGACGGCTCGTACTTCAAAAACCTGGCCTTTGATAAAACAACATATGAGGACATTGGAGGCTTCTGAGAGTAGAAGGCATCAGGAATATGGAAGATATAGTACAGGCAAAGATTAAGATGACGCAGAAAGAGAACTATGAAGTGGATGGGGAGAAAATTATGGAGAGATATTCAAAGAAGGCAGAAAAACTTAATGGAATGAATGCCGTGAAGTAGTGGCATGTTGTAGCTCGTGTTAGAAGGATAGAATGCTCATGATAAACCGCGAGAGATTGAGGGAAAGAATTTGCAGTTTAAAATGCATCGGAGAAGTAAAAGAAAGTGGAGCTGAGAGATGTAAGGTACAGATGGGCAGGTATTTACGTCGTGCGGTGCTTTAGAAGTGCAAACTTCTTGACCGATTCCTTATAAGATCACGGCACCGTGCGTTAGTTTTCATGACCAGTTTAAAACACAGCTATAATCGTTACGTAATAATAATAATGGCAGGATATTGCCCGTAGGTATCGGCATGGGAAGAAAGAGGAGTAGAAAGGTGGAATTTTCACTTAAATCCACACCAGTGACTTGTGTACAAAGTTTTCTTGACATCATTTCAAGCTTTTAGCCGAGTTCAATGATGGGATTATCCCTCAAGGAATTACGCCTCAAGGGAAACGTCGCCGCAATCCCAGAGGAAGACGATGAGTAATTTTAAATTGTCCGCGGAGGAAACCTTTAGTGACAACCACCGAGATTTTTTTGCGTGACTCCACAACGCAGTCGCCGCCATTACTCCCTCTCCTCCCCTCACCCCATCTCCTCTCCTCGCCCCTTCCCTCGAAGGAGTGGTCGGTTGAAGTCTTCATCCGTATTCCCTTGCCCGTCTTCGAAGCTGTCGTCGTCAATCTCGACTCTTTCCTCTCCACCCGGGGCGAATACGGAGACGCGGAAGGAATTCAACGCGGCATCCCGCCTCGGCGACGGAGTCACACGTGCCGGACTCGCGAGTCGAGATGAGGAGAGCGAGTGGGAGAGGGAGGGAAGAAGGAAGGCAAGAGCATTCGCAGAAAAGGGAAGACGGAGACGGTAACAATGTACTATATTCACATCAAACCTAAGAAGTTGATGTAAGATTTCGAGAAAAACAGCTTAACTTGGAGCATTTACGTGGGAGCGGGACTTAAAAATTACGTCTCGAGACATATGATCTAAGTTCAAGCTCTAACATCACCAAATATTTTTTCACTGAACTTAGAAAAACAGTAAGATGCAAATAAACTTAAAATATGCGGTCCATTTTAATAAATACAAAGCATTAATGGCGCCACCGTAGAGTTCACAGAGTTAGTATAGCTACCTATATATTGAGCGTTAAGCGTTTCCCTTACTTAAAATGACGTTGTTGTGTGTAGAAGAACAGCGTGTGATCAACCGTTTTCCCCCCTTCCGTGATTTAACACTCATCAAAAGTCATCGCTCATTGAGTTATACAGACGATGATGGTGTTATGGATGTGAAAAACGTGAATTTGTGAGTTGAACGGATCAAAAGCTGAAAGCAGTCGTGTGGGTCAAAAGCAGTCGTGTGAGAACGTTGTCAAGAAACCTCAGCAATGGACCAGTCGGTTTTTTGCAGTGGACCAAAGGGAAAATGTTATAACTACAGACGCCTTTTCAGCAGCTTTGGAATCTCAGCATAAAATTATTTTGAGAAGAAACAGAATTTTCAACTTACTTTTTTATGCTAGTAATTGGCAAGAAAATAATTAAAAGACGTCAGAACTTGAGTGACACTCTTTTAAGCAACGAAAAAGATAGCCCACATTCGTGTTTGAAGGAAGGGACATCGAGATGTCAGGTAGGTAGATTTCATTTTCATAAATTTTTCAGAATATGTAGTTTGAAGTGCAATCCATCAAATAACGATGCCAAAATAGTAATTTCAGTAATAGTAATAGTGATTTAGTGGAAATTGAAATCGAAAGTAAACGATTATTTAATTAATGGTCTTAAGGCACTGGGGGTATTTCACTAATTTCTGGGCACTGTAATCACTCTAAATTGTTTCATGCTGAAATATTAAAGCACCGAAAAGCAGATATTTAAGATATAATCTTTGAAGGAGTTGATTATACAAATTAAAACGGCAAGAAAAATTTAAAGATACGATCTTCAACTATCGTGTTTTCTTGAAAATCAGTGAATTAAATAAATTAATATCATCTCTATAAAAATAAAGTACATTTATATACCTGAGAAGGAAATTATCAAATCAACCATATGACTTATCTTTATCCCTATGTGTACTCCTCAAGAAGAAGGAATTGATCCTTAAATATTTGTACGTAAGTTAATTCATGGGAAGATTTCGTTCCAAAACAATATTTTAAATATTTACGTCTAAAAAGGGTGATAATGGATAAAGCAGTTACAATATTATCATTAGCTATCGAATTAATCCTATTAATATTTTCCATAAACCAGAATTATTTTTCAAATCTGTCCCAGCAATTATTAATATGATCGAGACGTAATAGTCGATTCAACAAATGTCGTTTTTCATAGTTCGGTCGATCAGTCGGAATAATCGAATTCAAACAAGCGATTATACCAAAGAATCGATTATTTTCGCGCTCTACCCTACACGAGACACTCCCGCGATTGCCCACCTACGCCCTTCGGCGCAAATGACCTCGGCCCTCGGACTTCTCTCACGATAACCGCCCCGCACACCTTGCATGTATAAAACTCGGGAGTGGTGGCGCCCCTGCCTCCGCACACGTCCATCGCTCCACCCCTTTCCATTTTATTTCGCCCGTTTTATTTACCGGAACCATAAAAATTTGTAAGGTCATCGCATCAGTCGGGGTCATCGCGGTCTCCCCACACCAATGGTTGGCCCTCGTCGCCATAAAGCCCGCCCTGACCCCACTCCTCATTTCTCGCCCTCCTTCCCGCCCCCTCCCTCGCCCCCGCCCCTCCGTCGGATCCCTGCAGCAACGCAAACTAAGAGGCCTCCAGAGGATTGTGATCCTTTTGCCTCAGCCTCTCTCCCTCCTCCGAATATCCTCGCCTCTAATCTCCGGGACGGTATGATTCAATCGGATGATACGCGGCGCGGAAAAAAATATGAAGAAATTGGAGGAGCGATGATGTCGTATTTCTTCCGCTCCTCTGGTATCTCCCCACCATCTTCCATCCCCCACAAAGGGGCGGGAGGGAAGCAACTTTTCCCACGTTGTGATCCAAAAGAAGGAAGTTTATATCCTCGTTAACTCCTCACTTCGCATACTTCCTTATTATCGATGATTCTCTTTTTATATTTTTCGAACGAGGTGAGTGGTGGGAGGGAGGGAAGATGTTGTGGGAGGGGGGGAGGGGGAGAATAAAAATAAAGATTGAATTTATGGCCGCCATTAATAACTTTTATTTCTTTTATTTTTTGGTTACCGAAGAGATTAGGACCGTTTCGAAGGCAGCTGAGCGTGACGGAAGAAGTGTAACCCTCATAATTTTATGGATTTGGATCAAACTGACCGTCCGGATAATTTACTATCTTCGTTACGTGCAATGTTAGCATTCTGAGGCTCCGGAAGGGAGGAGGAAACATGTGTATGTGAAAATGGTTAAGTTCATTTCCACCACGCCGATAATTTACTACCCTACTTATTACGGGAAGATTTATAATATCTCGAAGCGACTTAATGAAATGCACTCCGTTTACATCCCACAAATAGTTCATTTACAAATTATCTGAAAAAAACTCGATCTAATTTGTGAAGTTTGCATGCCTCCCCGTTACAAAAGAGGCAAAAAGGTTTAACTTCTCCGGCTTGCTTATGTATCACAATAAAGGTTACATGAACAACAAGCCATCACCTCTCTTCGTGCAGTTTCGTGGAGTCATTTCATTACATTCATTTTGCATAAAAAAGAATTCACTCGAAGGTAGCCTTGTCTTTTAATTATATCTTATGCACATCCTGTTCTTATGACCGAAGCGGCCGTTCTCGTGTGCATAAAAATAATCTCCATAATGCACACTTACTTGCATTGAGAGTGGCGATGGCGTTATCTATGTCTTAGAGACTTTCCCCTTTGCTGCTGGTGATAATTCCCGGTCTGATGGCCGACGTGAACGCAGAGTCGAGTTGACCTTTGGCTAGGATGCACGGATAAAGCCGGTTGATGACTAAATCGGCCGACAAAACCATAATTCGTTATCGCCGTGAAAATGCCCATAAAGTAACGCATTAATTTTTTTTGTTTTTACTTCTGTCAAGAGCACGATGTCTGGTCGCGGCCATCACTCTTGCGGTGCGAGCGAGAGCAGACCAACGAATCGAGTGCAATAACAAGCGAGGCGAGATTCTCGAACCGATGACCTCATGGAAGGGTCACTCGGGGAGACCGTCTGCTGACCCCTCCAGCACCGAGTCCAGCAGACGGGGGTCATCAAACAAACCCTCGCGGGGGGAGGGAGAGGAGAGACATCCATACACACCAACACACCCCCCTATACGTTTTTCATGCGAAACCGAGATTACCTCCCCCCCCCCCGAATTTATTCACCCCGTCCCCGGAGTCAATAATACCACCCCTTTTAAAGCATTAATGGAATTCTCAAGAAGAGCTTCGACGCGGGGGAGTGCGATAAAGTTGCGTTTCGCGATTGATCCACGATTTCCATCGCGAGTCGCCCCCCACCCACCCTCTTCCCTCCATGCTCCCATCCCTCGCCTCTTAGAGAGTCTCTTAGTTTCAGACATAATTTAGAGAGAGAGATGGGAATCCATTGGAATGAAGGTCATGGTAATTCTCCGCGCGTCACCCTTTGCTCACCCCTCTCCTTTAACTCCCACCCTCGCACGTTCAATAAATAAATATAAAATGATATTCCTCCCTCCCATAAAAAATCTAAGGAATATAATTAACCCTCCGCTTCAGTTTTCCCTCGAGGGAAAATTCTTCGAGACCAGTCCCTAACTCCCTCATATATTGAAATTGAAGCTTAAGAATGTTGCCTGGCTAAGAAGAAACCTACCGCTGTGTCCGCGTTATAAAACTTCGATGGATATGCTGTCCATGTACCATCAATAGTATTTCAAGCCCACGATTGGTTTCCTGCGGCCCTCCATTCTACTCTATTTAATGTCAATTCCCTCAATCTTTGATACCTGATACCTCCATATTCATGTATATAATTTAAAAACTACCCTTGGCTCTCTCTAGCTAATAACAATATTCACACTTTCACAATTTCCAAGAAAAACATCCTCCGCCCAATATTGCATCATATTCCCAGGTACTCAGGCCGTGCAATTTTTCAAATTTAAACACCGTTCAAAGTAGTTTCAGTTGATTGGCCGACCGCACTTTCATGAAATGGAGTACCAAATTTAACTAACAGGGCAGTCCGTCGATTCTTGATCGGAAATTCTCTTATACTGCCACGTTTCCTGAGCATTCTCCATCTACCACTTTTAGCTTTGCTCAAAAATACATATCTTTCAACGCTTGCTTCCTAATTTCACATAATACTTGCCTCTGTATACGAATCATTTCTTTAAATTTTAATCTTAATTTCCAATTTGACAAATATAATGTGATCAATGATTTAAATATTGCTATGGGAGCACAGAAATTGCTATTTTCTAGGCAAACCTGATGGCACTCTTGTTCAGTATGTTTTTACACTGGCCACACTCCTAAATTTCATAGATTATTTCGTGAAGTTGCTTTTTTATTACGTTATCGCTTTTACCACTCAAAACTTTATCCGGATTCGAATTTTCTTCAGATCCTGAATCGCAGAAATCATGTATATAATTTATTATAAATGCTTCCTAATTCACTTCATATCTTTTAGGGAAACAATATTCGGGAAATTTTGCAACATAGGGGGCCTTTCTATCTTCTTCGCCATCATTTCGTCACTTGTTTTCTGCCTCGACTCATCCAAGAAGTTTATGCGGCATCAAAAAAAAAGTTGCCTACGAGACGTATTCCACGCACTCCCCGTGAGACGAATACGCCGATCACATTTTGAAGCACGCGATGGTGACCTAGGATTATCACCCGGGAGCGTGTCACCCATGAACTCGAGAGTGAATCAGGGCGGTTCTATTTTCTCTCCCCCTCCTCCCCCGGTCCCGAGTCCCTCCAACGGGAGGGAGAGCAGGCGTCGGCCGACTGTGGACGCGTGAAGGCGAGAGCGTTTTATCTGACCGTGCCATTTAAGCCGGCACGTGCTCGACGCGGGGCGTCCTCCAGGGACCGTCCGCGCACGCGAGCCCATGCACCGCTGCCGCCTCGTTTCCGTGCGCCCCTCCCCCCTCGTATCTTGCCTCGCTTCAAAAGAAAGTGTGCCCACATCGAAAGGTATGGCTGCTAGGCGAGGTGCATCAAGCGGACAGGGGGATATGGGAGGGATGGAGTGGGACTTCATCCCCCACCCTGGACCGTCCGCGTCTAAATTATTATCTTCCTCCCCTACGCTTCTCAAATTCATCAATCTTCCTTTCCTGGGCCTACCCCTAATCATCAGCTGACAAAATTAAGGAGATATGTGCCGAACGAGGGCGGATCGTAGAAGTTCTGTAATAGATGTCCATCTCAAACCTCTGTCTACATTTACTCTACTGGCGGATGTCTTCTCTTAAATTGGAATTTTTATATAGCAACCATTAATGTCTCCGTTCGAGTTGAAAAATGACTGCTATTTAATAGCCTATGTTAACAATTATTGAAACATGTAACCTGACTAATCAACTCTATAAAATTTAATTTTTGAGGAAAATTTAAATTTTGAAAATCAAATGATAATATTTGACTTTAAGGGCATCAGTTGGATTGCTGTACCTAAAAGAGGTTTTGGACATCAGTGGTCGAGATGCGGTAGATATTGTACATATTTTTCCCTTATGAAAGAATGTAAAAGTAAAATGCGTTAAACGGTGCTGTCATGAGACGAGGACATTGTTATTGATGGAAGTTAATGATAGGCTACGACGTCTGTGGCTATTACGCTAGTTATATATCGAAGAAAGTTATAATGAATCAACAAACGTATGGTATTAGCTCCTGTAGTCATCGAATTGGCTGCCAATAACCTCGCGCAAATGCTCCATTCATAATGAGTATGTCAGCCGTAAGAAAATTTCATTTTCATTGCTGACGTAAGTATCTTTATAACTAAATCAAGTTTTTCAGTTATAGATAGGAAATAATTTCAACAAAAATGATTAACAATTGTCATTACCAGGCGTGTTTTCTTTTATAATATTGCGATTCCAACATTTTTTAGTCGATTTCCTCACCATATCGGGTACCTCCTTAAATTTTAATTGTAGTCAAGGCGTAGTATACGTGAGCTTTGCTTTGGTTATCTAAAGGCCAAGGTGTGTATTACCACTTAGATGCATGTTTAAACATGTACATAAAATAAATTACTCATTTTAATAGCAATCATGTGCATGCATAGGAAGCATGATACTTTTTTTAGCATGCAACTGACAAGCTCAATAGGTTGACTGTTTCCATTTCATTGTTATAATAAAGACCGCACCCATTGAACATTCTGAACCTCAAGGCCTGTTCGAGGATTATAAAAATGGATGGAAAAGGTTGCTGGGAAATATGAAAGAGGTACTGAATAATTCGAATATAGGATTTTACTTGAGCGAGACTTCTGAAGAATAGAATGTGGAGCTTGAAGCCAACGGAAACCTATAATAAGATTTCAACATGGCTATATGTATTTAATGGAACTGGAGTTACGGGAAATATCACTTGTGTCAAAGGGTAATTTCGTTTAGGATATGTGGGTTACGAATACATATCATATTTTTTATGGATCTAGTAAATAAAACCGTGATATTAAACAGGAATTATCTTCTAAAAATAAACTCTAAATCTTAGAAAATGCTTCTTTGCTATAACTTCCGATCGCTTTCTCTGATCACTCTCTTTAATGAGAGGGGATTTTTTTTAACCTAACATAGAGAAACTCGTCTACTGTTGGTCGTCTGGAAAGTGCCCCAGCAAGTCAATTCTCAATGAGTTCGAACTGGACAGTCATTATCCTGATCAATTACTGCCATTTTTTTAGCTTACCTCCGTTGGCTGTCGTACACAACATTCAACTTCCGATAATAATTGACACATACAATGCTAACAGAGATAATTTTTTTAGTTCATTTTATTTTTTTCTTATTTTAATATGTTTTCAATTTTTCTTTGGCGTTGGATGAAGACTCTTTCTATAGATTTTTCGCAAGAGTAAATCTTAAGTGAAGAAATAAAATAGGTCGGATTCATTTACAATTGCTCCGTTACCCTATAGCCAAGATTTAGATGGTGATCTATCCTTCCAATGCACTGCGAATTACTCCCTCCAGCCTATTCCTCTCGGCGCTTCTTCCATTACCGCATGTCTACCTGATGACCCAACGGCCTGAATGGCGGAGTTGGCCTCAACACAACGGACAGACAACTTTTTGATGGAATCATTGTGACGTAAGAAGTGGCATCACTCGCTGGGGTTTTCAATTTTGCGTCACCCATCCAACTAACCTTCGCAGTGTCATCTTGCGTCAACTCTTGTTTATCCCTAAGTGATGCATGGCGTGCTATTCTCACTTCTCTTGACATTCATTCGGCTAAAGTGCATTTTCCCGAGAATGCAAGACTAAGTAAATCATTAATCTCAAATTCCTCAGAAACGCGTTAATGGTGGCGAATTCTTTGAAGGAATTCAAAAATTTTCACGGGAGTGATGAAGAATGAAGGAATAACGGTAAAAATTGAGCGCAAAATATGCAAAAATTTCAAAAGAAACTGGGTTCATCCGGTAGGAAACGCGTAAGCATTCCAACCCCCAAGTTTCAATTTTGCTTCTCGCCTCGGAAATTTGTCAATCAAACTCTAAATAGGCATGAAGATAACCTAATAATGACCCTATTGGGATTATTTTGAGGACATGAGTCACGGAAAAAGTTTGGTATATTTTAAAAATTGAGAAATAGTTGGAATTAAAAAAAATTCAGAAACTCGGCCAGACATCGAGGGATCCGGGTTCGGATCCCTGTCAAGGCGAATGATTTTTACGCCCTGAAATTGTTGCATTGTTATTAAAAAGTTTCAATGATAACGTTACGTAGAGAAGCAAACATTTAAAAAATCTTATAAAAACTGAGCAAGCACAAAAATTATAAAAACTGAAAACCGAACAAAAAGAGTGATTACACTATTAACTCAAATTATAACTCACCAAAATAAAAAAATGTCGGTGTGTACTCTTTCGGTTTGAAAAACGTGTTCAAAGTTCCCGAAACCATACTCGTATGAATGATAAATCCTTTGGCTTGTTCTCTTTTCATCATTGACGTATTTATTACGTTCTGGTCACCCTACTCACAGAAAACGCAATACTTATTCAAACAATATAATAAACGGAAAAATATTTTGAATCCGAACCGAGCTAACATTGAAAATTGGTATTATTCGTTTCCGATTTCAGATTTGAAAGGAGCACTATATGATTTCATTCAGGAAAGGAGGTTGTATTCCCGAAACGGAGCAAGTGTGACCACTCTGAATGTCGGTCTCAATTATACACCTATGACGTCTAGCCAATAAATACGCAAATCGGTGAAATCTGGCGGCCATGACGCGGTATATAGCCCCTCCCACTAGCGGCGCTAGTTGCCTGAGTCCCAATGAGCCGTCTGTGCTTGGCGGATCGTCGAGCTGTGCGTATGGTGCCAGTTATGTTAGTTTCTGTTTTTCTTGTTTTTACTGTTTATCGAAAATGGAAATCGACGAAATCATAGAGCAACGAAACAACATCAAGTTTTTTGGTGAAGTCCGGCAAAAGTTACCAAGAAATTACTGAAATGTCGACGGCTGTTTACGTTGATAATGCTCTGAGGAAAACATCCATTTTCAAGTGGATTAAGCGTTTTAAATATGGCCGACGAGATGCCACGGATGATGCAAGGTCGGGACGACCTTCAACCACCTTGTGTTAACGACAACATTGATCATGTGCGGTCACTTGTCCTTACCGATCGTCGAAAAACTGTCCGCATTATAGCTGATGAACTGATGAGGGTAAAAAATGAGGAAAGCTTCACACTTCCACACAATTGCGATGCAATACGACCATGGTTTCGATTATGTGCAGCATCGAAACCATGGTCGTATTGTATTAAAAGTGTGTGGAAGTGTAAAATTTTTCTTATTTTTTACCCTCATCATGAAGGAATTCCACAAAGTGAAGCCTGAAACTGTTAGCCTGATGAACCGAGCTTAGGAAAATCAACAGTGCACACTATAGTATTTTAACCGAACATGATGGATAGATCACTCACCATGACATTTCCAAAATGTACCTGTACATTCAGCATTGATTGTTTGAACAAATTCAATAACTATCCTTTGTCATTCTCCTTATTCGCCAGATCTCGTTCCCTATGACTTTTTCCTATTCCCAAAATGCAAAAATGTGATGAGGGAACATCACTGGGAATATGTCGACAAAATAAAGCAAGAAACGACGAGAAAACCAAGAAGCCTAACTGCCGAGGACTACCAAGGGTGCTTAAAACAGTGGAAAAGAAGATGTAACAATTGCATAGCAACGAATGGATAGTACTTTGAAGGGGACAAAATCGATGTAGGCTAAATTTTGCAAAATAAAGTTTTTATGGCCTCAGATCGAGTATTTATTGGACAACCCTCGTATTGTACGCTCATGATAGTAGTCGAGTATGATGCGAGAGGAATTAAATGTTTACCTCCGGTTTAAAATGAAACGGTTCATTGCATCAGTCACTTCACTCACTGCAATGGGAGCACTCGATGCCGTCGTAAGCGTATTTGGACAAATCCCCAAAGCACTCCGAGGTGCAGCCGTTTCCATCGATGGAATTCGCGAAAGAGCAGACTAAAATCCGCCAACCAATGGCAGTCCTCGACTCGGCTCTCTCGACTCGACGCGATAGCTCGTGTAATATCTCCCGAAGCATATCTTCTCACAGGTGAATAATATTATATAAACCGAATGGTGTACCGTTGCATGTACGTATCACTCACTTCTCGCAGTTGTGATAACTTCATATAAATTGAGGAAAATAAAACTGCTAGGTTTTTGTCCAATCGAGTTTAATGTCAATCAGCAATCGTAAGTTACGTATTTAACAAAATCGAAGTCTTCTGGATGTGAACGGGGTTCGTTGCCGCTTAAAGGACTTTTTAATGTCCAATCATTCAAAAATATAGAAATTAAATAAATACATTTCGTTGAGTAACTAGGTGTCGTCGTAAATAACTAACTAATTAACTCCTCCAAAATTTTTAACATAACTGTAAATACCACATCGAGACGCCAATTTTCAATCGTTGACATTTATCGCTGGATATAGTTTTTATAGGTTGAGATATCAGCATTCCGAACGTAACAGCCTAAGTTAAGTTTATATTGAGGGAATACATAGTATATTTTCACTATTTTCCAGTTGTCTGAACATAATTCCGCTTGTTTTGAAGGTCAGAATATGAATGAACTGAAAGAATCACCAATGAGGAAGTACTGGAGATGGTGGGTGAGGAGAGTGGTTTGTTGAGAGAAATCCTATGGAGGCAGGAAAAATGGATGAAAGGCGTATTGAGCGACAGTGGGATGTTGAAGAAGGTCATAGAGGGGAGAATGTTAGGCAAACGAGGAAATGGCAGGAACAGGATAGGGATGTTGGACGAGATGAAGGGAGGAAAGAAGTACACAGAGATGAAGAGGGACCTGATGTAGAGTAGGTTGCTGGATTGGGTTTTGTTTGGAGTTACAAAATATTTATTTGATAGTTGTGTCCATCCAAAAACCTACCTTAACCGGTAGATTACCTAATAATAATAATATATATATTTCTACAAAAAGGGTGGTCTGAAAATTTTCCGACCTAATAATGATACATATTTTTTCTGAAATTTTCTGGTTCGGAAACTTTTCAGACCACCCACATGTACATATATATATGTGTGTGTGTATGCATATATATATTTATATATATTAACCTTAAACACAGTAATTAACCTTAAGGTCGATTTGGCAGGTGGTGATGATAGAGTTCACCCGACGGCGTGTGAAATTCACACATCAGGATAGGGGGGCCCGTTCCATTCCCTGTGCCGGTTATGGTTTCCCAGGAAGATATGGTACCCGAAAAATCACATAGCTTGGGTGTAGCTGCAGGTGCCCTCTCTTGTGCCTTGAGGCGGAGTGCCTTGCCCGGGTATCGAACCCGGGTCTCCCGGTCAGTAGTGCAATGCTCTATCCCCTGGACTGCCGCGACCCACATACGAGTATGCATGAACGAACACCTAAAGGGACACTCACATTTCAGTAAATTTATGTATCGTATACACGTACATGAGAATAGTACTCGTATATAGAGTTCCATCCGCCCTCCCGGAGATTATCTCCCCAATTTCCGTTCCCTCTCCAACTCCTCACTAGCCCCTCATTCCTCCATCTCATTCTCGCACTTTTCGCCATTCTCCGTTCCCCCCTAACTCTTCTTCGCGCTCCCTTGGCGTCGCAATCCGTTTCTTTCCCGAGAGACCACCGCCGTCGCGAGAGAGAGAGAGAGCTACAGGAAAGGAGGAGATGGAGAGAAAGAGTGAGAGGGGGAGAGTTAGGAAATGGTGAAGAAGGAAGGTGGGAAAAGGGAGGGGCGAGTGATTCATCTCCAGCTCTGCCCCCCACTCTCTCCGACTCCAACCCCACAACGCGCTCCCCAACGTATTTTCATTTCGTTTTAAAAAACTTAATGGTTTCAATATATTTTCCTCGCGTCGGGTTCAAAAAGCGTTCCACTAAAGAGTTAAATGCGGTCGCCTTGGACGTTGGTAACGCGAAAAGAGTGTGGGGAGGAGGAGGACGGAAAGAAAGGAGTGAGTTTGAGAAAGGGGAGAGAGAGAGGGAGAGAGTGTGCGGGTGAATGAGGAAGGGGGGCTCAAAAAAGATTCATAGGCTTCGCTCCTTGGAGGCGGGGCTACGGCGGGGAGGGTGGGGTAAATGGATGGAGTAGGGTTGTGTGGGGGAGGGGGGCACGGGCTGGGGGTTTGGTCGAGAGAAGGAATGGTTGAAGACGAGGGGATGAAGGGTTCGGTGAGGCGGTCAGGGAAGATTAGGGGAGGGGTGAGCAAGTCTTTAATCCTTTATATAACATATCTTAACCTTTTAATGCTATTTACTGTATAATGAAAGTAGGCTGTTGCCCGTTGTAATGAACTCAATACAATATAAAAACCGAAAAAATGAGTGGAACACACAGACGTCACATGCACAGAAGAAACACAGAAAACAATAAACAAATGCTTGCTCAATTTTTAAAGAGTAATTTTGGTGTTCTCAGCCGATTTAATTTGTGTGAGAGCTCGACTCCGGGTATATATTCCAAATCAGCGGCTCGTTGTGTACTAAAAAACATTTATATACATACGCTACGAAAAAAGGGTGCTATTTATTATTTTTTACGGTATCAGCCACCTTCATCAATGTAAGAGCACGGCTTCAAAACGTCTAGCGAATTTTAAGAATTCATTGTAGTGTACATCATCTTATCAGGAGACGGAGAAGGGCTGCTCCATACGGAACTTAAGGTGAACTGCATTGGGAGGGGAACCGACGAATATTATACTAAAAGGAGTAAAAACGAAAATCTCTGGGGTAACGAAGATTCGCAAGTATAAAAATATAACTCGTTTTCCACAAGGATTTCCATGAGCACCCGCCATTTCAGAAGCGGCCTTGTCGCCGAAGCGTCAATACGAGTAATTCATAGTCATTAACGGGATCGGGATGATGCGGTGGCTAACGTATTTGCTTCCCTCCCTGAGGTTGCAGGGTTCGAAACCCGGCAGATTTTTTTCGGTGATATCCCGATCCCTCCTTTGTGGAAAGCACTGAATGAGTACGCCGTCCGTTGGATAGGACGTTAAGCTGCGGACCCCTTGGCATCTTTCGTTAAGAGGAGGCTAATGCCGACGCCGGATTTCTCTCCACCCTTTCTCTTTTCTCATCCATCCCTAATAATGCAAATCACCCTCTAGCTGTCGGTCGCCTCCCCTAAGAATTACTACTACTACGAGTATGTACGCGGATGTCCTTTCTTTGTGTTTCGATAAGTTGTAAAAAGATTATATATATTTCAGTCGTCGATGAACAGTATTCCTTTTCGAATATAATTCGTCAAGACTTTCGTGTGGAGCATGACTCTCTATGTTCCGAAACTTGGAACATTGGGAAAGTGGACCAGCGAAGAATAGAAGTCTTTGAAATATGGTGCTGGAGGAGAATGCTGAAGATTAAATGGACAGACAAAGTGAGGAAAGAGGAAGTATATAGAAGAGCAGAAGAGGATAGGACCATACGGAGAATTCTACGACGAAGAAGGAATAGATGGATTGGAAACACACATTGAGGCACAATGGATTGATTAGGAATATAATAGAGGGGAAGATTCCACGAAGAAGACCAAGAGACAACTTCATGGGACAAACTACGAAGGAAGTAAAACAGAGAAGGTATCAAGAATTTCAGGAAACTGACATTAAATAGAGAAGAATGGAGGGCTGCAGTAAACTAATCCTAGGATTAAAATACTGATGATATATAAATATATATATATAGCATGTATATATATATATTGTTAATATATATACATATATGCTATATTATATGCTATATTATTTCGAAAACATCCATGCCCCTCTTTATTTCTGGACTCCTCCGGAAGAGAAACCCTTTTGGCTCGAGTTGGCCAGGGAGATGATTTGATAAATATCCCTCGGCGGGGAAAAGAAAAACAAAAGCGCAATCGCTGGCACACATCATCATCACCTCCCGGAAGAGGAATGCGTGAAAGGGGGTGGAGGAGGGGAATCGGGAGGGAAAAATATATTTGGTGCCCGCGCGCGGTATAACAAACATTAGGCTTTAAGTTTTGACGTGCTCCTCGCAGTCTTTTGTTATTCGCGCGCGGTGGGGGAGGAGCACTCTCCCGCCCTCCACTCTTCATCCCCCAAGGGGAACTTTGGGGAGGGGAAGGCACGAGGGAAGATTAAGGGGGCGGAGGGAAAGAAAGTCTGCTTCAGATCTTGTTCTGACTTTATGTACATACGTACATCCGCCACCTCCGTTCCGGCGCGAGCAAAAAGAACACAAGCGCATCGGGATTTATCTTAAACGAGCGAGTCGTAAAATATGATTCCGGAAAGTTCCCTTGATGAAAAAATATGAAATAAACCCAAAGCGTTGGCGGTTGATGGGTCAAAGGGACCGGCCGCCCCTTAATTGTGTGATGATCCCACCCGAAATTTGTGTTGAAACGTTTAGGTCCGGATCGATAATGCGAGGTCTAATTTAGGGCCGGCTGGCTACGTCCTTCTCCTTCAAAGGGGAAGGAATCTTCCCCACAAAGCGAAATTATGTGTTTTAATTGGGGGCTATCTCAGGGGAAATCTACGAGACTAATTAGCGCAGATTCCATGGAAATTATTAGCCTCTTCAGCTGGAAGTATGATGAGGACTATGATTCCAAGTCTCCTCTTTTATTTTTTTATCATGTGCGCCCGAACACTTGCTTTCCTTATCCGATGCTTTGCGTTTTCCTCTTAGCGGCCGAGATATGGCGATGTACAGGTATTCACTTGCGTAGACGCGCGTAGCTTTACCGTCTTAACTAGTGACACATTTACAAAATAGAATGATTCATTTTCAGTTGCTTTTTAAAAGTTGTTTAATTCATTTTAAATCTCAGTAGATACAAAAAACAATGTGTATCTTATCACGGAAACATCCATCTCAAGATATTGAGGTGAGAAGGTGAAATATGGAGTCATTATTCAAGCGGTGTACTTAATTTTCTGTTTCGAGAGTCACGAGCTGAAAAATCTAAAAGGACCGCTTTCTCCGTGTAACCAGTTGTTTGAAACAAAATACTGAAGAAAGCTAGACCTGATTCCAAAGACTTGAGGATAATAAGAATGGATAGATAACAATACAATTACAACTTGTGGACTCTTTTGCAAAACATAGCAGTATATTTGTTACAATTTTAATGCAAAACTCTCCGAATTGGACTTGGATGAACTCTTTTAATAATTTATTTTTTTACCTAATATCCTGAAATTTTTGGCAGGTTTTTCACGCCCCATTCTTTATGTCGCTTTGTATTTACTCTTATTATAATTTTTATTACTATTGTTATGTGTCTGACGAAGGATGACATGGAAGAAGGGACCTTAGGTCTCAATTTCGGCCGAATGAAGAC
Source organism: Hetaerina titia (assembly GCA_037158775.1). Classification (NCBI taxonomy): domain Eukaryota; kingdom Metazoa; phylum Arthropoda; class Insecta; order Odonata; family Calopterygidae; genus Hetaerina; species Hetaerina titia. Next base: position 10,211,671 of record CM073773.1, on the reverse strand, counting down.
GTTTATCTATATATCTTAGTCATTTAAAGTTATGTACCATTTAATATCTCTTGCATTTAAAATATTTTATAGCTAAATGACCAATGCCAATAAACTTGCATTCCGTACATTTGCAGTGACCGTTATGCTAACATGTCCCTGAAGTTTCAATTTTTTACTTTCTCTGATACTGCTAATATTTTCATGTACACCTAATAAAAACCTTATAAATTTGCCAGTAGGTACTCTTATGCTATTAACTACTGACATAGTAAACATTAACATTTTAAAAATTATATCTGTTTACTGCGATCGATCCAAGGATCTATTTTAGTTAATCGCATCGTGGCCTCTAGTCAATCAGTATAAAGGGCACGCTTCTGACAAATTGATTTCCCTCCTCCAGTCGCAATCCCTGGCTATATCTCTGGAGTGTTGAAAATATTAATTTTTTTTCCTTCCTCGTGCGATCATTTTAGTCTTTGCAATTGTAAATGTGAGAAATAACACTTTGGGCTTGACTGCTTAATGATCATAAATCTGGGAGATTTGTTACTCCTCGCTCCCCCTCCCCCCCCCCAAAGGTCAAAGGACGACGGTTCAATTAATTCTCTCGGGGGTCCGTAAGATCCGTTGGGAACCGGAAACGTTGAAACTCAAGAAACGTGATCCAAAGAGTGAAATGAATATAAAAATGAACTCGTGAAACTCCACGATTTAACCATCTGAAGCATCCATCACGTGAACGTCTGTGAAGGTGTTAAACTCAAATCATTTGATTTGATTTGCCGAAGCTTTATTTTCTTGGGATCAGTTCAATCGCATCGTTTACGGAGTAATAATGAATTCATTTATCAGCTTACATCCTTCAATTAACAATACGCGAAGTTTTTTTCTAATATACTGGCATAAACTAAGTGATATTCCTGCTTAAATGATCCATCAATTAAAAATATGGCCAAAGTTTGATGCAAATAAATGAAAGATGCGTGCAAATCTAATACAAAATACGAATCACGTAAGATTTGGTGCTTTACTGGCGGACGATTGAGGCCTGTTTTCGTCGCAAAACAGGAATCAGTTTCGTCGTATTTATTTCAAATTAAAGATGAGTAAATTTCGCCCAATTGACATGCACTCGTACATTTCCACGGACAGATGAAAGATGTATCCATGAGGATAATATAATTTCAGCACTGTGTTATTGTTTCAAACGACATGCCCTTTGAACTATAATCATATGAATCTCATATTGCCCCGTAATGTTTTCTTGCATCAAATCAGGCGCCGCCTCGCCCCATGATTGAAAATCCCGGGGACGAAATGGGACAATCCTATGAGGTCGGGAAGATTTCAAGTCACACAAGTCCAGGAAACAACTACCTAACGGCATTCTCCTCGTCCCTTTGAATCGCCGATACTCATGCCCGCGCGCACGATGTCATTAGAATTCTTTCAGCAAACCGAGCCATCCGACCGTGACACATGTTCCAGTTTCCTTCCCATTAAAGAGTTATTCCATCGATTTTCTCCGATCCGTCTACCTAACTCTCCTTGAGCACACATATTCCTCCCCCACCCTTTGCTCTTCCTCCCGCTGTCCGAAGATCGCGAGCGATAGGCCAAAAGGAGCGAGAAAAAAACACGTGCAATTTCCCCGGCGATAGCCCTGGCCTAGACGGTCAACTGGTTGACTCCTTAAATGCAAAGGCGCTCCTCCACCCGCCTGCCTCTTCGCCCACGCCGGGCGCACGGCGATGGGAAAATGCCATTCACTCTCGCGATCCACTCCGCGCGTCCGTCAGCCTCGGGAACTCCCCAAACAGAAAGGGAAAGGTTGGGCAAGAGTCACCTCGAGGAGTGCGATGGTGAAGGGTGGAGAGGAAAATCCGAGCTGCCTCCCACACCCTCCACCGAAGTTCCTTTTCCTCCTGCCCCCGTCTTTATTGGGGAGGAGGGTCTGGGAGGGGGGAGGAGTCGGAGGAAGGCGGAAGGGAAGGGTGCAGAAGAGAAATGAAATCGAGGCGGGCAGGCCGATCTATGCTCGATGCACACATTTTCCCACGGGGAGGCGTCGATAGCTCGTTTTCCCAGACCCCTGAACTTTTCGACTGGTGTGCGATTGCATCGGGAGAAGTGCCTCCTCGAGACGAAATCGAGCGGGTGGAGGTCGTCAAATGCCCTCGGTCTGCAACTTAGTCCACCTCCGAGCGTGATGCGAGTCAGGGTTTTACTTCGGAGCAGTAGTAATTATAAGGGAGAGGCGACCGACACGTGAGGTTATTCGCGCCGTTATGGAAGGGTGGGTAATTCGGTAGGGGTGGGATGTTCAGGGAATGCAGGAAAAGTGGAAAGAAACCCGGCGTCGGAATTTAAGGCCACTCTTAACTAAAGGCGCCGAGGGATCCAAAATGTGAAGTCCCATCTGCCGGAAGGCCACATGACACTGAGGAAGTGATCGGCCCCTGCCAGTGAAAAATTCTGTCACCGCCGGTATTCGAAGGTCCAGAACCTTCGAGTTAGGGCGCCAGAATGCTAGACACCGCACAAATCTTGTCTTCTTAGTACTTATTTCAATATGATTAAAGTTATCATTTGGTCTCAATGCGGACATTAGGTCGTAGGCAGCGGCGCACATTTCATATGCACGTAGATTTATGCATTTTCATAGCCTTCTCCCCTTCGTCGACCCAGGTCAGGAGTGGGTATTGACAGATAATTCCATTGTCCATAAGAATATTCCATTGCATATAGGAAGAGGTTCCTTCAGTCTATTCCTTGAGAAAGGTGGCTTCACCACTGAAAATTCGAAAACGTGTGAGTTTCTTTTCTTTTTGTGTTTCTGTATTTAGTTTTTGTTCGCTAGTGCGAACTTGATATACTCGTACATTATAATTCTCATCCGTGAGACTTTCACATAAGTTAAAAAAAAATATATATATATATATATATATATATATGTAACTTAAATGGACTAGTCGCCACAAATAGAGAAACACATAAAAGAGGGACTCACTGGGTCTCGAATTTTCGGTGGTGGAGGTTTCGGTTTTCACCTTTCTCAAAAGCAGTTAGGAACAGAACTCTGTTCCGAACTGCTCTTATAGAAACACTGTATGGTAGAGAACTTCAGGCCGACAAGGTTAGACATAGAAAAGGAACATGACGTAGAGGAAGATACCTTAGGTCCAGACATACTCGACGATGAAATAGAAAGGGCATTGAAGGAGATGAAAGCAAATAAGGCCGTGGGGGTGGACAACATCCCTGTGGAACTGTTGAAATGGTTAGGGGAATGTGGGAAGAAGACTCAAAATGGACTGATTCGTAGTATCTATGACGAAGGAATCGGGCCGGAAGATTTTGTGAGATCAGTGTTAGTTCCTATTCCGAAAAAGGTAAAGGCTACATCATGTGAGGATTGCAGAACAATAAGTTTGATATCCCACGTAGCTAAAGTTATTCTCAGGATCATCAGCAAAAGGATAGAGAGTAAGGCAAATGATTACTTAGGGGATGATCAGTTTGGGTTCAGGAAAGGAAGAGGTACGCGTGATGCCATTGCAGTAATGAGATCACTAATTGAGAGGAATATAGAATACAATCAAGACGTTTTTGCCTGTTTTGTAGATTTCGAAAAGGCGTTTGATAGAGTGAATTGGGAAAAATTAATGCGTGTATTGCAGAAAATAGGGAAGGATTGGAGGGACAGGAGACTGATCCGCAACCTGTACATGTCTCAGACTGCTCAGGTGCGAGTGGGGAACGGAGAGTCCGGATGGGCAGTGTTAGGAAGAGGGGTAAGGCAGGGTTGCCCATTGTCACCAGTGCTGTTCAACGTATATGTGAAGGAAATGATTAAAGAGACATGGGAAGAACTGAAGGTAGGAATGAAAGTCGGAGGGGAATTCGTAAAATCGGTAGGTTTGCTGATGACCAAGAATTAGTTGCTCAGTCAGCCAAGGGGTTGCAAGCATTGCTGAGTGACTTGGAGGTTCAGTGCGATAGATATGGGATGGGAATCAATATTGATAAAACAAAGGTTATGCGATTTTCCAGAAAGAAAAAGGCTAAGCTAAATATTAAAATAGGAGGGGAAAAATAGAGCAGGTAGAGCAGTTTACATATCTCGAAAGTGTTTTGGACCAACTCGGTCAAAGTAGTAAATGATTGCTCTAGGTAAGGAGACTTTCCCAAGGATGAGGGAGTTGATGACGGAAATACTGAGTAGGGAGGTTGAGAAAAGACTCGTAAAAACTTTGATATGGAGCGTAGCTATGTACGGCGCGGAAACGTGGTCGTTGAAGCAGAAGGATAGGCGTAGGTTGGAGGCTTTCGAAATATGGGTGTGGAGAAGAATGGAGATGGTGAAATGGACCGAAAGGAAAACAAATGAGGAAGTACTGGAGATGGTGGGTGAGGAGAGGGGTTTGTCGAGAGAAATCCTATGGAGGCAGGAAAAATGGATGAAGGGCGTATTGATCGGTAGTGGAAGTTGAAGAAGGCAATAGAGGGGAGGATGTTGGGCAAACGAGGAAATGGCAGGAACAGGATAGGGATGTTGGACGGGATGAAGGGAGGAAAGAAGTACGCGGAGATGAAGAGGGACCTGATGTAGATTAGGTTGCTGGATTGGGTTTTGTTTGAAGTTACAAAATGTTTATTTGATAGTTGTGTCCATCCAAAAACATACCTTGACCGGAGATTACCTAATAATATATGTATATAACTTTTGGGCGACACAATAGAATAGAGAATAAAACAGATAACACGTAAAAGGACTCTCACACTGTAGATTATTTGAGCTTTCGGCCTACTCCGAGGCCTTATTCAGGTCAGACATGTATATATATATATATATATATATATATATATATATATATATATATATATATATGTAATATGCAATGGAATATTCTTATGGACAAAGGAATTATCTTTCAATACCCACTCCTGACCTGGTTCGACTAAGGGGAGAAGGCTATGAAACTGCATAAATCTACGTGCATATGAAATGAGTGCCGCTTATGGAGATAATTAAAGTTGTTTTTCAACAGCATATGTCATTTTACAATAGTCTGCCCTTCTTTTGATCAATTTCGAACATTCGGCATGCAGCGTTCTGATTTGATTTATTGTGAGAATTCTTAATAGCATTAAAGTTAATGTTTTTATTTGTAAGAGATAATAATGAAGACATTAAATGGAATTGTGAGAAAGAACAATGACGAAGTTTAAATGTGGTGGGATCTAATTTAGCAGCTAGGTGATATTCGAAGAAGACGGAGGAATTGTTGAAAAGTAGTGAGATATTTTTAAGTACACGAAACAAATGGGATATGTAAATTTATTGAGGAAGAGGATGGAAGAGAAGAGACCTTTTGGACATCTTGAAGGCAGGCACGAAGAACTGAAGAAGAAAGTGATGTAAAATGAGGAAGAGAAAGTTCACGCGACAAGTGATAGGCACATAATTGTTATAAGGACCGCGCTTAAATAGCTAGACAAATTAACCTACATTTAATAGATAGATTATTACACGTTTTTAATTTATTGGTCTTAAAAATGAATGCTAGACTTTCCACTTAAAGGCAGCTTTGGTATAATTAGATTTTTCGAGTCTTATGGTGTAACTAGTCACAAGATAGTAAGTCCCTCGTGAAAAAATAAGTATTATTTTTTGTCTACAAACAATATCCACGACGTCTCGACCTAAGGCATGTTCCACATTGGACGTCTTCCTTTGCTTTGCTAGAAATTTCAGACCCTTGAACTGAGTACACTTACATTCCTTTGGCTAACTTGCACTGGGAGCCCCTGGAAACTAGAAAGAGCCCGCGCGAGATAAAACAAACTACGCAGCTATCAATCGCACGATTTTCCTTGTGGAATCGACAAAGAGCAATCCAATAGTCTCACAAATCACCGGCAGGTCCCACGATAATGACAAAATTAGAGAGATATGGAATCTCGAACCGATGCATTCAAGGATTCGTTTTTCCCTCTTGCTCAGTTCACGACCACTACTCCTCCAAGAGATGGGAACATTGTTACAGCATGTAATTTAAAGTTCTTTTTTTACGGACTTCCTCGTCTAAATTTCCATGGCAGGCTGGCACTGCCATGCCCTTTTGCCAACACCCACTGCCACGTGTCCTCTTAACGGGTCGTCCATTATGGTCTAAATGTGTAGTTTACCTCACTGATGACTGACTCACCGTCTCATGTGTTCAAACTCCTTCACCCCTCGTCCCACCGAGATGTGTTCCATCGCACCAAAGCACCGCAAGGCATGTGTGCTATTCGTCGTGGGTGAATGGCTTTTCTACCACTGCCGATAAAAGAATTGACTCTCATGGTCTCTTTCATAGTCCCTATAGGCAAGTTTTTGCTGGATCTATTATTAATTGTCTATTATTTTTCTCAAATTGAATAATTTTACAATTTTCCGATAACTTTTCTCTTCGAAAAATCTACGTCAAAGTCGTTAAACTTAAAACTCTGCGGAAATAAATAGACACGACTTGCCTTCCGGTTAAATATAGTACGATCAACATGAAAATTTAATTACTTTAGAAAAATTATGATAAACTTGAGCTTTTACGCCGAGATTTTACACATTTCGTGCTTCGTTTTTCCTTATAAGGTTTTCGTGAGATATTTCAAATGCACGAATTTCCTTAAATTGTGAATAAGCTTGATCCATGATAACCTGCGAGTAAAAGGCATTTGCTTTTAAGGACGATCGATTAAGAGACAATGCTGGTATGATCTGCAACAACACCCGAAGCTGTCTTCGCCGTAAGTCATTCATAAATCACGTTGTACTCAAAAGGTTGGAGGGTAGAGCATTAGTTCGTTCAGAATGTGAAAGGGTGGTATGCGATACGCCGAAGAAATGTGTGATATCACTCCAAAAGTATTAAATTATAGTCCACTCGATTAGGGAAAATGGGTAGGTGTTGGCTCGATATTATGTGATTTTAAACGAGGGTTTGGAAATTATGACAAAGTGCGGCAAAGAGGGATGGAGCGGAAAAATGGTCTAATATAGTGTGACTTCATACAAGGATGACCCCATGGCTCAAGGCCGGCCCCTTTGGAGAAGGAAAAAGTAAAGCTGTGAGTTCATAAATCTCTTCCAGTTCATTTGAGTTACCTCGATAATCAGGCTCTGAATTTCTGATAAAACCCGGCTAGTTTTCATGGTTCACAACTGGTCATTTCATCTATTACTTTACCTCAACTGGCAATGTTAAAATCGACCGATAAATAGAACAAAAGTATTATTCGTGGGACGACGTATTGCCAGCGGGAGCATTAAGTGCAAGAAATTTTTAATGAAGGGATGTGAATGTTTTTCTAGATTGGAGTCAGCGTATGCCTTTCAGTGTGCGGAAAATTTCCATCACGCTATTACATCTGCTGCCAAGTAAATATTCGTAGTTCAACTTATATCCGCCGCACGAAACATTATTTGCAAAATTAGAGAAATACTTTCGTAGCTCATAGAAAGTTCAAAGAGATCATCATTTTTTCCTCGGGACCGGGAAGGGATAGAAAGTTATGGTCGGGCTTTAAATTCGTGGGTACTCTTGAAAAGTAGCTAAAAAACGCATCCCAATATAGCGGGAGCTATATTGGGATGCGTTTTGAAATATGAGAAACGTTCGTTCGTGGGTGTGACAGTTCAAAGAGGGTCGAACGGCGCGTGACAACGAATCCAAGAAGCCTCGGCCACGACCCAGCCGGTTTTTCCCGTGGACTAAAAATCCTCTACAAATCATTTTCGGTGGCAATAAAATAATGGTTTCGGTGTCGCAAAAAACATTTTCGTCATCGAGGAGAGCATATCGAATGGAAACATAATTTTCAAATGCATGGTACCAGTATTCGTCAGAAAAATTAGGAGACATTAGCACATGAACAACCTTCGTAGAGCCTCCTTTTCCCTCAATCAATACGCGTTAAAACTCTTCCGTTCTATTAATATCAGACTCTAATATATAGTATTCACCATCGTCACTCTATGCTGATTATCTGGCCCTAGTCATCTAACAGAGAATTTGGATGGAACCTTTTTGCTCACACTTGGTTCCAAATTTAATATATTTTTCGATTCAAATCCCTTTAATGAGAGGGCGTGTCAACATATTGTTTTTGTTGAGCACACCTCAAGGAGGAAAACGAAAAAAAATTAATTGTTTCAAACCGATGTAACTTGTGTCCAAAACAAGGGCCATCTTAAGCCCAGGCATAATAAGTCAAAGGGGTGAAGGAGAGTGTTTCTACAAATCTCTCACATTTCCGTCGACGCAAGGAAAAGATTGTGCGGTAGTGTATGGGTCTGGTCAGAGGAGATCAAATCACCATCTCTCTCTCTCACTGACCTTTTAAATGTATTTTTAAAAGCTCCGAAAGGATATCGCGTGGAAAGCCCGTTACTTATATCGGCCTTTGTTTTTTTGAAACACTAAATTAGCCTCGCGTCAAGTTGACTCGCTTTCGCCCAAAACGCGGCTCATCCCCTCGCGCATCCCACACAGAATTAGTGAGCATTCCTCGCCTCACAATGCCTCCTCCGACTGTGGAATCCACCCCCTGCGATATCCATTCTTCACCGAAATTCATTCCCTTCGGCCCACCGGAAAAATAGGCGTCCCTCTTAAACCACCAGATTCCGTCCCTTGTGTCCTGGAATATTAGTGTCCTTGAGTGCTGGAGTATTTCCAGCATTCACCATTGTTCAGGTATTATGAACTTTACCCGGAAGTGTATTTCCAACACATTGTAAATTTTAGTGTGTGCTCAAAAGGATGGCGTTGAACACAATCAATCGAGTTCCCGGAAATAAAGGTTTTCACATGCTTTGTTTTACTGTAGAGGACACGTAGACGTAGATGTAGAACTGTAAATGGTGCGTTCTCAACAGTTTAATTTTAGATTTCACTTGAGAATTCAGTCGCAATTATGATTTTGGAATTTTCTGTCAACGAAAAGGTTTCCTCGTATTCTGCTACACGTTCAGATCAAGTACTTCTTCTCAGTTTACTGTTTTTAAGCTTTTCTTTATCGATCTCTATATGTTTAAATATTGAAAGTAAAGCATGTACACTAATGTTTCAGGCAAAAGAAAATAATGAGAATAAGGAATATGATGAATAAATAATAGGATTTGTATGAATTAACTAATGATAATGATCTGATGGCCGGTTTGCCAAATGAATAGAATCTGCTAGCTCTACTCCAGCGTTCATTGTCGGCCCATATGGGCACACATACACCGTCCCGGTGAGCGAGAACCCACCCCAACCGGTCATTTAACATACAAGATAAAACCATGACATTCCAAAAAACCTCACATCCGTGTGCGTGTTGTTTGTGAGAGACGAGAAACTTATGATTTAGAGTAAGCTTTGCTATAACAGAGGTTTACAATGGTGGTTGAAGCCGACAGGTAACGGCTCATTTAGAAACTAGGTGAAACTAGGCGGAGGAAAGTTATTACATGGCATACAAATGGAAAGATTTAGCGTGAATTTGGAATAATGTCCGTACAGGTGGACTAAGGCGGAATACAAACGCGAGGTACAAACTAGCATGAAGAGGAGAATGAATGAAACTTCATAGTAACAGACATAGGAAAGACTCATAGGCGAGTTACGTCCTTAGGCAGTGTATATGTACAGGGTTAGTCCGGAAAATAAGTGTACTGAGCTCAGGAAAAAAAAATTATTACACTTTTACATATCTTAAGCTAATATTCCTCAAAATAGGACCCTTGTGAGTCGATACACTTGTTCCAGCGGCGTTCCCATTCCTGGAACGCTCCCGCGAAGGCATCATCGGGAACCTCTCGAAGACACGTCGTCACGGCCTCTTTGACGGCGTCCAAAGTCCCGTATCGCGTTCCTTTCAAATTGCTCTTTATCTTCGGGAACAGAAAGAAGTCCGGTGGTGCCAAGTCCGGGCTATAGGGCGGGTGCGGCAGCGTTGCCACGCCGTGCTTGGCCAAGAAGTCCTACACGACAAGCGCGGCGTGAGACGTCGCATTGCCGTGATGCAGCCGCCAGATGTTTTTGATCGCTGGCCGGACGCGGGCGACTCGTTTTCGAAACCTGTCGAGGACTTGGACGTAAAATGCAGCATTTACAGTTTGTCGTTCAGGTACAAATTCGTAGTGGACGACTCCCCTTTTGTCAAAAAAGACAATGAGCATCGCCTTGATCCGAGATTTGCTCATGCGAGCTTTCTTTTGACGGGGTGATGATGGGGTGTGCCACTCCTCACTTTGTCTCTTCGACTCCGGGTCGTGCTCAAAGACCCACGTCTCGTCACCCAAAACAACGTTCTCTAAAAAATGTGGATCATTTTTGCAGTGATCCGCAAGTTGTGTCGCGACTTCCAAACGATTGAGTCTTTGATCATCACTGAGCACTTTCGGCAACAACTTTGCACAAATTTTTCGCATCTGTAATTGGTCCCTAATAATCTCGTGCACTATTGTTTTTGGCACATTACACTGCTCTGCTATCATCCGAACACTAAGACGACGATCAGAGTTCAGTACATCGCGAACTTTTCGCACATTTTCGTCGGTGAGTGTCGTTGATGGGCGTCCAGGCCGTGGTTCGTCGTCGACCTTTCCGTCTCTGCCCTCCACGAACATCTTGTGCCACCGAAAGATCATGTTTCTGGACATGGCTGACTCCCCGTAAGCCTGGTTAATCATACCGACAGTTTCGGTAGACGATTTCCCAAACTTTACCGCAAATTTGATGGAATAACGCTGCTCCAAAAACTTCGGCATCGCGTTCCGTGACGTGGGTCGAGCGTGGAGGTTCGCGTTAACAGAGCTCCTCACTACACCACAGCTCAGAGCCGACTGCCTTTTTCAGCGTCGCTTGCCAACATACCCCCCTCCAATCGCAGCCCGTCAGAGCGGTGCTGGGCCTGCCTGGAGCGGCGGGAAAAAATCAGTACACTTATTTTCCGGACGAACCCTGTATGCTTACAGTTGATATCGTAATCCCAGATGTCAGATAGCCCTTTGGCGCGAGTGGGGAACCGTTTTATGTTCTTGAGACCTGGAAACCTGACGAATGGGTGGGACTGATTTATCGGGATTATATGTGTATATATATGTTTGAATGGGTCGCGGTGGTCTAGGGGGTAGAGCGTTGGACTACTGACCGGAGGGTCCCGGGTTCGATTCCCGGGCAAGGCACTCTGGGCACCTGCAGCTCCACCCAAGCTAGTTGATTTTTCGGGTACCAGGTTTTCCTGGGAAACCATAACCGGCACAGGGAAAGGAACTGGCCCCCCTACCCTGATGTGTGAATATTCACACGCCGTCGGGCTTGGTACACGGGTGAGCTCTACCATCACCTACTAAAGCGACCCTCGGGTTGATTACTGTGTTTATGGTTTTTTTTATGGTTATATGTTTGAATATATATATATATTTTTTTAAACATATATATATATATATATATGTATATATATATATATATATTTAAACATATATATATATATGTACAAACACACAAACACTAGGTTAATAAATATTAAACACACAGAAACATAAAAGAAGGACACTTACAGTAGATATTTACGTTTCGACGGCACGGCCGTCGTCATCAGAATCGGCCGTGCCGTCGAAACGTAAATATCTACTGTAAGTGTCCTTCTTTTATGTTTCTGTGTGTTTAATATTTATTAACCTAGTGTTTTTGTGTTTGTGCGTCGCCGGAGTGCGTCATTTTCAAGATTATATATATATATATATATATATATATATATGTGTGTGTGTGTGTGTGTGTGTGTGTGTATTTTTATACATATATATATATGTGTGTGTGTGTATATTTTTATACATATATATATATATATATATATATGTAAATTGCATTTTAAAAACTTTGTCTTAACACAGAAACAAAAAAGGACACTCGCGTACATATTTAAGGCTTCAACGGCAAGGCTGCCATCTTCAGAATCATAATTATATTTCGTAAATCATTTTGCAAGGGAAAATAATAATTGACCATCTAGGAACCCCAACTCTTTCCTTTGAAGAGAAACTACCAACACGTTACCATTTGGCTTGGAAGTTAATGGTTATTGAAATTTGTTGGAGTCAATTGAGTTTTTTTGGTACCTTTCTCTCGTGACTTAAGGTTCAAAGTTAAGGGCCTCCGAGTAGCCAATCCAAATAAATCCAGATATGGCCACCATAAATTGAAGTTGAATCACATTCCTGCAATTGGTAAAAGAGCATTGGGTGTCGTCCAACATTTTTTTGCGATGCATTCGATGGGAGCCAATCTTGATCGCTGCCGACCTTAACTGCAACTTGTTGCAAAATATATATTTCTTTTACCCCTACCATCGAGATACAGGTAATGCTATCATATCCATGTGGTATTGCTTGGAACATTTTGTAGTGACACATATACTATATCTGATTGCTGCAATGTAAGTTGCCTCCATTTTGCACCGCTGAAAACGACTCACGGTATTCTTATGTGACAAACATTGCCATTCATACGCCAGAACTAACTGCTCTGAAAGAGCTTACCAGCAAAATAAAATCGTTATATATATTTCTGCTGTGTGTGTATAATGTACATCAGATGAACCAGTAACAAATGTGCATCAACGCGTCGACTTTTTATGAGTATGCTTAAGTAATGATTTAGTTGCGTGCCTTAAATTAAAAACTTTTATTTCACTTACGAGTTGGAAGCAGGCCAAATTAAGTTGATCACTGCAGTCAACTCACAATTCAGTAGCGAGCCTTATGAATGCGGCCACTATATAGGAAGGGGCGGCGTGTAACGGGTGTAACTTTAAGGATTATAATTACCAAAGGTTTTTTGAGTCCATTCTTCAGGCCCCCTAACATGAAATGTCCTCTTCAAGCACGATGACCAAATATTCCTACTCTTCACCAAGTATTGCGAAAGTATATTTATAGTCACTGACGGCGTATACTGCCGTCAAGTAATTTGGAAAGCTATTGCTTAGGATAACCCACAAAAAATCGTCATTCATCTCAAAAAGTCTCAAGTTATTCGCCAAATGCTCATTAAAACAAATAGCGAAATCTTAAGCACGAGACATAAGCATACCTGACATATTTGCGATCAATGCGCTAAAGATAGTCACAAAAGTGGACGTGGCTGAGGACATTAGCGATCACAAAACCATGTTTGAGAAATGAAAATGACGCTCGCAGAATTGATTGAGGAAAAGCTTAATTATTTCTATAAAATGGAAGGAATTTAAATAGGCTTCGGGAGAAATTGAAACGCGAACCGCAATTCTCCATGGTTAGGAAAACCATATTACGCAATACGCAATTGAATCTTTTAATTCATGATATCATGCCATCGGAAGAGGTGAATGCAAAAGTGGATCCTGTATTTTTAGACCGGGCCGCTATACAGTGTCTAAAAGAGAATTTATTGGAGGCAGATCATTAAATATTTGTTTCAGGAAAAACCATTAATTAATGGAAAAAAATAAATACGCCAATAGAACGCCACAACGAATCTTGTGCGAAATTTCCGAAAGTGAAGGCATCAGTTTTGGCTCTAGATGAATAGAGTCATGGTAGTCAACCTGTAGTTTTGTTTGATAAATGATGGTAGAGACCATCTCGTACTGAAGTTTGAATGGCAGAAAAGGGTTATACTTTATGTGATTGTAAAATAAATGGGTCGAGTGAAGAAACTGAGAGCAGATTAAATACATGGACGGTACACTGAAGTGTACGCACATCAGAAGAACATGCGAGTTAGTCTTGAAGAAGCTAGGTTTCACTGGACGAGTTGTAGGGAAATGCAATGAAATGATAGAGCGAGACGTTACTCCGTTTTAGTCAGGCCACAATTGGACTACTTGGACTTTAGTTGAGAGAAAATGGTAATTATGGAATTGATAAAGGTTCAGAGAAATTCCGCTAAATTAGTTCAAAATTGCTACGAGAAGAGAGTCAGCGTGACGGGTATATTGGAGGAATTGAGACAAATTATATTGGAAGATTTGATTCACAGGCATACTGTGGACAACGTCGCCGACCGAGATCCAAGTACTCGTTCTTCCCTCCCGCGCTGCACATTCATAACCAAATGGAACTCAAGTCCCGAATAGACATATTTCAAATCAAAAACACCAATAAATACCACCAATTATTGATTAAATCACATGGACATATGCGTGCATACGTATAAGTGTTTATATCTGAGCAAGCATATGATCAAATGCATGTACGAACTAATATATTATGGTTAGTGTGGTGTCTATATGTGTATAGTGTGTGGTGACTTGCGGGGAATCGTGCATATGTAAATGTAGAAATCAACTATTTCTTTAGTTCATGATACTACATGATTCCTTTTCAAACTCTCTCACACTTTTTTTGTTTAAACACAGATGTGGTGTATATTTAAACCTTTAATAATTCTGTAAATACGTACAATGAAAATTACGTACCTGTATTTGAAAAATATGCGCATATACACACATTTATACTGCTGGTGTGTCATTACTAAGGGATTGAAGTACTTCTATTGTTTCAGGCTTCACTTCGTGGAAGTACTTCATATCCAGACGAAAAAGAAAGACTTGTACATTTCCAGATATTTTTATTATATGGTACCATGTAATAAAAATCCATAATAAATATTAATTATATAGTACCATATAATAAAAATCTGTGGAAAAGTACAAGTCTATCTTTTTAGTATGGAAATGAAATACTATTTCATTGAACACAGCCGTGTATTCTTTCGCATTGAAAATTGGTTGCCATATCGTAGTCAGTGTCTCTATCCTCTCTCTCTAACTCTCGGATATTAACACACTTGATCAAATGGCTTCTTTCAACGGTCAGATATTCTGTCGTGCATTCGCAAAGGAGGTGGTCTTACGCCTCGAGTGCGGCGTTTGGCAAGTTTCGTTCGTTTCATTTATGATAGGCGCAGTATTAAAATATATGCCTATCATATTATTATTATATGAAAACGTCCTCAGAGGAGCCATCAATATTAGTCAGTCATTTGGGCAGCCACGATTTATTCATCTTTGTCAAGATATTAAGAGCCCTAAGTAATCATTCTCCCCATGTGATGCAGAGCGATTTGCGTTGCTACCTCCGAAGAGCCAATATTTGAATGGACGAGGTGTCAAAATGAAATAACAGGAAATTTAAAGTTGAATTCAGGCTTTTAATTTCAATTTTGCGAATAGATTAGCCATAAAATATTTTCACATACTTTTTCTTTCGTTTTTTTTCAAATTAAACGGCTCCGTTTACTTTTCTCTTTTTCAATTTCGCTATTACAGACAAACATCTTACGACGCCTTTATCCTATAAAGAGAGACGTTTCAGGCGTGGTATGGTGGAATATCATGATTAAGTAAAATTGGCAATTGTTATTTTGTGGAAAATTGCCAATTTTATTAAAACCTTTATCCTAATTCGTCGTCAGCAATGGTGCAATCTTTAGATTCGCATTGCATAAACAAACAATCAATTCTTAGTAATTTTGTTCACTTTTTCATTACAGCAGCCGATTTCAAAAGTTAACCGTCATGATAAAAATTTAGATGGCAGTTATCCCTCAAAACCGGTATCATTGTAATTAAAAATAGTGATAATTGCAAAGAATTAATTATTTGCTTTCATAATGTGTGACTATTGCATAAAATTAAGTCTTATTGCTTTAATTATCCCCATCACCTTCATCTCAATGAATTGTAGTAAATACATTACGAGGGTTGAATTTGTTGGTTTGGGCATTGAAAATTCAAATTTCAAAAGTTTTTTGTCATTGTGTAAGATCATGCTGTTAATTTTATTCTATTTCAAAGTGAGGATTTCAACTATCACTGGTGGCACTTAAAGCAAGAGATATCTGTTCAACTCCTGGACATTCTTATTTTCAGAAAGCTGGCCCTCGACCACCATGATATTTCACGGACGACAGCTAGTTTACTGCATATTTCTTCGTGTTATGAGCTTTCGCGCCAGACCAACCTCAGGGATGAAAGCCGGTAGTCGAACCAACCCAACGACTCGACGGTAGGGTTTTCAACGCAAAATGGGAAGGTTTTTGTGAAAGCAAACCGTAGGAAGCTAGGCATTGAGCCCCGAATACAGATGGCGCACGAGAAAGTATTCATTTCGAGTGCAGGAGAATCGACAAACAAGCGGGCATATAAAGAACGGCGAGAGCGTCGTCGTAAAATCTGGAGAAAGTCGAATGGAGGCCGTGGAGGGTGAATGAGAGAGGGGGGGAGAGAAATGGTGATGAATGATGGGAAATGAACAGACGACGTGATAGAGGACGAGAATGGGAGGGGTGGAGATGGTCGATGGGGACGGAGAGACAGGACATAAGCAAATGAGTTGGGGAGGGGGGGAAGAAATCATCATTGTGCATCGATTACGAAATGCTCTCTCTCTGTCTCTCTCGCCTTCCCTCCTTTCTCTCTCTGCCTCCTTTACTCTCCTCGTGTTCTGCAAAACTAACAAGATCATTCCGAACGCGGACACACGCGCTTTCCCAACCGTTGCTTTCTTGTTTCGCTTGTGCTGTCGTTAGGGGAGGTATTTTTCAACGATGACATTGGAGATGGACGAAGCAAGCTCGCACGCACACAGGGCAACTGTGCCACGAGGTAGGTGCGCATCACCGGGGAAAGACCGCAGGAGAGAGAGAGGAAGGGACGAGACATTAAAATGTGAGGCAGGGGAACGGTAAATGAGAGGTAATAGATATGTGGGGAATGTTAATCCCTCGGAAATTTGTGGGGAGGGAGACTGGGACAAATTGCTGTAGAAAAACGGATCAAAATGTTATGGTTGGGGGACATTAAAAAAGAGATCCCTCCCTTTCAATTTAATCTTGCATATTATTGGGGTAAAAAACGTTTACATTGTATCAATCTGTCTTCGTTAATCGTTGGAGTGGATAATGGGCGTAGAGAGATAATTTATGCCATTTGTTTACATTATTGTGCCAACTATTAGGATAATGTTACGAGAAAATGGTTGGCTTAAAATTTTAAAAGAAGGCAATGCATAATTCGATTTAGTAACTTCATATATACCTATACGTTCGGAATTTTTAGTATTTTACAATTTGTACGTATTACAACAAATCTAAGTCATTATTAATTTGAAATATTTTGATAAAATTCAATAATATGAATATATTATATGTCTTATTGTGTTAGGGGAAGTTGCTTTATTTTAGCTTTAATTTATGCGATCGTATTTAACGATGCAGTAGAAATATCATTCAGTGAACTAAATATTTACCGGGAGTATGAAAGTGTAGCAAGAAAATCGAGATAATTACTTAAATATTGTTCTGGTAACAATATAATAATTTTATGCACGCCAATATTTCAAAAGTAGAAAAAGTTATACTGATGGTTTCGAAGCAAATATTGTTCACTTTTGAGCTCCCTACTATATTTCACTCTATACGGATACGTGACAAATATAGATCTGAAAGTCTCAAAGGCTGAGTATAATTGTTTCCAAATTTCTAAATGTTTGTTTACTCTGAATAAAGGACCTGAACGTAAAAGTCTTGTAAAATATTTACTGAGCTTCAACAGCGTTCACAATAATCACTCCTCCGACCGTGAATTCCACTTTACTTTAAATTTTCCAACTGTACTGGCAGATTTATATCTAAAATGTAATTTTTCTTTTGGAAAATTAAGTATTATAACTATTCAAGGCGAGTCATTTCACATAGAAACATTTAATTGCATCGCATAATTTCTTTTGTTAGGGACGTTTGAAAAATTAAGAAACCCAAATAGGAAGTGCTAGTCATTTTCTTTGACATAAGTGAAAGCCATAGATTCTTCCGTGAAGAACCTTTTAAAATATTACATTCCTAAATAAGATTGCTAGGTAGAATGACGCAATGAACCCTCTGAATATTGAACAGATGCAGACGCCTGGGTGGAGAAACAAAGTGTTCAGGAATTGGTTAGGGCCTGAAATGAAATCGTCATTTCCACTGTAGTACTTGCATGTCATTCCTCGAAAATTACCCCTTGAATTTGCGTGTATAACACTCGGAAGTGGATGAAAATGAACATGGAAAGAAATTAGGCAAACTTCACGTTTCTTTTAGACCAGGGGAAGGAGGATGAGACATTGTAGGGGCATCATACACCATTTATCGTCGCCCCCTCTCAACCGCGAGCACGCTTGTGTTCCCTCGATCGTAGTTCACTGCTGCTCTCGCACGTGGATCCGCGTACGTCCCACGCACGCTCACGTCACGCGTATTGCCGGCATGGTCGGAGACGTGCACCCCCCCCCCTGCCCATCTTTGCTTGCATGTCCGAGCCTTCGAGAAGGGAGGCGTGTCCTCCGGAACGCGTCCATGTTCCTCTCACCCGAGGAGGGAAGGCGTCCCGCAGGGAAGTGTGATTGGTCCCCTCCTTTTTTCTCATTTACATTAATGATATTAAGCGTAAAGTAAACAGCAGTATCTGATAAATCACCGAGGATTCGGTCATCTACCGAGAATTCTATAAGTAACACATCGGTCTCTGCGACTCTTCGTGCGTAGTAAGCGTAACAATATCCGTGTCAGGAGTGGGGTCTTCAACGAATTCTGAAAAAATTATCAACAATAATTTTCCTACAACCTTAAACTTTGGACAAGCCCTTGCGGCGGCTTGCGGGGTATTATGTAGATGTGGACGAAACCTATACTTGGGGGAGTAGCTAAAAGATAAGCGGACGAGCGGAGCGGAGTACCTAGTAGTAAATTTATAATGAGATCTAACTTATGGAAAACACTTCAGGAGCATTTGTTAAACAAGCATTAAGAAAATCAAAGTTCATAAAATGAAATATATTGTAAAATAATCTACCGGTTAAGGTAGGATTTGGATGGACACACTACCAAATAAATATTTTCTGACTCCTAACAAAACACAATCCAGCAACCTACTCTACATCAGGTCCCTCTTCATCTCTGTGTACTTCCTTCCTTTCTTCATCCCGTCCAACATCCCTATCCTGTTCCTGCTCTTTCCTCATTTGCCTAACATTCTCCCCTCTATTACCTTCTTCAACATTCCACCACCCCTCAATACGCCTTTCATCCATTTTTTCTGCCTCCATAGGATTTTTCTCAACTAACCCCTCTCCTCACCCACCATCCCTAGTACTTCCTCATTTGTTTTTCTTTCGGTCCATTTCACCTTCTCCATTCTTCTCACTACCCACATTTCAAAAGCCTCCAATCTACGTCTATCCTCCTGCTTCAGCGACCACGTTTCCGCGCCGTACATAGCTACGCTCCATATCAAAGTTTTTACGAGTCTTTTCTTAACCTCCCTACTCAGCGTCCCCGTCATCAACTCCCTCCTCCTTGAGAAAGCCTCTTTGCCTAGAGCAATTCTTCTATACTTTGACCGAGTTGGTCCAAAACACTTTCGAGATACGTAAATTGTTCTTCCTGCTCTATTTTTTCCCCTCCTATTTTAATGTTTAGCAGAGCCTTCTTCTTCTTGGAAAATCGCATAACCTTTGTTTTATTAATATAGATTCTCATCCTATATTTATCGTACTGAACCTCCAATTCACTCAGCAATGCTTGCAACCCCTTGGGTGACTGAGCAACTAATGCTTGGTCATCTGTTAGTACAGTTCTTCCCTTCTTACTACCCGATAATAACTTAACCTTGCTGTATAGAGCACCAATTTCACCCTTCCTCTGCAAACCTTCCATATACTCGTATTGCGTCTTCCACCATTCTTCTTTTGCTTTATTTGTTTCCGGTCTCAATTTATTATTAAACTCTTTGTACTTCATTTTGCCTAACTCTGTGTTTACATTCTTCCATCTTCTTCTCTTACCCATGTTTTTCATCATCTTATCCGTGATCCATAGTTTCCTTTTCCCAGTAACGATTACTATAGTTTCTTTTGCGGCTTTCAATACCCATTTCTTGATCCATTTCCATTTTTCTTTGATAGTACTCAGCTCTTCACCGTCATCCATGATTTACTCTACAGCCTGCTGATACTCCTTCCTTTTCAATCCATTTAATGCTGCTAAATTCCATTTCCTAACCCGCTGCCCTTGCCTTATCTTCTTGAAACGGACGTTACATTTCATAACAACTAAATTGTGGTCAGAGTCCGCATCCGCTACTGGGAAACTGCGCGAATTTATCACACTGTTCCTAAGCCTGTGCCTAACCATTGTATAATCTAACTGATAGCTTTCTGAGTCACCTGATATTTTCCATTTATACCTACGCCTTTTGTGGTGTCTAAACCATGTGTTGGTGATGACTAACCCCTGTCTCCTGAAATATTCAATTGCTTTATCCTCGCGGTCATTCCTCGTACCTAAACCATTGTCCCCCACCTCATCACCATCTCTTCCTTCGCCTACCGTTGCATACCAATCCCCCATCACTATTTAATATTTTCCCGCAGGAACACACGTGATTATGTCCTCTAACTGATCGTATATCCTATTGAATTTACTTTGCATCCTCTTTATGATTGCTTGGATAAAACGAATATTGGGGAAATATACGAATAAAAGGTTAAGGAGATTTTAATTTTGTGTTCGTTAACCCCATTTTGGATACGCGTCGGGTTTATGAGACTTCTTGCAAGATGACCTAAGTACGGTATTGAATAATATACCCAGAAAATCTGTCTATTTTTTGAAGAATCTTTACGAACGAGCGATATTATTGCATAACCTTATGTTTAAGACAATGGAGACATTAAGAATAATTACATGCACAACATAAACTTTAAGATAAATACCAATTATTCGGGCCTACACAGCAGGAATAATTTTAGCTCAGCATTACATTGACAGGCAAGATCATGGGGGGAGGGGGGTTGAGTTGATTGAAAGTGAGCGTTCCGAAACGGTAGACGAAAGAAATTGTTTTTATCTCCCACAATTCGTGACCACAGCAGCAGGAAACATAACGCACGAAAACTCAAAAATCTTCCCAGCGACAACTATCACTAACCACTCTAAATGTGTCCCAACACCCCCTGCCACACGCCATCGTGACGTCTTGTGAGGTGAGATGTAGATGTGAACGAGGCAAATATAAAAGCGAGACGATAAAAGCGTCCAGGTGGCGAAGGAGGAGTGTCACGCGGTGGTTGACGGTTGGTTGTAGTATCGCTACGAGCCGGTTGGTACGTACACGGAGAGATGTACGGCCGATTTTATTCCCGCAGCATTTCGCGCGGTATTTTCGCCCGATCTAGCAGTAGTGTTTATTAAGGGGAGTTGACCGAAAGGCCGAGGTCATTTCCGCAGTCGAGTACAGGTGGGCGCTCATCTCTGGGGTAGCCGGGGTTTTTATGGAGCGGCGAAAGGGCGGTGAAGAAACACGGCTACGGCGTTAGATAGGCGATTCTGTTCTCGGCTGGAAGATAGGCGCGGACGGGCCATGATGATTTATTGACGAGAAAAGGCGGGCTGCACTTGGATTTCTTCCCTCCATCCTCCCCCAAAGGAGCCAAACTGAAATGTCTTCAATAAAATAAACCGAAATCAAATCTGTGCTAACTTTTCGAACAATACCGTCGTAATCATTCGGAGGAACTCGATTCTTACAAAGAGCTTGGTCACTATCGTGTCGATTGATATGGATTAGAAATGTTTTTTAATTAGAATAGGAAATTACTCTTGATTTCTAAATTTTCTATTAGTCACTCGAAATTAAACTGTAATTCACTGCAAAATTATAAATCAAAACGCCTCGTTCAACTCTATAATCCTTCCGCCCTTCCTTAAATATTATGTGTGTTTCAAATGAACGACGTGATAATCCTAACCCTCACATTGAATTCAAAATAAAATATTAATTTGAGATAACTAATAATACTTAAATGCTCCTTGTGGTGGATAAGATTAAATAAAAATGTGGTTCGCATGACTTCCATGGGCGAAATCAACCATACAAGACATGCAAAAGAATATACTTATGCAAGTCTTAATTTCGCATATCCTAAAAATCATCCTCAACATCTGATCTTGAGTAAAAACTGATTTTTGCAAATGCTGACCATTTTCCTTCTGTAGTCTTTAATTCCTTAGTTCACCAAAGGAGTTTGGTTCCAGCATGGCAAACCTTCCATGTGAATTAGAGTGAAGTTATTAGAAAATCTGAATACTAAACTTTAAAAATTTAACTAAATCTCGCACGCCTCAAGCCCGAAGAGGTACCAATTACTAAAGTTTAAACGGACCGGCTTTGCAAATTGTAAAGCGGCAACGTTGCACTATAGCCCTCGCACTTAAAATAGAATACTATGAGATAATTTAGATGTTCTATAATGATTTTAAAAGATGAAATCAACCATCCTCCAGCAAACTTTTTTGAATAGGCATGCTGTACAGTAAAATGCTTGAATTTATATAGAAGCGGCGTAGCTTGGTACTCGAGGAACATATGATTAAAGTATTACTTTCTGGACGACCGTTATACAATGATATAATAATAATCATCGGTTTCAGGTGCATAGGTCCTTTCATAAAAGCGAAAATGGAAATTTTTGAAACCTTTACTTAAGTAAATATTTACTTCTTTGTGCAATTTTTTCAATGCATTATTTTTTGTAAGTGCAGATAGAACTGTAGCGTTGAAGTGAATGGCATAATGAGCAATTATTCATCAATATTTATATTAAATAAAAAAATACAGATATAACACATTTTCGAGCAAAATCTGAATTTTAACTTGTTGTTTTGTACGTATTTCCTTCTCGTCCAAACCCTTCCTTTCACAAACAATTTCTATCTTCCTCATTCAACAATTGCTGCCTTTACCATGCATATTACTTTCTCTGGTCTCCAGCCGCGACACTATTATAAGACCAATAGCGCAGCGATGACATACCCTCAGTCACTGTATTTGGACCTCAGCGAGTTAATTCAAAACTTTTGCAATTCCAACCCGCGTCCAGCAAGTTCATCATGATATCATACTACCTTGAACAAAAAGTTCCCGGAATTTATTCAGAAAATTAAAAATACAAGTTTATTCATCTAAATCTATATTGTCCCCTTCAAAGTAATCCCCATCGACTGCAACACACTTATGCCAGCGCTTGATCCAATCCTCGAAACATTTTTTATATTCGGTTTTCGGTATGTCCATCAGTGCTTCCTGTGATTTTTCCATTACTTCCTCTCGGCTGCTAAAACGCGTTCCCCGTAATGGTTTTTTAACTCGATTGAACAGAAAGAAGTCACAGGGAGCCAAATCAGGTGAATTCGATGGCTGTTGGATGGTATTTGTTGCATTTTTCGTCAAAAAATTACGAATAATGATGGCACTGTGCGACGGTCTCGACGCACTGTGCGACGATTTCTGGTCTCTTTCGGCGAATTGCTTCACGCAAACGTCTCATAACGCCCAAACAATACTCTTTGTTTACTGTCTGGCCTTCTGGCAAAAATTCATGATGCACTACACCGTTGTAATCCATGAAAACCGTCAGCATTGCCTTCTTTTTTGACTGAAAACGACGTGGTTTTTTTGGTCTCGGCTCATTTGGTGAACGCCATTCACTTGCCTGATGTCTGGATTGCGTGTCGTACTCATAAACCCACGTCTCGTCTCCAGTAATGATCCTTTTGATGAATGTGGGATCGGATTCAGCCTCGCAAATCATGTCTTTTGCGACGTCAACACGGTCTCTTTTTTGCATGAAATTGAGGTCTTTTGGCACCAACTTTGCTGCTACACGACGGAAACCCAAATCATTAACCACAATGTCTTGGGCGGATCCATAGGCAATGTTCAAGTCCTCCGCTATTTCTCTGATGGTTAATTTGCGGTTATTGACCAACATTTCTTTTACTTTATCAATTTTTTCTCCGACTTTCGATGTCGATGGTCTGCCACTGCGTTCATCATCTTCGATTGACTCACGACCACTTCTGAACCGCTCGTGCCACTGGTAAACGACCGTTTTTTTTAGAGAATCGTTGCCGAAACACTTTTCCAACATTTCCAACGTCCGTGCGCCACTAAATCCGTTTTTTACGCAAAATTTAATACAACTTCGTTGTTGCAAATTTAAATCCATTTCTGCAATTGTAAAAAATCGCCAACACACACAGAGATAGATGTACTCTTGGCTACGTAACTTTTGCAAATGTCAAGTTATGACACTAAGATTTAAAGGGAATATCAACAACAGATGTACCAATTTAACAAAAAAAACAGAACTCAAATCGGAACGATGGGAGCGCCACACGGTGGTTATTCCGGGAACTTTTTGATCAAGGTAGTATACGTTATTTACAGCGACTTAAATTTCTGTGACAAGCCTTTTCCATATTTTCATCAGGGTATTTATTACTCGTGGAGTCACAGTGTCACATTTCTGATGGCTACAGGAACACAATTCTTGTTTCCAAACATAAGTGCTTCATTCTCTTCCCAAGAGTCGATGTACGAATGTCTAGGTTCCTTGTCATTAGAATGAATTATGTTACATTTCTCCCTTGGATCACTCTATTAATGATTCCTCTGAGTCACTAACTGTCTTGTTTTGAGGTCCACGGACTGAACCAACGGTGCCGTGATCCCTGGGTCTTGTCGAGCTGCACGATGTTAAAATACGGTGAGATATGACATCGTCGGCGGGAGGAACTCATTTCCAGTGCCACTGTTCCCTTCTCATTTTCTTCTTCCTCGACTCTACTCTCCCCTTGTTCTATTCCATCTTTTCATCACCCATGGCCATCAGTCCCGCGTTTGCTTACTCTCCACTTGGCTATTCCACTGGGCAACCTCTTCTATAACTTCCTATTTCTTCTTTTAGTCATGTGCTAGTTTGTTCTTGGTGAATCTGATCCTCCTTTGCTGATCATTTTGTTAGTATTTTCCGTGAAAATATGCATTAGAATCCATAGTTGCTTACGATTTATTCGATAATCTTAGTTCTTAACTTTTTGGTGTGTTCGATATCTGTTTTTTTTTCAATTTTTGTTTTATCTGTTCTTATCTTCACCGGAATTCCTCAGAATTTGTCATTAAAACTGTTAATTCATTTAATACTCAATACTCTCCTTAAGCACTCCATGACCACTGATTAAGGTGTTCACTTTTCTTCATGTTTTGCGTAGTGAGTACATACATATCGTATGCTCTTTTTATATTCCTTCTTGTCTTGTGCTATTCAGATAGATACATCCTTCCGGCTTTTCTTCACAGCCAATGTCGTGGGGTCTTATAGATAATATATGTTTAGCTGAGCGTATGAATAAACATTTGTTTATCTATACAAATATGAGCACATATACATACGTCTATGCTTCCTGCGATAATAATTAAATAAAAAAACATAAACACAGTATTCAACCCGAAGATCGGTTTGGTGGGTGATGGTAGAGTTCACCCAGTACTGAGCCCGACGGCGTGTAAAATTCACACATTAGGGTAATAAGGGGGGCCAGTTCCTTTCCCTGTGCCGGTTCTGGTTTCCCGGGAAGCTCTGGAACCCGAAAAATCACATAGCTTAAATGTAGCTGCAGGTGCCCAGAGTTCCTTGCCCGGGAATCGAACCAGTAGTCCAACGATCTACCCCATGGACTACCGCGACCCACAATAATAATTATATTTCACTGAATCATTACATTTTGCTTTTTAATTGAAAATATTCGGGTCCTTCAGTCAGATTTCATTTTGACTCTGTATCGTCCGAGGGAGAACGAGTACTTGAATCTTCCATTGACACTGTCCGTCTCTCTTCTTTTATCTCGATCGCTGAACGTTCTATTATCATTTGGAATCATAATAATTCCCTGGTCGTCACAACCAATATTAAGCGTTCTGGGAGTTTCTAAAACATTTAATCTTGCTTCTTCTCTTCGTGAATCAAAGAGCTCCGAACCTAGTTCCTCCAAAATCCCCGTCATGCTTACTCCCATCAATCTTTAACAATTTTATCAGGTTTTGTTTGATGTGCGTTTACTCCCAAGGCTCTCAAATCCTTGCCGAGTATTCCAAATTAAGCTGACCGAAGTGAAGTGCCTCGTAATTACGCCTTTTAGGCTTTTCATTCTTACTGTCCTGAAACGCATCTAATAAAACTTACGTAACTTCTAAAAGGCTGACTTGTAAATCCCTTCAATGCTTTAATCTTACATTTTTGCTCTATTCTTTCCTTCCGTTACCTTATCTCATTTTGTTTTCATATCAAGGATGTACTTTTACAATATCGTCATGTGTATGATACGTGAACAGGTATAACCCTCGGAGATCTTTCTCCATTGATACGAATATTAATATCGGCGAAACGTTTTTTAGGTTTTTTTTTAATATCTTTGAAGAATGTACTGCTGCAGTATTTTCATTTAATTTCATTCACTGCTTTGTCTATGCTTATTAGGTACATTATGTGCATTTTGGGTAGAAGTCCACATCATAAGCCTTTTCCCTTTATATATTCTTGCTTTTTCACTTCTAAATTCTTCTTTTGTTCAGGCTCATAGCGATCTATAATCACAGCACTTTCCAGTCATTGAGACATTCTTTTGTCCGTCGCAACGAAAAGCATTCTGTTTCAGTCAGAGTCTCTCCCGCACACTAGGAATTCCCTTAACCCCCATTGATCCACTTTCTTTCTCTTTCCTCTTGTCTAACTAGTTTTATACCCAAAATAGTTTCTCACCTGTCCCTTTTTTCTGAATCTAAATTGTTTTTCGCCCAGTGAGTCCTTTAATAAAGGTTCTCTTCTACGATTAAGGGTTCTCGTTAAGATTTTGAAAAAAATTGCGGTCTGGCTTATGGGCCGAAAATTCGAATTTTGATGTCCTATTTCTTCTGGAACACGTACTTTTGGGATCTTCTAGTAGCTCATA
Organism: Hetaerina titia; assembly: GCA_037158775.1. Lineage (NCBI taxonomy): Eukaryota > Metazoa > Arthropoda > Insecta > Odonata > Calopterygidae > Hetaerina > Hetaerina titia. The sequence goes on along the minus strand of CM073773.1, from coordinate 10,184,777 downwards.
AAAACTTTCTTAGATGATAGTACGTGACGCAGATAAGTTAAATTCACCGTGAGAAAATATTTATCCTCAGAATTATTTTTCAGGCTCTGAAGAAATTCGCTCGAATCAATTCATTAGTTTTTCTTTACTCGCACTTCCTAAGCTATTGCATAAAATTCTGCCATCAATGTCATATTGTTTCAATCAATGTTATTTTAATATAAGAATAATGTTTATCAGGTCGTTTTTCATTGGATAGTTATTCCGAGTGTCCTTTTTCACTAAATTTAATGAGTTAGTTCAACTTTATCCACACTGATCTCGTCTTTCCTTTCGGCTAATCTGGTTTCATCACTTTTTGTAGTAATGCTCACCACATCGTTCATCAATTTTCGAGTTCTAGTACGATACTTTCCTGCCTATTCAATTAACTCCAGTAGTTCTTCCGTGATCCATGTTCATCTCTTGTTGGCTTTTCTTCAGACTACACTTTATCTCTCGTGTTCGAGTCATCATAAATCGAGGGATTAGATTCAATTTTTAATATTTTGCTGTAATTCCTCTCTTGAGACTTCATCGCCATGTTATTATAAATCCTACTGTGACCTTCAAAAGGCCAGTCAGGAATGAGTTCCTTTCTCATAGATCTTCATGTTTTTATCAGTTCCTAGAATAATGTTTATGCATTATTATACATTAGATTAATCATTGAACGCTAATTTCACTATGTTGTCATTTCTATCAACAATATCAACCGAGTACGTTATACTCCTTTCGTCTATCGCCTTTCTGATTTTATCCGACCCCATTGTCCTGCTTATTTTAATTTTTTCTTCAGTCCATTCCACTCGGTTTCATTTATTTATTTAACGACTTTGATTGGAGCGAGATTTAGACTTTATAGTCCCTTCTTCCACCGATCCTTTGCACATTACATTGAAGAGAGTTAGAAACACCCAAGTCCTAGGTGAAAGAAAACCCACCAAGGCAGGAACCGAACCCGCGACCTCTGGGTTAGCAGGCGAGGACCTTACCCCGCCACCACCGGGGCCGGTGGTTAGTCATTTAAGGCTTTTTTAAATATCTGTCGGATATTATGAGTGGAATAATCGTTACATTTTTCAATGAGAATAGTTCTCCTCCGTCTCCTTTTCTTCAAGATATGTATTGTCCCTTTATACCATGAAGTTTTTGAAAGACAAAATCTTAAAAAGTGAACGGAATTGGTCGCAAGTAGGGAATCATCCGAAGGTGATGCGAAAATACCGACATAACTTAATTAATGGCTGTCAATTTAAAGTAAAACTCAAAGTGCAGTTAAAAACACTCCCCACCCACTAGGGAAATAACGTCTGTTAATCATCCCAACAATTTTTTCCTATTCCCTGCTTTGGCTTTTTCCATTAAAGAGCTAGCGACTCAATTATTGAGCTTTTTTATTTCCAACCATTTTTTTATTAAATTTCAGGGTATTGGTCTCACCAGTAGTGGTTTTACCAGATGCATTAAGTTTTAGGGTTCTAAGAATTTCAAGGGAAAAATACGCGTTCATATTTTAAAACTTTTGACCAGAAACTTTTTAACGCCCTCCATTAATTCCTAATTTCGATCGTTACCTTCACTTGCATCCACGTCATCCCCTGCGAGGCATCACTGGAGCGCATGGAGTTAGGAATCCAAACGTTAACATGGAATTGTGATTAAGATTACGTTTGCGCAACAGGGACATCAGATTAACGTAGACTTTTCCGACATCAGTGGTTCAAGGGGTGATTAACCTTGATTACGTGTACGTCAAGATCTCGAATAGAGCGGCGAGGGAAGAAAGAGTGTACAAATCTGTACGTGCTCAAGCCTTTTCTTTTATCCGGGTGGTCTCATCCGCTGATCCACCTCGGGGGCCTTCCGTATTTTCCCTCGACATCGCGAATAAACCAGTGCGTCCGGTATCTTTCTAAATTCCTCAGAAAGTAGTCACTAATGGTATAGCCAGCCAAGTTACTTTTTGAGATGCCCTCGTTTTAGGTGAGGATAGGCTGCCTCTTCAAACCTATGACATTTCCTGCACGGGAAGTTCCTGCCGCGGGACGGATTTTTTTTTCCAATCGACCATCCATTGACAACCTGTGGGCTAGTACGTAGCTTCGCCGAGTATTCCGTCTCTCTTCTCCCCCACCCCCATTGCCCTTTTCGTCCCTCCAGCCCTTTCAACCTACCCTCCCCCCCACCTTCTCAAACACTCCACATCTCCCTCCTCCGCCTCCTCCACCACCGTAATTCTAATCCCATTCCTACCTCACCGTCCGCCCTCCGACTCCCCTCCCCCCTTACCCCCGGAGAAGGTGCCATAGACATCTCCACCCCCGCCTCCAAAACCAGTTCTAGCGCCCACCCCACCTCTCCTCCCACCGCGAACCCACCCACGCAACACCCATCCTCCCTCCCCCGCCTGGAATTCCACCCGCCCTTACCCCACCGTCCCTATTTCGCCCTCCCCTCATCTCCCCCACCCTACCACCTCACATGCTCGTCCCTCCAGCCCCCACTCCCCCCCTTTGCCGCTCTCTCTCCTCCCCTCTCTCGTCCTCCCCTCGCCCCGGGAGTGCATGTTGGACGGCCCGGCGCCGCGCGCCCCTCGGGGGTAGGGAACACCTCGTATTCCCCCCCCTGGGGGCCGAGGACGACGAGAGGAGACCTCCCTACTCCCTCGCCTCCCTTGCCTCATGTCCCCCCTTTCCTCTCGTCGACTCTCGCTCTCCGTCCCATCTTCCTCCCTCTTCTATTCCTTCCTAGTTCCGACGGCGAAGGAGGAGTTTACAGTACATCTTCATCAGTATCTACGCATATATATTACCCTGAAGGCCATCTCAAGGGCGTCGCGACGGGGACGCGGGTCGTCACCGAAGAATTAGAACAGTTAATAATAATGAGTAAAGTTTATTTGTTTCGTTGTCATGAATGGTAGGCTGCGTTTCTACCAAAATGATGACTTCATTCAAATTTGATGAGGGCTTTGTTGCATACAAAAATAGTCAATACTTATAGAGGCGCGTAAAAAGTATGAGACCGTAAGAATTATGAGATGTGGAATGGGCTCTCATTCTGCTTCTCAATGGGCGTCTGGAATTCGCAAAGTAATTTTGGATGAGAGATAGTTACAAAGTATTCCTTAAGAAATATGATTAAAATGCTCCGTTCTTCACCCAAATTTTGTCTTGCAAAGCAGGATATTGCCTGAATTTCCGATCACAGCGTACCATACATACTTTAGATATAACCTAATAAAATTCTTTTCTATTAGCTGATCATTCATTATCTATCCACTACACAGATACTAGAAAAATATGAACACATCTAATGATGTGTTTATTTTATGATGAAGATGAAGAAAATCATCGATAAAACAACTATCAGCACAATAATAACGGCCTTTTATTTTTTATATTTTTATCAGAAATTAATGTTATTCGAAATATGATAAAACGAGTCCTGATTTCCCATTGGTTAGGGGTTGGATTTTTTCTTTTTCCACTGGTATAAAATCCTATCACAATGGCTTTTACGAACCTATTATAGAATTTATAACTAATCTAGAGTGGAATAAAACCCAACACGTACTCTTTGCCTTGGCAGGGGGCAATGTAATTACAAGTGTGATAACAAAATAGGAAGTCGTGCTTTGAAAAGGGATGAGACAATATTCATTTAAAATTTTGACACTTTTATTTCCTACGGTAAGACTTTCATTTTGCCGTTTCTGTAACCACTTGGTATTCGTATTTAGTATTTTCTTTTGTTTACGAAAGGTCACGATTTTTCCCAGGGATAAAGTTTCTTGTCATTGTTGTCCCGTGATTTCAATTTCTCTTTAGTGAATTGAAATGTTATTGTGCCCGATTTATTCTCTTATGGTAAGTATTAATCTAAACAGACATCACGCGCCGTGCTTAATTGTACGCATTGAGGCGGTGATCGCGTAATAAGCGGGGGGCGGGGGGGGGGTCGCGAGAGATTAATGCATATATTTATTTTTGTGTCGCAAGGAGAAAAAGGTTGCTCAATCGTAACACAAATGTAAATAACTATTTGCGTAATCAACACCGCATTTTTCCGTATTTTTTCAAAATGGGATTCCAATTCTAAAACACCATGTAGCAAAGAAAATTGTAAACCTCATTAGATAGGCTCGCCAGCGTCAACGTATCACTGTGCGAAACCGCGGGAGGACAGAGCACGTGCCCGTTCCTTCGGTGATCGTTAGTCCCAGTTAGCTCAGTGGCCGTTGTGCACGTCAACTAACCGTGAGGTCGCGGGTTTGAATCCCGCTCGGGGCACCAATCTTGCTGTCGAGAAGGAAGCTTTCAGTGGATATATTAATGGTGCGATATGACCTCTGTCATCGGAGCACCTAATGAACCCGATTGCTACTGCAACCTGCCTCGCGAGCAACTGACAGTTTATGATGCCATCATAGTCAGTGACTCTTTCGAGTTTTGAATATCTTTTACCATATGTGGTTCCTTGAGGAGTTTTCAGATGACAGTGATGCATAACTTACGTTTTAATTGCTCCCATTCACGAACGTTGAGCATCGAGGTCGTGGATTATAATTGGTTATCTGCGAGGAACAGTGAAACGCGCGTGGTATAATATAATGATGTGTATACTTGATTTGTCACAGTTTTAATTCACCTAACAAGATACGTTTTTAGGTTCACTGTGCAAGTTCGAGTATATTTTGCGGCTCCATGTTATCACGTTCCTTAAACAGTAATTCATATTTATTAATTACATTTTTGTTCCAAAACGTTGTTGGGTAATGTTTATGAGGGATCAAGTGTTTGGCATTCTATAGCGTCCATGTCTAAATGAGCAGGTCTTTGCGAGTTGATTCTTTCTTAAAATGACAGAAATCATATTTCATTTATATCACAGCTTTCCCGTAATTGTCTTAACGTATATTATCCTATATTCTCATGATTGTTGATTGGATTATATGTGGGATTTTCATGGAAACAGCAGTAAATGTGGAGTTTCATATCTCGCGAAGAAATAGTGTGGGCATCTCTTGGCGGTTAAGCGATGCCGCTAGTACATAAATACGTACATGTGTTGTAAAGTGATTAGGGGGGAATAGGAATAGATTTATTTCAACTTTATGAAAAATACAGTATTTTATATAATAATAATTACACAATAAAAATATATTATTTTATTTCAATACGTAATATTGAGAATAAAATTGATTTTTATCCTGTGCCCAAAATTTTTTTCAATAAAAATGAGTACTCGTATGTGAACACTTGCCACTCTTTCCACTTGACTAATTACGTCTTAACTTATAGAGTATCTTACATCAATCTCGAGAATCCTGAAATTTACTCTTTACATTTCATTATAAAAGCGGCCATGATTTTTATTTGTAACCATAGGTATATGGTCATATTTTTGGCTCTTAATGTGTTTTGAAATAAAAGCACATGTTTTAAAATGTAGTTTTATAGCTTGCACGTCGCCTCTCATTCGCCAAGTCATTTTGATTGTGAGAAGGAGCTCTACAAAGGTCTCAGGCATCTCAGTACAAATCAAAGTCTACACAATTTCAAGGGAGTAGATATGGTTAGAAAATTTCAAAGCGTTCTCCCGAAAGAAATTTGGTCATAGCATATTTTATACGTTCTCACGAAACCTAGCGGTTTAGTTAGATTTCCTCTGGTGGATAGGTATTCTGAGAGACATTATTGACGAAAAAACGTGTAATTTCATTCTAAACCGTAAGATTGTGGCTCTCCCGGTGAATGGGGAAAGGTCACTGGTTTCTATGATTTCTCGTAGGTATGCCCGCCGAAAGAAGGTAGCGGAGGCAAAGAGTATACAGTTGGGCAAGAACACCTTCGTTCATTCATTTCCCAGCACAAACTTGATCGGGAATAAACACCGCCGCTTTCTAGCTACCGTCAGCCATTCAAAGAAGACGTGTTTTTAGTTCCCTGCACTTAGTGTGACAGCACACTTAAGACTTCATGTTGTAGCTCTCGCTGAATACGTTTCAAATAAATTCCATTGGTTACGAATAAATGCCATTAATTCGATGGCAGGGATGATAATACCGTTGCAAATCTAGTAACAGAATGATAATAATAACTGTCGTTAAACATTTGTCTAATGCGCACATTCTGGAAAACTTTAAAAGTTTATGATCTCAATTAACTTACCAATTATTTATTTAATTCTAGGAAAAAGCACGACCGAGGAAATTAATTAAGTAATTATATAACATGAGGATATATATATACATATATATATATATATAATTACTTAATTTATTTCCTCGATCGTGCTTTTTCCTTTATATATATATATATATATATATATACCTCATATATATTTCTATATATGCGTGTGTGTGTGCATGTAGTCACCAATTTTTTTCAAGAGGAATTGTGTGTGAGTTTGTATTAGGATATGTACGTATATGCACGTACTTACTCTTACTCTCATGTATATGCACGTAAAATGTACGTCGTGATCAAGTGTTTCCCTATAACCTAACAAATTACAAAGCATAATACATAATAGTGCAAAATAATACCTACTGGCCTTCATACTATGTGACTTTCATTCAGTTTTATGAAAATGGTAAAATAATACGTAAATAGTAGTCACTCTTTCTGGGTTAGATGTGATGTAACACGTCTGTCTAATAACTCAGTAGTCCCAGGTTCGAATCCTGTCTACTGGTATTCAGTGATTTATTGGTATAGTATAAGAATGAACACGCCTTGCTTGTGAATAAAAATTAGTCACTATTATTCGTGTCAGTGAAATTTTCAAGTTACAAGAACCATAAATCCAACGTTCATGGGATTGATTAAGGAGTAGTCAGCATAACGTTCACACGAATATTCTTGGAATGTGATGGTTTGCCAGCATAAAAGGTCCTCGGTCCTAATGCCACTTCGATAATTGGTTCTGTGGTAATGTGAAGACATAAGTACAAGTACCTATTCTCGATTTCATTTGCTGAAAATCATATAAAGATAAATTATTAAAAGGAAAGAGACAATCAAGGCTAATTCACCATCGGTTGAGACCTATTTTGAATTTCGAAATCGAATGCATAAAACTTCTTAAGGAAATAAGATTACATTAACATTATTATGCTATTGAGGAGGAATAGTCTATTGAGAGAATAGGTAGATTGCATCGAAGATATATGAAGAAAGGCTGTCACAATGCTAAGGGAATCAAGATTGAGTCTTGACGAAAGGCAGTGCTTTAGAACGTTAGTGGGGAGTGGCATCAGTCAAAGTTAAATTTTAAGAAAAACAAATGAACAATGCAGCGCTTCACTAGGGAAAGTCCCGTCGATTGGTGAATTTCACCTCAATCTAAATTCGTAGAAATTTTACGTCACACTACATTGGCATGTGCAAGCGTACTCGACATTCCTTTTCTGGAAGGCTGAAGCCAATTGCTTTTACTAATTCAGCCCATAAAATTACACTGCGCCTTCCATCTCCACCACCTTCTCATTCGTACATCTATTCATTTATGTCCTTCTGCTCTTGAGACCTAATATTGTGAAACTAATCCACCACATTCACCCCTGACATTCTCGGTCAACTCGTTCCTCTCAACCCGTTTGACCCATCTATCTGTATGGTGATTCGCTGTCATCCATTCTCTCATTACGCTCAAACTAGAGAAGAGCACTTCTCTCATACTTTTCTATTACCAGTTTATACAGCCCATATGCTTTCACGACCTAATAATACCTTAATTCCCCTGCCTCTCCTATTATTACTTTAAAAACTTCTCAAGTTTACCATATCCACTGCATCTGGCCCTGACATTTCAAGATTCATTAATATATTGCCCTGAAAGCCAAATAAGAGGACTATAACAGGGGTCTTTGGAACCCTGAGTTTTACATGACCTCGCGTTTTGACCATTGCCATTTTGGAGCAGGGTATAATTTTATTTTTGAGCGTTTTGCAAGGTAGTTCCCATTGTTATCATCTGCTAAGATCACGAATTGTACTCAGGAGAAGAATTTTTTACGTTTAGTAACCAAGTCGATTATTCTTTACTTTTAATTTTGTTCTTGCAAAATAATGAGCTGTGGTTAGAATTTAACTCATGCCATTTGCTTTGTTCCTATCATGATAAGCTTTAAACTCATTCGATTGCTACTTTGAAGCTGAAGTCGGACGTCTTCTCGCTACTTGAAGCTATAATCCACGGTTTCCCAGTCATTTGAGACTATTTCCTGCGAACCATAGAACTTCTCTGTCTGTTTCTTTCCTTTCATAAATTAAATCTCTCAGTTATGAAAGTGCATGAGGAGTTGGTTCCTTCCCCTCTGCCCCCTGGAGGATTCCAAGACGTGGTAACCAGAAAATTGCATAGCTCGATACACACCATTAATTGACGTAAGTCACTACCTAAAACGCAGAATAAAAGTTACCCTCGGGAGAGGACTTGAAGCATATAATCGTTTGAAAGGAACGCTATGCAATGTTTTGTCATGTATTTCGCGATCGTCCTTTTCGATTTTTCCTTTTGCGTGAAATATTATCGAGCGTCTTTTATTTCCTGAGAGCAAGCGTGGCAAAGATTTCACGTGTCAGTTCCACCAATAGCCTTCGTGCTTTATGCATGGGGTCAATCCGGTGTTCATTTTTTCCCGACCTCCCCTCAACCCCCACCCCCTCCTCCCCATCAGCCTCTCCCCGCTCTCTCCCTGCCGATGAACTCAGAGCCTCAATGTTTGAGTATATTTTTTTATATCCCGCATTGTTTTACTTTCACCTCTCTCATCTCCCCTTCGATAAGATCTTCCCTTTCGTCCCCTTATCCCTCGCGCAAACATCTGTAGTATGCGATGACCTATGACCTTACACACTCCCTCCCCTAACAGCTGTTCACCCTCTCTAATTGATTTCTCGTATTTGCAAAAATGGGAAGTATTTCCAAGTTTGCCAACCTTGTTTATACTGGAATTCGACTATTACCTAGAAGCATAACCGAGCACCAGCCATTCATGAATGACGTTGTTGGAGTATCGAATGGGATTCACGAAATTTATTACAAATATCGATTGGTGTGCAAGTTCAACTCGAACAATTCGCCAAACGGTGTGGTGAGTGGACTGCACCAACTATCTCCGGTTCTAAAGGAAACGCAGAGATTAACAATTGAACAGCTCAGGAATGCCAACCTAACCAGGGTTGCGATTCTGTTTCTTAGCAGCAATATAAAGGTGCAATCTATGCAGCCGTGACAATATCATCATCACAGAATACCAATTTTTTATCAGCATTGGTTTGGGTTAGCTTTCATAGGTATTGTATGGCTCGTCGACGTCTTGAATTCAAGACTGCTGAGGTTTCTTCCATCGCCTACTACCTGATCCTTTGACCTTCCTATCCGTATCTTTCTCTGCATGCGATGCATTCTTCCCATTTCAGCGTTCCATAAATGTTGGCGGAGCGGAATCTGCTCAATGACAATATTAACAATTTTCAGTTTCCATTAATTTCACTTGGTAGAATTCTCTGAACAATCAGGAAGGACAACATTCGAAGAACTAATGTTTTAAGGCCAATTCAAAAGTCATAGCCCAACAAGTATTTGGAATTTTTCCTGCATCAATGCTTTTACTTGCTGCTCAGCGAAAATTCCAATATTCCGAGGATGGCTTCGAGATACACAAGGCTCCTCTCCTTAGATATTTTCGTGTGGTAAGAATCAAAGGAGAAAATTATCTGAGAAAAGTGCCATCGATAATCTTGGCTGTACAGAGCGCCTTAAAGTGAAGAGTCGTTTGTAATAAACATGCATAAACTCGTAATCCCAGTCCTCCTGAATCCCCATATGGGTTGTTTGAGTAAATATAGATTTTTTTAATGAGACCTACCACACATATAATAACTGTGCAAAATCATTTGAGCTTATCGATGTTCAAAAAGAAGTAGTCGGAGATAAATATCCATTTCCTTTTATTAGCTGCTTCCATTAGAACATCATAAGGACGCACTCCTCTCGGCCAATCTCTTCAAACCTTCACATTTTACTTCGAGTATTTCACTATTTTATTCAATTAGCCCATTAGCAATCTTCCTCTGCAATTTTCCCTTCCATTTCCCATTTATTAACAGTCGTCATCGGGACTTTTTAATGCCTCAGTCAATGCTATTTCTAACGAGCTTGCTCTTTCTACGCAATAACTCCTTCGTGGTTTTTCTCCTCCAATTAGTTTTTGTGTGAACAATTCATTGACAACAAATTCCTCATAATTTTTCTCCGACTAATATTATCCTTTCATTAATTGACATAATCCATGATTAAGCTTTCCCCACCATCGATTAAATAAGTGTTTCTCACAGCTGATCATTGAATTAAAACTATATTAATGCATCCATTTTCACAATTTTGTTTTAACTCTTTTATATTTTAAGACACAGGTAAACATAATACTCCTCTTAGTTATATTTTATTAAGTGTGATTCTATGTATTTACTCCCAAATCATTATTTGAGTATATTATACCTTTTTATTACCATTAAAATTACCTTTTTAAAAAATGAGTATTTTTGTGGAAATATTCCTGGCCATGGGAAATTTCGTTCATATTCCAATTAAACTATATTCCAATCCAAATATTTTAAACAAGACTAAAAAGAATACATTTCTATCCAACAAAACTATTAGATATGGGATCTGATGATTCAAATTGTTTTGTAAATTGCCTTGTATCGAATCAGGGGTAGCGCAATAACTCAGGGGCCAAACTCTATAATTTCTGGTATCCATCATGCACTTAATCTATTGAGCGTGGAGTTCTCCGCGCAGCTCTTTGGGGTAAGTTCACAAATGAGGGACAAGAGGCTACATTCAACCTGGCCTTGCTGCAATCCGTTCCTTCTCAATTGAAACAAATTCGAAATGGCCCTTCCTGCCTTTGTTGCGGAATTCCACGTATAATCCACGCAGTTCACTCCCACTTTTTTGCTCGATTCGCTTCAGTCGAACGTCCTTTGAGATGATTACTCGGGTTTGGACTCAAATTACCCCCCAAGTTGTCACAGGGACTCAGTCGGAGAATGGGGTGAGGTCTCTTGAGCGAGCTCTCGAAGAGAGAGAGAGAGTGAGACCGAGAGGGTGGGAGGGAGGGAGAGAGAGAGAGGGAGGGAGGAGGGGAGGTATGGCCGTTGGTGGGAGGACGGGGCGAAGGGAGGGAGACGCTTCCCTTTGTCGGCATTCATTGTCCGCAGTCGTTTCCTCAGCAGTGCCCTGGCTTGTGGCCAAGCGGCCTTAAGTGGAGGGACCATATTTCTCGAGATCTGAATCTACCGTGCGGAGGTATTTTATTTGCTCTCGCAGTCCATAGAGTACAAGGGAGAAGAGCTTCAATGCAAGTACAAATAGAGGAGTATGTTAATTTTTATCACAATAGATTTTATAACTATTGATTTCTTCTGGGGTTCGGACTAGTTCAAGAATATGTCCAAGGCACCTACAAATATGTATTGATTTATCGCTTCCAAGCCTTCCTGACTGACGGATCAGTAGGTAGATATTTGCAAATCTTCTCATTTGTACTTTGACTTTTTTTCCTAAAACTAAAACGTTCGTTAAGTATGTCAGCTAAAAGCCTAACTGTTCCCACATTATAATATTACTGAAATATCACATTTTGTCTCAAAATCGCTCATGTAGTTTAATTTACATTGAATCTTAGTATTAAAGAAAACAATAAAATATAAATAGAGAGTGATACCTAATAAAATATTTGTCTATTCTAAAAAGGTAATCAAACATGTATGGGAAATGGCGAATTGCGTTTGCATAAAAGATCGCGCAGACTTTTTTTACGTTCTGGGCAGAAACCTAAGCCCAAGATCCCCATCCGTAAAAAAATGTAAATGCCAACTCAATAACTAAGTGGGAAAACAATAAATAGTTAAAATATCTATTATCTCACCGTGCCTAATTGCTCTTTTGGCTCGATTCTCTTTCCAGCTTATTTTAATGTTAAAACAAAAGTCAAGGCCAATCCGTGTGATGAAATTTCGTCTTTCATCTCCTTCATTTATAAAACATGTTGTATCAAATAGGAAATCATCCCATCCGCTTTCCATAAAGTCTCTACAATTTTATTGATGAAATGCTTACTTAAGTCAGAAGATGGCCGCACGATTGCTGGAGTACACTGTTCGGTAAGAACACATGAGTATATTTCCCCTTTGGAAGCGATTTTATGTCCCGGCTGTCAGCCCCAATGGTCTCCTCTCTTTTCCCGACGCCGTAAATCATCGCGAAGGAACGTCCTTCGAGGAGAAATAAAGACACTTGGACAATTGCGCAAATAATTCCATCTCCTACGCTCGCCTTGAAATGCATCCATTTATCGAATTTATGAGAATTAGCGTTACTTGGAAAGGCCTCGGGCTGCGAAAGAAAGGTACATCGCCGTGGATGAGCTCCCATGCCTAATCTTCCTTTCCCGGAGAATATGCACAGCACTTAATATATCTCCTCGCTTAATGCGAGGAATGCTAGAGTGCTCGAAAACCTCACGGCATGCATGGCACAATAACTTTTGGCATTTCATAACGCCATTCATTACACATTTTGGATTATTCGGAAATGGAATCCATGCATTTGGGCTCTTGTAAAAAAAGCTCTACGGGTGTGATTATCATGAGTTATAGCGATCGGCTCCTAAAATTATATTTAGTTCTCAAGTCAAAGAACGTAAGTGGTTTTATTCTTTCGTTAGGTATTAGTGTTTCTTTTTAAGGATTACATTTTTGGAAAACGTGACTTTTTCAAGTTTAGCAGAAACCGCAGTGGTTGAGACTAATAGGATATGACAATGGGATTTAGATTTTCTTCCGATTTCCCATGAGGCCATAAACACCGGAGTTAGGTCAAAACCTATCCCCGGGGCGAGGCGCAAACCCACAACCTTTCGATTGTAATACGATTGCGCTGCTTACTAGACTGGCCTGCACTTTGGTTTCACTCTGTGATTATAGCGTAATTAAGTTTTTTTAAGGAAAAAGCTAATGGCTTACTTGAACCCCAGCGAATATATCTAAGCGCCAGTGCATAAATTTCACAGAAAAACATTAACAAAAGAAGAAATTAATGATTCAGGATATAAAAAACAAATTTTGATTTTGTATATCCTAATCATTTCTATTTTGATGGTCTTCTTATTACCATTGGTTAACTTTTTTCCATTGGAATATTTTGTGTAACTCTTCAGTTAAGCCTACCACCGTTAATCATTAATTGCATCACTTGCATAACGATTGTACAAATACCTTCCAACGTCGATACCTCTTTTCCTCAGTCATATTGAAAATTGCGACCAATTATTTTGATGGAATGTTCACTTTATCCAATGCAGGAGTCGAATTGAACTGATTATTATCAGTGACGGGAATAAAAATAAAGTGACTGGGATCAGCTACAACAACTCTGTTGAATTTGTAGAGTTACAAGTATCAGTTGCTTTAGTAAAAGTGGCAAGTCAGAGGTAGATTACAGTTACTCCTAACGTTACTCCTAAGGGAGGTGTTCCGAGGGAGAAGACAATGCAATAATCTTTTTTGAACGAGTGCATTAAGTTATTAATTTTTGAGACGACTGACCTCGAAAAGAAGGCAAGAATTATTCATTGCGAAAGTAAAATAAAGAAGCAACCATTACTTCACGAAAAACATGAGTGATTGCAGGTAATCACATTTTTCGTAAAGCGACTATCTAAAGTTCAAATTATCTAAAAATCAATCCTAAACTATAACTCAGTTTTGCCAAGCTACTCCCGTCAACTCTTATCATAAAGAGGCGAAATTGCACATCGAACGCACGGAATTTAAGATGAAAACAAAAATATCAAGATGAAAGCGAGAGGGACGTAGAATTTTAATTGCATTGGTAAAATTGTAAAGAAAAACAAATAATATATGAATTCATGAACGTAACAAAGATCCGAGTTCCTAAAGAGCCCAGAAAGGATAATAATTAAAGATTTGACGTGGCATTCATCGTTCTCCATACTTAGGGTATTCTTTTTCAAAACAGAAAGGAGATTGAAAACGTAACTTCATGAGGAAGAGTAAACAGATCGACATTCAAGGTCCGGAGATAACGTTTGGACAAAAATGAAGCCGGGAGGCACAAGAAAACGAAATTGCTAGACGGCTGTACCGGTTGCTAGGATAAAATGAGATTTTAATATTAGTTAAACAGGTGTTTAATTCTTCAGCTTCATAATCTGTTGAATAGTCAGTCAATGAATCGATTGGTTTGAAAGACGATATTTTCGGAAAAAAACAGATCTACAATTTTTTTATCAGTCGTCACTTTTTACCAATGATTAACGCTAATTATGATGAATTAAAATCACTTGGCAACAATGATAATGGCGCACGATACCGAAACCAAGGTCGTTCAAATGAAATAAGTGCTTTAATTCACCCGGTGATTTTAATTTATCATTTTGAAATTACATGGAATTCACCTCCAGAGAAAACAAAGAAATCGGATTGATGAATAGGATGGATGGCGAGGGGATAAGAAAAAAGAACCGAGGTCACACGCCAAATGCACGGAGTTTGCCGGATCGAAGTTAGGTGGAGGGAGGGAAAGAGGAGCAATGAGAAGGATTTTTTCAAAAAACACGAACTAAGGAACATCTGAACCCATATTTCATGGAGGTGTGCTCATAGCTCCGGAAGAGCCCGGCGCGGGTGATGATAAAAAAATAAGAAGGAAGGAACAATGAGAGAGATCCAGATCTCCTGAGAGTACGGGAGACCAACTTCTCCCCCCCCCCCACGCATCCCTCTCTCGCCCTCGTCACCGCTCGCCGCCCCTCCCACCCACACGGCCTCTCGCTCCGTCCCTCCCTCCCTGCCGCCTCGCCGTACGTGGAATCCTCCCGGGCCGCCCGTTCCCAATCAAAGGAAAGAAAGCGGCGAGGTATTGTAAGACGGGTTCCAATAAATCGCGTCTTCCCATTCTCTCTCCCCCTCCTCCCGTCCCGGGACTCCAACCGCCTCCTCCCCCCCTCCCCTTTGCTCCCTTTCCCTCCCCCACTCCAGTCCTCATTGTGCTGGAGGAGAGAGTGACGATGTATCATTCCGTTGTTTAATCTATCTTTCATTCGTTTGTGTGCCGTTGCCCTGAAATATTTTGCTGTTTACAAATATTTATTCTTTAGCCCGAAGCAATCGGAAGGGGTCGTGTATCCATGTCGTTCCTTTCCAAAAATTAAAGGTGTATGACGATTATTTACCGTTTTTAAACGGTCCGCCGTTAACAGGGTTTTAATTATTTGCTGTTTGATACCTTTGATAAATTCGTTTGTAATTTATGTGACATAGCTTGAGTAGTTCTCTACGGGTGTACACGCGACGTTATACGTGCATGGAGCGAATGTATTCGTCCATATTGAAATATTACTTTGCCAAATGGTGTACTCAGTGCCAAGAAGGTATATGTAAATGGTAATTATGCTGCATGAAAAACCTTTCTCTGTTAGGGGAGTGCTTTTTCAACTATTTTTATCGTAATGTTTTCTTTAAATAGGATGCGTTGACATAAATAATATCCTCAGAACTCATTAATTATCCGGCTATTTTTGGGATTTATGTGTGAACAATACGATTAGATTTTTGACCTACTTAATTTTCTCAAGCCGTTTTTTCTGGTGAGCACACTCTAATCATGTTATTCAATTACACTGCAAAATCCTTCTATTGTCATTTGCTGTATTCTATGTATTGGAGATTTTTCCTTCTGAGAGATTTATTAATGGTATTTATCTTATGAAATATATGTATTTTTATTGTTGATAATTGGTATTGTTTGGTTTATATCTCTCCCGTCCCGGTAAGTGTACCCATAACGCTTGGATACTTAGTGAAACATTTATTGAATAATGTATTAAAGTTATGTAATTCTGTAAATATATTCAATTAATGATGGATAAGTTATTAATTAATTATTTATATATGTAACATTTGGACGGTACAGTAGAACACAAAAATATAAATAGAGAACATGTAAAAGGACACTCGCATTTCAGAAACGTAAGCTTTCGACCTTCTCTGAGGCCTTCTTCAGGTCCCATTCAAATGTTATACAGCTCTTGTGAGAGCTTCTACATCATATATATATTAAAAAAATATATATAACTAATAATAATTCTGCTTCCATAGGAAGTAGGAACTTTGAAAGAATTGACGCACAAAATACTTTGCTTCAACTTGCTCAATGTTTGGGATTAGAAAGAATATGAATTCGTTCATTTGTTCAGTTAACTTTTTAGTAATTATTTTTCTTGATTTTCAATTGAAGAGTGAGACAAGAATGGATTCTTTAAATATTAATGCATGAAACAATCGGAAATCGTTCCCATGAAAATGATCATTTAAATTAGCTGGTGAAATATTGGGCGGAATGAACGCTGCAGGAGTTGGAACTTGGCATCGTTGGCATTCACAGTTTACAGTAAAGGAAACGGCACTGCAATATTTGTTCACGCCAAAGCATTGAATCCGCCTGGTTAAGATGTATGATTCATTTTCAAGGTACAAAGTGCATTTACAAGGTGCTTTTTGCCCTGGAAAAAAGACGTGGTAAGTCGGAAGCGGTCGATCGCAATAAATTCTCGTAGAATATTACCACGTGTTCTCCCTCTTATAGTCCTGTTTAATTCCACAAACATACCACGCCTACCATTAATTCTGAGGTGTACGCTCCTTCAAGAATTGATACAACATGTATATTTTACACTTTCGCGCCTTGCACAACTTGTTTCCATCATCTGTCCGCCATTGATTCATTAATTTAACCCAGGGAGAAATGTTGGGTGTTTCTTGAGACCATCCGCACTGCAGTGCCCCCCGTCCTTCGCAGTTGAAACAGGCAAGGAATCAACTCCATATTTTTCTAATGAAGGTCAATTCCCGGTGAAACATAAGGCATTCTTCTAATTGCGATGGCATTTTATGCCAGTCATTTAAAAACTATTAGATTTCAATCGGTGCTATTATAAACAAATTTGCAAGTTGTTTTCATTTTGCTGTGAGATCCAGTTGATGGAAGTAATATCTTAATCCCGAGCTTAATTTCATAGTTTCAACTCAACTCTCAAAGATGAAGGCTGCGTCCTAAGGTTCAAGACTATAATCTAATTTGACCTTCACGTTCATTAAAACTGCAATGAAAGCTCAACGGGAATACGAGTATGTACCTGACATTCCATCGTTCAAGACTATTTGACATATTTCAAGACATTGTGTATCGTTGGCAGCAATCCATGCAGGATGTTTGAAAGAAATTATCTGAAGGCCTCAATTTTTTTCTTTCGAATTCTCTCTATAGTTTTCCCTTTTTCCATGAGAGCAATTTTGTTTATTTTCCAGGGATTTCGTGTATGTCGTCATTCCCTTCATTTAGTGTTATTTCTTTCGTATTCTTTTCTTCGCAATTAACGTAGGCGGTATCCTTTTCTTCCTAATTAGTATAAGCTGTATCTTGCGCATCACCCCTCTAAGTTATACCTTCAATGCATAGTCCATCTCTTATTTTGATACCTTAGGCGGACTAGGGCTTACTTGGGAACAGCTACATGCCTTTATTCCTGGAAAGTCTCGATGAAGCTCGCTCCTAGCGTAAGAATTAACGAGGTGGAGGAAGGGCTCTCTTCTCCGGTCCTGCGCTCAGCCGCGGAGTTTGTCTTCACTCCCACTTCCCGAAGGCTAACGCCACTCGTCGAGAGCGGAGGACGGAAAACAAGAAAACCCGAGGAAATAAAATAGGTACGCTATTATCCATCTTTATGTTTAAAAACACAGCATGTTGCAGTAATTTGACGCCGCCTTCAGTTAGGGGCATTTGCAGTTATTTGCCATCCATGTTACTCCATGACACCTGAAGGTACCCTCTGTGCACGAGGTTGACTCATGATTCATAAAAAATTAATAATAATTGATGAAAATTAGTTGCTGAGGCATAGATCAAAATTGCCACTGCACAGCGTGGCAGACGAGTGATTAGAGTGGGTCGCTACTCACTGGAAGGCTTGGCCATCTAAAATCCAAGTGACACGCATTCCTAGTTGGCATGAATTTAAAGAAAACCAAAAAATGATGCATAGTAAGAAATTACATTTCATACAGCATCATGATTTTGTCAATATCAAACGCCTTAGGACTTAGAAAACGAGATGATCTCTAACCTCACCTATTAAAAAACATAATTGAGTTGATATTTGTGTTGGAAAAGGGGTTGAATATTAAACTCAAGTCAAATATCGTTATAAGCGAACATAAGCTGGCATGATTGCCGGAAAATCAGAACTAGATCTATGCAACAATAACGGGATGCCTGCCACTACTGGGAGTATAAATTCTGTGTGCACGAGTTCAAATTATTAGACAAGAACAAAGCTTAGGTTTACCGATTACAATGACGGCATAATTACACCCCTGAATTACATTGATAGGTGGGACCACAAATGATTAGTTAAAGGAAAATTACTACCTTAGAAACCTATTTAAGAAATCCTTTTTTCGTTGGACAACACGTGATCATATTGGGAAAAACATCACGCACGACAAATCAAATTCCTCTAAATTAAAATTACATAAAATACAATTAATTATCCTGATGGCCGGTGACCCAAAACGCCCTCATGTTGGCGTACAGGGTGACATATAGATGTGGACTCTGGATCAGTCACGGGGGGGGGGGAGGACAATTGGATTTTAACGTTCTTCTTCCCCCAGTGGGAAATAAATTCTATATTTCGATTAGTGGATAAAATTTCATTATTTTTCATTAAAAAAAGACAGGGAAAAGTTAAAAATAGTTAAGTTGAGGTTTTATATTCTCATACGTATCATGTTTAGCACCCCAGATTGAACCCCTGGTATCCCTAATGCCTAAAGATTTTGATGACGCCTATGGAGATATCTGAGGCCCTCCATTGAGTTGGCTCAATATATTTTCTATTAATATGGTCCATCCTGTGGCAATCATCTTCAGGTTTACCTCTTTGTCGTCCTTTTATCAATGCTAACATTATTAAATCTGCCAACACATTTGTAAAAATATATTTTTTTCAGCATTATCTGGTGGGTTCGGATTCCGTGAGATTCCTTTTTAGGGCACTGGCATCAATGTACACATCCAAGCAAAAAATTCTGCACTGCTGGAAAATACTACAGAGTTACAAATGCTACAGGGCCAATATTGCGGTCACCATAAAGGGACTTATCAATTAATTTTTGCGAACTAATAAATAGGGTATAGACAGAGGCAGTTGTTTTAATTATTGACAATAGACAAATTTATCTAAAAAAGTTTTTTTAAATGAAAAATCAGAAAAAGAAATGTTGAATGAATTTTAATATTGCAAAACTATTTTTTTCCTACCATCGAAGGTTAATTTAATTTACATATCTTCACCAAATACAATTCCATCGTTGCTTCTCCATTTAAATGTGAATTTAAATTTTATATCAATTTTGGAATACGGGTACTAAAATATTCAGGTAAACATTTTAATAGGTGCCGAATCAGTATTAAATAATAATCTGTAACAAGAATAAAAATATTAAATTACTCTGAAGGCATACAACTACTGTATCCACTGTAATGGAAAGGGAAATATACGTGTCTCTGAATTTTTCATCACCCAACTTTGTCAGTGTATAGCAATATGTAGAGCAAAGTCCTGGTAGTGGCATGTTAATATCCTAACTCTCTTCGTAAACTGAAAGAGCGATTGAAGGGCTGATTTGAATAACTTATGATGCATGTACGGTTTTTAGGTACGAATGATTTATAGTGAATCAAAAAATAAAAATCTATGATTTTATGGAAAATATTTATTTATCAAGTCCTCAGTTCAAAGTCGCATTAGTTTTTCCTGTTTCTTAATTTTTTTAAAATCGTTCAGTATTTTGAATGGTCAAGGGAAACAGGTTATTGTTTTCGCTAGCGAACAGCTAGTTTTAGAACAGCTAGAGCTAGTTTTTTACTTGGAGGGATGCGATTCCCGTAGATGATAAATACTGCCTCTTACTGATACTCTAGTATTTGTCGATTCCCGTAAGAAGAACGTAAACAGTGCTACAGGTTTTTGGAATGGGTCATCAATTACTCTTCTGCATATTTCATTAAGAATGGAGCAGGGCCAACTCAGACTCCGCCCTTATCTCTGCCTATAACCGTCAGTTTGTTTCGAACTTTTTCCTCGTGAAATAAAGATTCTACCTCAGTGCAACACCCCGCAGGTTGCCCCAAGATATTGTTCCTTGGTTGCCTGGGGGGGGGGGTGTTAGGGCACCAGACATTCATGTATGAATATCCACTCATAGATAAATATAAATATCTATTTTTACGTATTATTAATAACACCCGCACATTAGCACACACACATGACTATCTAAAATGCATGAGAAATAATGGATGCATTTGAGTGAAGCTTTCTTCTTTTCTTTTTTTTAATTTAAAATGCCGTAATGCTTTGGTTTGATTGAGTTATCACTGTATGGAGTACAAGGGAAGTGTGAGTACTACATATAATATATCTGTATGGATGACGCATGTCATAATTATGGGTCCGACCTTATTATCCTATCACTATTTATTACTCTCTTCGAGCTATTCCTGGGGGTACGAGTATTCCAGAATTTCAAATGCTGTTATTTCTCTGTTTACGTGAGAATTGCGTACTGCTCGTCTTAATCATTTTCATGCATCTTGACTTACTTTGCCTGCCATTAGCTTTGAGGTAAATTATATTTATTTCTCTTTTTGGTAAAACATTGGATCATATGATGAAAAATATCATAGGATTTCGTGTCTTGAATTAAAACTTCCGCAAAAATGAAAGACTCTTTCACAGTCATATTACGATACCATTAGGTTCCACGATGAAAATGGCAAATTTGTGGACTTGTTGCGTTATTAAGGTGCCTACATTTATTTTGGCATCATTGTTTGAAATTTCACTCGGTAAAAAGTTCGAGCGAGTGGGAGGGTGAAGGTGAGTCCCTTTCACTCGCCCATTCCGCCAACCCTTTATCGTATGGGCCCGTCATGCTTCAAACGCACCTTGAAAATGTCTCGATAGCTCCGGTTGGACACAATAAACCTTTGGAATGTTACAACGTCTTCTATCTCTTTTAAGCACGTCATAATTCCTCCCGGTGACAACGCCTAACCATTAATTTTATTCGCTTATTTGTTCTAATAATGCCTCCCTTTGTACAGTACATGTTATATAATAATAATAAATCTTTCTCCCCTTCCCACCCAGCCAATCATTGCCAACCAATCCTAAATGGGACAATTGGCCCTCGGAAACCCCTGGCGTATCCCTCCCTGTTAACCACTAATTACCACTACCATCACCACCACCACAACCGCCAGCATCA